>CM055897.1:62754738-63354738 GCA_029582155.1 Panopea generosa
CATATGCTGGTTTAAAAGACTGATGCCCCAATACACACCCATCCTCCTATATATTCAAGCATGGTATGTCTAATTCCTACAAACCTGTTTCACAATTCATGCATCAAGGTTAGAAATGGTAATACAGACTATTAAAAGCTCTTTACAACAAAGCCGGTATTATTGCATATAAATTAACTAATTTGTAGATCATCAATGAAAACAACTATTATTACCTCATCTTTATACTAAATGTACTTACTGTGTAAATATCAAGATGGTATCTTTTTTTTGAAATAGGATGCTTTTTTTTGTATTGAAGTTAATTTTCCTCTATATTTAACCCGTGTGGTTCTGGGTAAGAACAGAATTACTGTCAATCTCTGCAGAGGGTAGCAATCCTCCGAACTGGTGTCATGTTTGTTTTTCATTTTTTGTCATGTTCATTATTGTGGTTAAATTAACAACCCCTGTGTGGTTCTGAGGTGCCATATGAGTGATGGCAAGAATAGGATCACTGTGACTCATGCATGTCCTAAGAAGTGACAATTTGAGTAATACGATAGAATTTGCTTAAACTCTGCAGTCTGCAGGTATCAAAGTTCTAGGTTCATTTTGCATATTCATTTGCTGATGTAGCTTTTCAAATATGTTTGTTAATTTGTTGTTTTTGTAAATGTAGAATGAACCTGGAGTTCTTTCCTGTTGGCGTGGAATAACCTATAATGCGTTGGTACACTGTAAAATCTCATTCATTTATTCATTCCTATATATATATTATTTTTTTATTTAGCTTGGAAAAATATTGTTTTGTACCATATCATTCTGTGCTGTACCATAAAATACCATATTATACCTGATGTTTTACCATATCATGTCATACCATATGGTACTGTACCTGCCATATCATACCTGATGTTGTACCATATCATGTCAAACCATATGGTAATGTATGTACTATACCATACCTGATGTTGTACCATATCATGTCGAACCATATGGTAATGTTACGTATACCATACCTGATGTTGTACCATATCATGTCATACCATATGGTAATGTATGTACTATACCATACCTGATGTTGTACCATATCATGTCAAACCATATGGTAATGTACGTACCATACCATACCTGATGTTGTACCATATTATGTCATACCATATGGTACTGTACATACCATACCATACCTGATGTTGTACCATATTATGTCATACCATATGGTACTGTACATACCATACCATACCTGATGTTTTACCATATCATGTCATACCATATGGTACTGTACATACCATACCATACCTGATGTTGTACCATATCAAGTCATACAATATGGTACTGTACATACCTTACCTGATGTACCATATCATGTCATACCATATGGTACTGTATGCACCATACACAACCTGATGATGTACTATATCATGTCATCCCAAATGGTACTGTACAAACCATACCTTACTTTTCTGCACCATGACATTATGTACTGTATAGTAATGTGGTAGAGTGTCCGCTTCACATGCGGAAGGTTGTGGGTTCAATCCCCAGCCGGGTCATACCAAAGACTTTAAAAATGGTACAAGAAGCTTCCTCGCTTGAAGCTCAGCATTTAGAGGAGAGTTCTAGGTCTGGTCGGCCAAGTGTCAGTATAATGTGACTGGGTGGGGTATAATACCATGTGTCGCGATATGACTGAAAAATTGTTGAAAGCGACGCTAAACACCATACAACAACAGTAATGTAACATAATGTATGTAGCAAAACATACTATTTATTCAGCAGTGGATCAGTTTAGAGGGGTGTGCTTAGGGGGCAAAACACAAAATCTGAACAGGCACACATGTTTTCAGTAGAAATATAGTGCATTCACTAAATATGGGAGATTAGTTTTAGTTGTGACATACGTTTATCAGATACATTCACCTCTCTGTACTGACATTTGCAGACATATAAACTAAACAAATATTAATTAATACTCCATTCATTTCAACATTTATTCAGGTGTTAATGTCTTTGCTGTTAACTGTTGCTTTGGATTTCCATATTGTACAGGAAAATGAACAATGAGTGGGAAGACTTTGATGTCACTTTTTTAACATGCTTCTCTTGGAAACGGATCATGCAGCTTTACACAACAATGTAAGCCATTGCAAGTCTGTCTGTGTTCATGATTTATTGCCATGTTTAAGGAATTAATAAGTAAATAATTCAGCACGCCATATGTCACTATTAATACTTAAGAGACACAATCATCTTAATCAAATATAACCACAGGGATGTTTCCAGAATAAATATATTTGTTTGAATAAAGTATGAAAAATCATTAGTGGTCCATAAGTCCATAAATCTTGTCTTGGCATACAGAACACACACACACATATAATATGTGTATTACACATACATGCTAATATAAATAATAAGTTGGGTGCACTTTTAAAAAGCGTGCAATGGTTAGGTCTTATAATAGAGGCAATAAAGGTGCTAGTTTGGGTTTGTATGAACGGGCTGGGCCTGATTAGCTCAGTCGGTTACACGTCAGACTTTCAATCCATGTGTCGTGAGTTTGAATCCCCGTCTGACAACAGTCTTCATGATGATTTATATATGACATTGTGTCTCATCATCATTTGTCTCTCATCTGTTAACCCTCAATGGCATAAAAATTATACTAAATATTCAATCAATCAATCAGTCAATCAATTGTATGAATGGTGCTTAGTTATAAGAAAATGTTGAACAAAAGAATGGTAAACAAATGTGTGCATGCTGTCAAATAAATGGTTGGTTGTACGTTCAAATAACATGGCAGTTTGGAGTACTGTCCTTTTTGGTGTGTTCCATTTTACAAACACTCTTGAGGTTGAAAGTTGATCTATAAGCTTATTTCTATATACAATTCCAGTCAGCAGAGAGCTTGTTTCTATTTACAAGTCCAGTCAGCAGAGAGCTTATTTCTATTTACAAGTCCAGTCAGCAGAGAGCTTATTTCTATTTACAAGTCCAGTCAGCAGAGAGCTTGTTTCTATATACAAGTCCAGTCAACAGAGAGCTTATTTCTATATACAAGTCAAGCCAGCAGAGAGCTTATTTCTATATACAAGTCCAGTTAGCAGAGAGCTTGTTTCTATATACAAGTCCAGTCAGCAGAGAGCTTATTTCTATATACAAGTCCAGTCAGCAGAGAGCTTATTTCTATATACAAGTCTAGCCAGCAGAGAGCTTATTTCTATATACAAGGCCAGTCAGCAGAGAGCTTGTTTCCATATACAAATCCAGTCAGCAGAGAGCTTATTTCTATACACAAGTCCAGTCAGCAGAGAGCTTGTTTCTATATACAAAATCCAGTCAGCAGAGAGCTTGTTTCTATATACAAGTCCAGCCAGCAGAGAGCTTGTTTCTATATACAAGTCCTGTCAGAAGAGAGATTGTTTCTGTATACAAGGCCAGACAGCAGAGAGCTTGTTTTCTATATACAAGGCCAGTCAGCAGAGAGCTTGTTTCTATATACAAGTCCAGCCAGCAGAGAGCTTGTTTTCATATACAAGTCCAGCCAGCAAAGAGCTTGTTTCTATATACAAGTCCAGTCAGCAGAGAGCTTGTTTCTCTATACAAGTCTAGCCAGCAGAGCATATTTCTATATACAAGGCCAGTCAGCAGAGAGCTTATTTCTATATACAAGGCCAGTCAGCAGAGAGCATATTTCTATAAACAAGGCCAGTCAACAGAGAGTTTGTTTCTATATACAAATTCAGTCAGCAGAGAGCTTGTTTCTATATACAAGTCCAGCCAGGCAGAGAGCTTGTTTCTATATACAAGTCCAGTCAGAAGAGAGATTGTTTTTGTATACAAGGCCAGACAGCAGAGAGCTTGTTTCTATATACAAGTCCAGTCAGCAGAGAGCTTGTTTCTCTATACAAGTCTAGCCAGCAGAGCATATTTCTATAAACAAGGCCAGTCAGCAGAGAGCTTATTTCTATATACAAGGCCAGTCAGCAGAGAGCATATTTCTATAAACAAGGCCAGTCAACAGAGAGTTTGTTTCTATATACAAATCCAGTCAGCAGAGAGCTTGTTTCTATATACAAGTCCAGCCAGCAGAGAGCTTGTTTCTATATACAAGTCCAGTCAGAAGAGAGATTGTTTCTGTATACAAAGCCAGACAGCAGAGAGCTTGTTTCTATATACAAGGCCAGTCAGCAGAGAGCTTGTTTCTATATACAAGTCCAGCCAGCAGAGAGCTTGTTTTCATATACAAGTCCAGCCAGCAAAGAGCTTGTTTCTATATACAAGTCCAGCCAGCAGAAAGCTTATTTCTATATACAAGTCTAGCCAGCAGAGAGGTTATTTCTATATTATACAAGGCCAGTCAGCAGACGGCTTATTTCTATATAAAAGTTAATTAAGTCAGCAGAGAGCATATTTCTCTATACAAGTCCAGATAGCAGAGAGCTTATTTCTATATACATATCTAGTCAGCAGAGAGCTTATTTCTATATAGAAGTCCAGTCAGCAGAGAGCTTAATTCTATATAAAAGTCAATTTAGTCAGCAGAGAGCTTATTTCTATAGTTATACAAGCCCAGCCAACAGAGAGCTTATTCTATATAAAAGTAAATTAAGTCAGCAGAGAGCTTATTTCTATATACAAGTCCAGCCAGCAGGGAGCTTATTTCTATATACAAGGCCAGTCAGCAGATAGCTTATTTCTATATACAATTCCAGACAGCTTATTTCTATAATATACAATATATAATATATACGTTTGAGAGCTTATTTCTATTTAAAAGTAATTAAGTTAGCAGAGAGCTTATTTCTATATAAAAGTCAAACCATCAGAGAGCTTATTTCTATATACAAGTCAAGCCAAAAGAGACCCTTTTTATACAGACATTGGGGAGAGCTTATTCCTATACAGAAGTCATGTCAGAGCTTATTTCTATACATACTTTGAGTGTAAGCTTATTCCTATACAGAAGTCATGTCAGAGCTTATTTCTATACTACTTTGAGTGTAAACTTATTCCTATACAGAAGTCATGTCAGAGCTTATTTTTATACATACTTTGAGTGTAAGCTTATTCCTATACATAAGTCATGTCAGAGCTTATTTCTATACATACTTTGAGTGTAAACTTATTCCTATACAGAAGTCATGTCAGAGCTTATTTCTATACATACTTTGAGTGAGAGCTTATTCCTATACAGAAGTCATGTCAGAGCTTATTTTTTATACATACTTTGAGTGTAAGCTTATTCCTATACAGAAGTCATGTCAGAGCTTATTTCTAAACATACTTTGAGTGTAAGCTTATTCCTATACAGAAGTCATGTCAGAGCTTATTTCTAAACATACTTTGAGTGAGAGCTTAATTCTTTACAGAAGTCACGTCAGAGCTTATTTCTATACATACTTTGAGTGAGAGCTTATTCCTATACAGAAGTCATGTCAGAGCTTATGTCTGTACAGACTTTGAGTGTAAGATTATTCCTATACAGAAGTCATGCCAGAGCTTATTTATATACATACTTTGAGTGAGAGCTTATTCCTATACAGAAGTTATGTCAGAGCTTATTTCTATACATACTTTGAGTATAAACTTATTCCTTTACAGAAGTCATGTCAGAGCCTATTACTATACAAACTTTGAGTGTAAGCTTATTCATATACAGAAGTCATGTCAGAGCTTATTTCTATACATACTTTGAGTGAGAGCTTAATTCTCTACAGTAACCATGTCAGAGCTTATTTCTATACAGACTTTGAGTGAGAGCTTTTTCCTATACAGAAGGCATGTCAGAGCTTATTTCTATACATACTTTGAGTGTAAGCTTATTCCTATACAGAAGTCATGTCAGAGCTTATTTTTATACATACTTTGAGTAAGCTTATTTCTATACAGCTGCCATGTCAAAGGTTATTTCTATATGTTTGGTGAGAGCTTATTCCTATAAAGAAGTCATATCAGAGCTTCTTATTTCTATACAGATGTTGGATGAGAGCTTATTCCTACATATGCCATGTCAGAGCTTATTTCTATACAGATGTTGATGATAGCTTATTCCTCTACAGGGGTCATACCAGAGGTTATTTCTATACATACATTGGTGAGAAGTTATTCCTTTACAGACGTCATGTTAGAGCTTATTTCTATACAGATGTTGGGCAAGAGCTTATTCATATACAGACGTTACATCACAGCTTATTTCAATATGTTGGGTGAGAGCTTATTCCTATACAAAAGTCATGTCAGAGCTTATTTCTATACATATGTTTGGGAGAGCTTATTCTTACACAGGAGTCATGCCAGAGCTTATTTCTAGACACACATTGGTGAGAGGTTATTCCTATACATATGTCTTGTCAGAGATTATTTCTATACAGATGTTGGGTGAAAGCTCATTCATATACAGAAGTCATGTCAGAGCTTATTCATATACAGAATTCATGTCAGAGCTCAATTATATACAAACTTCAAGTGAGAGCTTATTTCTATACAGATGTTGTGTCAGAGCTTATTTATATACAGATGTCATGTCAGAACTTATTTATATGCATATGTCATGTCAGAGCTTTTTCCTATACATATGTCATGTCAGAACTTATTTCTATACAGATGTTGGATGAAAGCTCATTCCTATACAGAAGTCATGTCAGAGCTTATTCATATACAGAATTCATGTCAGAGCTTATTTCTATACAGAATTTAAGTGAGAGCTTATTTCTATACAGATGTCATGTGAGAGCTTATTTATATATAGATTTCATGTCAGAGCTTATTCATATACATAATTCATGCCAGAGCTTATTTCTATACAGACTTTAAGTGAGAGCTTATTTCTATACATATATTGTGTCAGAGCTTATTTATGTACAGATGTCATGTCAGAGCTTATTTATATACAGTATGTCATGTCAGAACTTATTTATATACATATGTCATGTCAGAGCTCATTTATAAACAAATGTCATGTCAGAGCTTATTTCTATACAGATGTCATGTCAGAGCTTATTCCTATACAGAGTTCATGTCAGAGCTTATTTCTATACATATGTCATGTCAGAGCTTATTTATATACAGATGTCATGTCAGAGCTTATTTCTATACAGATGTCATGTCTGTCAGAGCTTATTTATATACAGATGTCATGTCAGAGCTTATTTATATACTGATGTCATGCCAGAGCTTATTTATATACAGATGTCATGTCAGAGCTTATTTATATACAGATGTCATGTCAGAGCTTATTTCTACGAAGTCAATTCTATACAGGTTTTGTTAATTATCAATGGCTGATGTGTAACCCTATGGATATTAAATGAAGGTTTTGGGGATAAGTATGCTATCATAAATACTAGTAAAACTGACAGGTCAGCAAATCTTATAAAACTGACCATACCGTCCTTACTTCAGCCTTTATTGTGCTGTTCATTGCCATAATGATTTATATCAGACAATGACATGGTAAAAGACAGTTTGACATGAGAAGTAACTTACACAAAAGGCATGTGGTTTGGAAGGTGGCCAAATACTATAATACACAAAGTGTTGTATATATAAATAAACAGCTTGGAATTTCTTAATTTGTTATAAAAAGCCCTGATGTAACAAACAGCACATAGGCGATGAAAATAGGTTAGGCCAATTTTATTTTGTCTGGTAGTTTATGTAATCAAACACTGATCCTTACGCTATTTTCAACACATTTCAGGTTACATAATTATGGCATATTCAGTTTTATTGGTGGAGGAATGAATGAATGGAGATTTACGGCATACCAACACATTGTAGGTTATTCATGCCAACAGTAAGGAAGAATCTAGGTTCATTCTACATGTACAAACACAACAAATTAACATACAGATAAAACAAAACACATCAACAAATGAATATGCAGAATGAACCTAGAACCTTGATACCTGCAGAACTGCAGAGTTTCAGCAAATTCTGTCATATTACTCAAATTGTTGCTTCTTACTACAATCATGAGCCACAGTTATCCTATTCTTGCCATCACTCATATGGCTCCCTGGAACCACACAGGAGTTGGTTAAATGATAAAATGAACATGACACCCATTCCGAGGATTGCTACCCCTCTACAGAGATCAATAATGATTCTATTCTCACCCAGAACCACAAGGATTATTGGTGAAGGAAGACTTCAGAATGAATCTGAGTAGAAACACCATCCTTCCTCAAGTAACTGGCAAACTTTCTCCCATAAAGTTTTTGGAGTGAACACGACTTGAACTTACAACTTTAGCAATGAGTGGTAAGTGATCTTAAATTTGACTCAAGTTAACTTGGCTGGTAGTGTGTCTGGCTATCAATCCAGGGGTTGAAAGTTTGCATCCCAGTCCCACCACAGTCTCCTTGATGATTAATATACGACATTGCGTCTCAGTCATTTATCTCTCTTTTAAAGGAAGGGGGTTCACTTTAATGAAAATGGTATGGTAAGCAATTAAGCAAAAGTTATCAGTTACTTGCGGAGGAGATAGGCATGCTCAAGCACTGATTAACCTTCTCCACGATCCCAGCAAAGAATGGTTAGGTTAACTAGTCATAATTATGTTAGCCCTCAAACAAGCCATAGTACTTACTACATTACAGAATTTTCTTCATTTTTCTTTTTTTTTTAACAATTTCTGTAATATAAATCAACAAATAAAAAGCCCGGCCCTAGGAATAGAAAGGTTTTGCTTATCATGCTCTAAGCTATAAAGTAAGCTGATTTGTCAACAGAGTCTGCCTATAAGCCATGTCAGTCATAAACCAATTAAAGGAGGCCAAGCAGCTAAATTCAAGAAATCAATCTTGTTAGAAGCAAAAATCAATCGTATAATCCTTAAATAGCCACCAGCTTGTTTGTTCTAGATACAAAGTTTATATCTCCTACCTGAGGAATCAGTTTAAGGGAGCAGGAGCTTGATAGCAGACCAGATTATTATTACAAACCTTCAATATTGACACTTGGGGTAAGGTGGCCCAATGTTGCCATCCGTCTGATCCTCATATTCATCCAAAGCCCTTAAAGGTTCATGCAATAATAAAAATTAATGTCTACCTATCATGCTTTTACTTAGAGGTTAATATTTGGGTGGGCAGTGCCTTGAAGTGATAACAGCCCAGGACAGTGGTAATGTCCTGAGGGCTTTAGCCTCTAATAGTGATAATGTCCCAAGGGTTTTAGCCTCTAAAAGTGATAATGTCCCGAGGGTTTTAGCCCAGTATAGTGATAATGACCCAAGTGATTTAGCTCCGGATAGTGATAATGTCCTGAGGGCTTTAGCCCTAGATAGTGATAATGTCCTGAAGGCTTTAGCCCCGGATAGTGATAATGTCCTGAGGGCTTTAGCCCGAGATAGTGGTAATGTCCTGAGGGCTTTAGCCCTAGATACTGATAATGTCCTGAGGGCTTTAGCCCCAGATAGTGATAATGTCCTGAGGGCTTTAGCCCCAGAGAGTGATAATGTCTTGAGGGTTTAAGCCCCACATAGTGATAATGTCCTGAGGGCTTTAGCCCCAGATAGTGATAATGTCCTGAGGGCTTTAGCCCAGGATAGTGATAATGTCCTGAGGGCTTTAGCCCCAGATACTGATAATGTCCTGAGGGCTTTAACCCCGGATAGTGATAATGTCCTGAGGGCTTTAGCCATAGATACTGATAATGTCCTGAGGGCTTTAGCCCCAGACAGTGATAATGTCCTGAGGGCTTTAGCCCCAGATAATGATAATGTCCTGAGGGTTTAAGCCCCAGATAGTGATAATGTCCTGAGGGCTTTAGCCCTGGAGAGTGATAATGTCCTGAGGGCTTTAGCCCCAGATAGTGATAATGTCCTGAGGGCTTTAGCCCCAGATAGTGATAATGTCCTGAGGGCTTTAGCCCCAGAAAGTGATAATGTCCTGAGGGCTTAAGCCCCAGATAGTGATTATGTCCTGAGAGTTTTAGCCCCAGATAGTGATAATGTCCTGAGGGCTTTAGCCCAGGATAGTGATAATGTCCTGAGGGCTTTACTGGAAAGTGATAATGTCCTAAGGGCTTTAGCCCTGGATAGTGATTATGTCCTGAGGGCTTTACTGGACAGTGATAATGTCCTGAGGGCTTAAGCCCTGGCTAGTGATAATGTTCTGAGGGCTTTACTGGACAGTGATAATGTCCTGAGGGCTTTAGTCCCGGATAGTAATAATGTCCTGAGGGCTTTACTGGACAGTGGTAATGTCCTGAGGGCTTTAGCCCTGGATAGTGATAATGTCCTGAGGGCTTTACTTGGCAGTGATAATGTCTTAAGGGCTTTAGCCCTGGATAGCGATAATGTCCTGAGGGCTTTACTGGACAGTGATAATGTCCTAAGGGCTTTAGCCCCGGATAGCGATAATGTCCTGAGGGCTTTACTGGACAGTGATAATGTCCTGCGGGCATTAGCCCCGGATAGCGATAATGTCCTGAGGGCTTTAGCTGCAGATAGTGATAATGTCCTGAGGGCTTTAGCTGTGGATAGTGATATTGTCCTGAGGGTTTTAGCCCCAGATAGTGATAATGTCCTGAGGACTTTAGGGCACTGCTCACACATTTAGCATGAAAATTTAACAACTATTTGATGGATTGAGTGTACCACAACATGTGTGCAGATCCTTTATTTCATTTTTATTTCTGTGATGGGTACAAAATACTCTTCTAAATGACAAATATTCACCTGCAAGCAGGACTCATAACAAATATTCATCTTTGAACAAGTTTGATGACCAATGTTCATTCATCTAAAAGTAGAATCCAGTGTTTGTGTATATATAAACAGAAATACTTATAACAGAAAATTATTCACCTTAGGTAAGTTAATCTTGAAGCAGAATCCATGGCAAATATCATATCCATGGCAAATATAAACTGCAAGCAGAATTCATGGCAAATATTATCCATGACAAATATTCAACTGTGAATAGCCTTGACAAATCTCCATCTACAAACAGAATCCTTAACATGTATTTATTGACAAACAGACTTCATGACAAATGTATACATTTACAAGCAAAATACATGACAAATGTTCATCTACAAGCAGAACCCATGATAAATCTACATTTACAAGTTGAATTCTGGACAGAATTCTACAAGCCTGATAAATAATCATCTTAATCTACAGCCAGAATCTCTGACAAATATTCATCTACAAGCTGAACCCATGATAAAATTACATTAACAAGTTCTGGACAGGTATTCTACAAGCCTGATAAATAATCATCTTAATCTACAACCAGAATCTCTGACAAATATTCATCTACAAGCTGAACCCATGATAAAATTACATTTACAAGTTCTGGACAGGTGTTCTGCAAGCCTGATAAATAATCATCTTAATCTTCAACCAGAATCTCTGACAAATATTCATCTACAAGCGGAACCCATGATAAATCTTCATTTACAAGTTATGGACAGGTATTCTACAAGCCTGATAAATAATCATCTTAATCTACAACCAGAATCTCTGACAAATATTCATCTACAAGCTGAATCCATGATAAAATTACATTAACAAGTTCTGGACAGGTATTCTACAAGCCTGATAAATAATCATCTTAATCTACAACCAGAATCTCTGACAAATATTCATCTACAAGCTGAACCCATGATAAAATTACATTTACAAGTTCTGGACAGGTATTCTACAAGCCTGATAAATAATCATCTTAATCTACAACCAGAATCTCTGACAAATATTCATCTACAAGCTGAACCCATGATAAATCTTCATTAACAAGTTCTGGACAGGTATTCTACAAGCCTGATAAATAATCATCTTAATCTACAACCAGAATCTCTGACAAATATTCATCTAAAAGCTGAACCCATGATAAATCTACATTAACAAGTTCTGGACAGGTATTCTACAAGCCTGATAAATAATCATTTTAAATCTTCAACCAGAATCTCTGACAAATATTCATCTACAAGCAAAATTCTTGACAAATCTTCATAATAAAATTATAATAAAATTAATAATAAAAATCTGACAAACATTCATCTGCAAGAAGGTCAATCCATGGCAAATATTCATTACAAATCTTATACTTGACAATTATACGTTATATATTCAGAGTCCTTGAGAAATACTCATATGTAAGTACAACCCACACAAACGGAGTGGTGATGGAGAAAATAGGGTGTTAGCCATTCATGCCATAGGAAATTGCACATTCGATCCATTCTCGCCCTAAGTTCTCTAAGAAGCAACACCCAGAACTTGCTCTACCTAGCAAAATAAACTTGAGAGAGATTTGCAAAAATTCCAAGCTTACTACAACTGAGCTGAATGTATTATATTCTTCTACAAATAGAATGCATGACAGAAAATGCATTTACAAGCCAATTCTGTAACAAAATTAATGTTCATTCATGCTACATTTAATTTACATGATCAACATAACTGAATGATCAGAGCTGCTTGAATCACCGTTAAACAGCAAACACGTTTAATGCCTGGTTCCCTGAAGTTATCACGTACTGCATGCAAATATGAGGTTGAGCCAGTGTCTAGGAAAATATATTAGCTAACATTATCATACATTTAACCAAACTGTAGGCATATTACATATGTAATTTGCTATTTTTGTAATCTGTACATGACAGCCGATAACTGGTGGATCTGGAGCAGGGAAGGCAAAGGTTGTGGGGCTTGGGCTCTAATTAGATTTTCCTTAAAACCTTTAAGCTGTAAATAATCCCTCCACTGTACAACATTTTGAAAACTTGCCAAATCTAGACATGCATAATGAGTGAGGACCATGTTTTAGATATTTCATTAAAAAAAAATTGATGTACTTAGCAAAAGAAAAGACCGATTGAATGAAACTTATTGATGCATTGAATTTTTGATGATGAGAACTGTAAAAATCCATCTGCACTTGACAAAATGTGATCAATTTTAAAGTGATTGCAGTGGGGGCGGTGGATTATAGAACAATGCTTGACAACTGACAAGCATGCCTTGTTTTGCATGAATACTCATAAGGTAAAATTTCCTGCCTGCAATATATACACATAAAGTGGCCAACCTTCCAGTGTGGTAATCACATTTTATGGCGCGTTTGAAAGGTGATCAGGATATTGATTGAGGCCTCAATTTTGAAAGGTTATGTGAAAACTGATCAAGGCTGTTGTAAAGGCATGGTGAATAATGGGACATTTGATAGGCCATAATGTGAAACTTTGATTGACCGAAGATCCGGGTGCTTTAACAAAATAATCAATCTAGGCTGTTATTACAAGTGCTTTTATTGAACTCATAAATTACTTTGTTTGGGCGCTTAAAATAATATTTCATTTAGTAGGCAGTTCATCAATATATTGTAAAACTAAAAAAAACATTTGTGTTTTAAATGGTTGAGAATCTGTATTAGGGGGTCATATTTCAGGAGATCTTGTTAAAGTTATTAATTAATAATGAGAGTAAAAAATGAGTTTGCCTGCTTCCATGTCTTCTATAGTACAAATCGTTATAATAAAACCCTCTCGCTTGGTTGTGGCAGGTATGCACCCAGGTTTGAATCTCGTGGCTGAGTTGTCTAGGGAGCCATCTCAAGATCACTTACCTCTCACCACTAAGGTCATTGGTTTGAGTCCTGTTCACTCCAAAAATCTATAACCTGAAATGTGTTGAAAATGGCATTGAACCCCATTGAAATACATGTAATAAAACATAATGTTTGTGAGCTTTTTATCTGCATTTGAACATTAGCCTATTTACATAGAACCACAACTTTTAGAAGTTATGGAAAGGAACTGGGGATACTACCACAAACAGAAGTAAATCTTTTCCTTTTGCCTTATTGTTGTTTCTGTGGTATTACACCATTTAAATTGTGCTAACTTGTGACCTTAGACTGGTAGTTTGAGTTAACCAGTGGTAACTGGTGAACTCAGTCTGGTAGTTAAGTTAGCCAGTGCTAACTTGTGAGCTTAGTCTGGTAGTTTGAGTTAGCCAGGGGTAACTGGTGAACTCAGTCTGGTAGTAAAGTTAGCTAGTGCTAACTTGTGAGCTTAGTCTGGTAGTTGAGTGCCAGTGGTTACTGGTGAGATTAGTCTTATGGTTAAGTTTTAGCCTTTAGTAGCTCAGATTTGTAGTGAAAAAAGTGTAAATCAATCTTACTTTCCACAAGCTGGGACTAGCTTGTTGTTAAGAAGGTATGCATCTCATTCCAGGGGTCATTAGTTTTAATACCCATCAGACCACATTCTCTGTGAGGATTTGTTCTATGGTCATAAGTCTCCCACTTCTGAATATGTTAGGAAGTAATCAGTGACTTACAGAGATAGGTTGTGTCTAGTCATGGTGAACCACCAAGCAGATCCCAGGAAGTAATCAGCGACTTACAGAGATAGGTTGTGTCTAGTCATGGTGAACCACCAAGCAGATCCCAGGAAGTAATCAGTGACTTACAGAGATAGGTGAGCCACCAAGCAGATCCCATGAAGTAATCAGCGACTTACAGAGATAGGGTGTTTCTAGTACTGGTGAACCACCAAGCAGATCGGAGGAAGTAATCAGTGACTTACAGAGATAGGGTGTTTCTAGTACTGGTGAACCACCAAGCAGATTTCAGGAAGTAATCAGTGACTTACAGAGATAGGGTGTTTCTAGTACAGGTGAACCACCAAGCAGATCCCAGGAAGTAATCAGCGACTTACAGAGATAGGGTGTTTCTAGTAATGGTGAACCACCAAGCAGATCCCAGGAAGTAATCAGCGACTTACAGAGATAGGGTGTTTCTAGTACTGGTGAACCACCAAGCAGATCTAAGGAAGTAATCAGCGACTTACAGAGATAGGGTGTTTCTAGTACTGGTGAACCACCAAGCAGATCCCAGGAAGTAATCAGCGACTTACAGAGATAGGGTGTTTTTAGTACTGGTGAACCACCAAGCAGATCCCAGGAAGTAATCAGCGACTTACAGAGATAGGGTGTTTCTAGTACTGGTGAACCACCAAGCAGATTTCAGGAAGTAATCAGTGACTTACAGAGATAGGGTGTTTCTAGTACAGGTGAACCACCAAGCAGATCCCAGGAAGTAATCAGCGACTTACAGAGATAGGGTGTTTCTAGTAATGGTGAACCACCAAGCAGATCCCAGGAAGTAATCAGTGACTTACAGAGATAGGGTGTTTCTAGTACTGGTGAACCACCAAGCAGATCCCAGGAATGATGACTAGGTGTGCTGGCCACTATTAATAAACTAAAATACTTTTGAAAAAAAAAACATATGGCAAAACTTGTAAATCTGGATACAAAGCCAGTGTATGGCAGGTTATACAATATGGAGTATTTTTACTTCTATCTTATCAAATACTATATCAGTACAGGTAAAAAGAACACTTTACTTCAATTATGTACATTAGAGACCCCACTAAGGTCAGTATAACATAAAAGGTTAAAAGTTGACATTTTTTGTAAAAGCAGAATTATAACCGTGGATTTAACATTGATTGTGAAACATTAGTGTCACAGTAACAAGGATGTCGTACAACCATCACTCCCATCAGTGCTGAAAGTTGTCATGTTTGGTCATGCAAGCTCAAAAGTTTGGCAATGTAGTAGATAAAGTCAAAGCCAGTCAAGGGAAGGAGCAAAAGTGGCCTTTTAAGACAGGTTGTTGCTTAATACAGGTTGATTTGTGCTATAAGCATAAAAATTGGAAACAGCAAATGTGGTTGCTTGAGACAAGTGGCTGCTCAATAGAGGTGGCCACTAACACAGGTTATTGGCCACTCATGCCAGAGGTTGTAGGTTCAATACTAAACTCGAACCAATGGCCTTACAAAACCAACACTCTACACTGATTCTACCATGGAAACAGTCTCCAGAATGATTCACAAAAACTCCGAGCTTTAACTTTGCAGCAGAGCTGAAATAAATAAGTATGTAATTAAACAAATAGTGTTACAGGATCCTCCGTGGCCAAGTGGTCTAAGGAAACAGGCTGAAAATGGTGTTAAGCACCATTAAAAAAATAATTTAATGTTTCTCTGTTAGGAATTTTCTAAATATTCATGAGAACATTGAGCAAGGTGCAAGCTGTTTTTTATGGCATGTAAAAGCAATAAAATTTGATGATTTGAATACTTTTATTGTCATTTTTATCATTTAACCAAACTGCTATCTCCTGGGATCCTGGAATGTTAACCAGTGCTGGAGTACACTCATCTTCACAAGTAACTGATAGCTTTCCCACTTGAATCGGTGGTGAGAGACAATTAATTTTTTTTTGTCACATACATGTATCAATCCTCACAGAGAATGTGGCCAGGTGGGGGTTGAAACTCACAACCCCTGGATAGATGAAACACTACCCACTGATCTAACCGGGCCCCCAAAAAGTTTGATGATCTCAGCTGAATGAAAATTAAGTGTTTTTAAAGCACCTTGAAATTAGACCACTCATTCTTAGAGGATTACATTAAATTTAAGATCTACATTTTAATTTAGCAGCAACAGGCCTGGCTAACTCAGTTGGCAACATATCTCATCTGACAGTCATTCACAGGGTAATGAGTTGAAATCCCTGCCTAGTGACAGTCTTTATGATGATTGGTCATGAACAATGTTCTACAGCTGGCCATGGGTTTCCTTTCTCTGTATATGGAAGGGAAGTAGTCAGTGAAATTTTAATAATAGCATTTGTGACAGTTTATGGTCTATTACATATTTCGCCAGTTCCATTTTAAGACTATTGAAGTAAGCCAAAATAAGCCGTCTGCAAGAGAAACATGAATTAATATGGAAGTTCTCAGGAAGCTTAATCCTCATGAAAGCTCGCAAGTAACCATTTCAACTGACAGTTATTCTCTGAAATCACAGGAAGTGACAAGAAGGGCAGTGTTTGTTGATTTAAAGGGACACTGGAAGTGAGCGAGAACATCAGTGTTTGTTGATTTAAAGGGACACTGGAAGTGAGCAAGTAGGACAGTGTTTGTTGATTTAAAGGGACACGGGAAGTGAGTGAGAAGGGCAGTGTTTGTTGATTTAAAGGGACACTGGAAGTAAGCAAGTAGGACAGTGTTTGTTGATTTAAAGGGACACGGGAAGTGAGTGAGAAGGGCAGTGTTTGTTAATTTAAAGAGACTATTGAAGTGAGCGAGAAGGGCAGTGTTTGTTGATTTAAAGGGACACGGGATGTGAGGGAGAAGGGCAGTGTTTGTTGATTTAAAGGGACAAGGGATGTGAGGGAGAAGAGTAGTGTTTGTTGATTTAAAGGGACACGGGAAGTGAGTGAGAAGGGCAGTGTTTGTTAATTTAAAGGGACACTGGAAGTGAGCGAGAAGGGCAGTGTTTGTTGATTTAAAGGGACACGGGAAGTGAGCGAGAAGGGCAGTGTTTGTTGATTTAAAGGGACACGGGTAGTGAGAGAAAAGGGCAGTGTTTGTTAATTTAAAGGGACACGGGAAGTGAGCGAGAAGGGCAGTCGCCTTTTGTTCGTCGTCGGCCATCCGTAAACAATTGACATTTTCGACTTCTTTTCAAAAAAGGTAAGCTCAATTGTAATGAATTGTTGTATGCAGCTTTGGTAGCTAAGGATGAATCAAAATTGTGAACTGCATGGTCACCACCCCCCTGGGCCCTTGGGAGCAGGGCCAAATCAGTAAAATTCTAGATAAAATTTGAAAATCTTCTTCTTAATATAGGAAGCACTGGGAAACAAATGGTGAGCATGATTATGAACCTATATGGATCCTTTATAAAAATTGTGAATTGCATGTCCCTGGGTCTGACGGTGTGGCCCTGGGGGGGGGGGGGGCCTCAAACAAATTAGTGCATCCGTAAACAATTGACATTTTCGACTTCTTCTCAAAAACTGTAAGCTCAATCCTAATGGAATATTGTTGGAAAATAGATTCATGTAGCTTTATGTTATCAAGGATAATCAGGTGACTGTTACGGCCCATGGGCCTCTTGTCTTACAATAAAAACAAACTCAAGGCCCCTCACATATACATATACTAGTGTACTCTAATTTTGTATTTGTATCATTCAAATTCATACTTTTCCGAAATAGTTTTAAACAAAAATTAAAAAATTGACTCGAGTCCCTTTAACACCATTCTATGTGTTTTCTATGTGATAGGGTGTGGAAGTGTATACAAATGGTTGTGACATTTATCCACTTAGCTAAAAGGTTTCTTGAGAACATGATTATAAAAATGATAGCTGAAGAACTGAAAACAAGTATTATTCATGTCAGGCCAGAACAGTCAGGAGTACACACAGTTTAGATATTTGACATAACTGAACTGAGCACACAGTCTAGATAGTTGACATTACTGGACTGAACACACACAGTCTAGATATTTGACATTACTGAACTGAGCACACACAGTCTAGATATTTGACATTACTAGACTGAACACACAGTCTAGATATTTGACATTACTGAACTGAGCACACAGTCTAGATATTTGACATTACTAGACTGAACACACAGTCTAGATATTTGACATTACTGAACTGAGCACACAGTCTAAATATTTAACATTACTGAACTGAGCACACACAGTCTAGATATTTGACATTATTGGACTGAGCACACAGTCTAGATATTTGACATTACTGGACTGAGCACACACAGTCTAGATATTTGACATTACTGGACTGAGCACACACAGTCTAGATATTTGACATTACTGAACTGAACACACAGTCTAGATAAGTGACATTACTGGACTGAGCACACACAGTCTAGATATTTGACATTACTGGACTGAGCACACAGTCTAGATAGTCAACATTACTGAACTGAGCACACACAGTCTAGATAGTTGACATTACTGGACTGAGCACACACAGTCTAAATATTTGACATTACTGAACTGAACACACAGTCTAGATAAGTGACATTACTGGACTGAGCACACAGTCTAGATAGTCAACATTACTGAACTGAGCACACACAGTCTAGATAGTTGACATTACTGGACTGAGCACACACAGTCTAAATATTTGACATTACTGAACTGAACACACAGTCTAGATAAGTGACATTACTGGACTGAGCACACACAGTCTAGATATTTGACATTACTGAACTGAGCACACAGTCTAGATAGTTGACATTACTGGACTGAGCACACAGTCTAGATAGTCAACATTACTGAACTGAGCACACACAGTCTAGATAGTTGACATTACTGGACTGAGCACACACAGTCTAAATATTTGACATTACTGAACTGAACACACAGTCTAGATAAGTGACATTACTGGACTGAGCACACACAGTCTAGATATTTGACATTACTGAACTGAACACACAGTCTAGATAAGTGACATTACTGGACTGAGCACACACAGTCTAGATATTTGACATTACTGAACTGAGCACACAGTCTAGATAGTCAACATTACTGAACTGAGCACACACAGTCTAGATAGTTGACATTACTGGACTGAGCACACACAGTCTAAATATTTGACATTACTGAACTAAACACACAGTCTAGATAAGTGACATTACTGGACTGAGCACACACAGTCTAGATATTTGACATTACTGAACTGAACACACAGTCTAGATAGTCAACATTACTGAACTGAGCACACACAGTCTAGATATTTGACATTACTGAACTAAACACACAGTCTAGATAAGTGACATTACTGGACTGAGCACACACAGTCTAGATATTTGACATTACTGAACTGAACACACAGTCTAGATAAGTGACATTACTGAACTGAGCACACAGTCTAAATATTTAACATTACTGGACTGAGCACACACAGTCTAGATATTTGACATTACTGAACTGAGCACACAGTCTAGATAGTCAACATTACTGAACTGAGCACACACAGTCCAGATAGTTGACATTACTGGACTGAGCACACAAGGTTCAGAATATTTGATATTACTGGACGGAGCCTCCGAAATGTTGCATTATACGAGATTTTGTTTCGCTTTTGACTTATGAAAATGTTATCACAATATTTGTGAGAAATTCTTATCATATTCATTGTGCCATTCATGGGTGTCCATTCATCTAAGAATACCATAACTCTAAAAAACTACATATTAAACCATCTTCATCTTAGTCAGTGTGGGGGGCGTATTATGATATTTTAAATTTAAACCATCAAATTTTAATCCACTTAATCCACTAATCTACTAAATCTTGTAACATCACAAGTAGGGGGTCCAACGTTAACATTCAAATGAGAGATGTGGTGCAGTGGATAGAAGGTTGAGCACTCATGCAGAGGTCCTGACATTGATCAAATTGGTCCACCTGATTTCCTTTCAAAATCAGTAGTGATTCATATAAGCTTTGGGCTTTCTTCATAGTTATCAAACTAAAATACAGTTGTATAAGTAAAGGAATTATAATGAGAAGGAAAGGCAACTGATTCAGATTTTGTGAATGCTCGCGTATTCATGCAAAATATTGCAATATCTCCTTTTAAATTATCTTCACTTCCATTCATCTTAGGAACACAAATCAAAATTCTTACACTGCAAAATAAAATTGTCATCAAAACAATACCATTCCCAGTAATTTGTGTTTAAAATTGTCGAAGTACTTGTGATTACAAAATGTGTATACTGCAGCTAAAATAACGACAATACCGATCAATTTTCCTTTAAATGTTAATATCTTTAATTCAAGAGCATTTTGCGTGATCGAAAGAAATCAATTGCCTGTGAAGTATATTTGATTAATTTGCAAATTATGAATCCTGCGTGTGAAGTTTCATCAACATTTAGTCAGGAGATGCAAGTTTCCTATCCTTCTATACAAATCATTGTAGGAATTAAACCATTAATGTGCATTTATAACAAATAAGAAATTTTCATAAAAGTAAGTAATTTTTCTGTCATCTTTTTTTGGAGATCATTCAATTAGGAATTTGGCCAGATTAATGGTTTGAGCTATATGTGGTGTTCCAGTCTGATCCGTGTTCAAGCCAACAAAGATCTCCTGTGTATATATACCAACTTTTATAAACATGTTTACAGTCTGAAACAAAAACAAACAAAATAAATAAATAAAACATTTCAAACAATATTGTTAACAGATTTTGATTTATAAAAAGAAATTGCAAAGCTATTTGTTTTTTATGTTTATATTAAAAATTCAGTTGTGTTCAGAAGAGATATTGATTTTTAACAAAAATTCATAGACAATACTTAATTTTTGTTTTGGAAATAAATTATGGGCATTTTATTAGTAGAGTATAATTATTATGATAATCTAATAGAATTATTATGGTAAACAGCTATATTGCTAGGTTTGTAAATATAATTTGGCCAAGGACTTACATAGAGCAGGAAATGCAACTGATTGAGATGCTATGAACGCTCACAATGTTCAGGCAAAATCTCACGAAATCTCATTTTCAGATATTTTACCTTTCATTCATCTTAGAATTGCAAATCAAAATTCTTTCTTTGCACAATGAAATTCTCTTCAAAATGAGACAATTCCCAGCAAACTGTGTTTAAAATGTTGAAGTACTTGTGATTACAAAATGTTTATACTGCAACTAAAAAAACAAGGAAAGTGCTTGAAATTTTACTTCAAAATGCAATATTTTAATTTCAAGACCGTTTTGTGTGTTTAAAACATATTAAAACATCTAAGGTTACATGCACCTTATATTTTATGTAAAAGAAATCATTTGCGTGTGAAATGTGAATTGTTAATTTGCCAAATTATCAATTCTTCCCATGCTATTTTATCAACATTTAGTAGAGAGATGCAAGTTTTCTATCCTTCTATATAAGTTCTGTCATAATTGACAGCCAAACATTTTTATGAGCTGGGAGATAATTTAAGAAAATATTGTAATTTCAATCACAAGAAAATGCCAAAATTGTATAATTACTCATTGCTACATTTACATATCAGTGACTCAAATATAGCCTAATTCATTGAAAACATTGTTCACTCTTAGATTCTTAGAATAATTTTTGATTACATCTGTATTTTGTAAAAAAAATGATTCCATTTAAATAAGCCACTTGAAAGTTTGTCATTACTGTTTTCTGCCTGGGAAAAGTAACAAATAATAATTTGGGAAAAAGAAAAACAATTACAAGAAGAGTCTTTTTAGTAATTAACAACAAACATTTTGAATAAAAATAACTCATTATCTCACTGGATTTGTGTCAGTTTATTTTCTGACACTGTTCTGCAATTCAGCAGTAATTGGAAATGCAGTAGTAGCAATTGCAACAATTCACATCAACAACAGCAAAAGCAACAACAACAGTTACAGCAGTTGCAATAGGTCATATGAACAGCAACATTTATAATATCAATAGCAGCAACAATAGTAATAGCATCATCAGCAGCATAAGCAGTTAGCACACAGCAACATTAAAACTCCAACAGCAGCATTAGCAGTTAGCACACAGCAACATTAAAACACCAACAGCAGCATAAGCAGTTAGCACACAGCATCATAAACACCAACAGCAGCATTAGCAGTTAGCACACAGCAACATAAACACCAACAGCAGCATTAGCAGTTAGCACACAGCAACATAAACACCAACAGCAGCATTAGCAGTTGCAATAGCACACCGCAACATTAAAACACAAACAGCAGCATCAGCAGTTGCAATAGCACACAGCAACATTAAAACACCACCAGCAGCATTAGCAGTTGCAATAGCACACAGCAACATTAAAACACCAACAGTAGCATTAGCAGTTGCAATTGCACACAGCAACATTAAAACACCAACAGCAGCATTAGCAGTTGCAATAGCACACAGCAACATTAAAACACCAACAGTAGCATTAGCAGTTGCAATAGCACACAGCAACATTAAAACACAAAGAGCAGCATAAGCAGTTGCAATAGCAAACAACAACATTTAAACACCAACAGTAGCATTAGCAGTTGCAATAGCACACAGCAGCATTAAAACACCAACAATAGCATTAGCAGTTGCAATAGCACACAGCAACATTAAAACACCAACAGCAGCAGTTGCAATAGCACACAGCACCATCAAAACACCAACAGTAGCATTAGCAGTTGCAATAGCACACAGCAACATTAAAACACCAACAGTAGCATTAACAGTTGCAATAGCACACAGCAACATTAAAAACATCAAAAGCAGCATTAGCATTTGCAATAGCACACAGCAACATTAAAATATCAACATCAGCATTAACTGTTGCAACAGCACACAGCAACATTAAAAACATCAACAGCAGCATTGGCAGTTGCAATAGCACACAGCAACATTAAAACACCAACAGTAGCATTAGCAGTTGCAATAGCACACAGCAACATTAAAACACCAACAGTAGCATTAGCAGTTGCAATAGCACACAGCAATAATAAAACACCAACAGCAGTATTAGCAGTTGCAATAGCACACAGCAACATTAAAAACATCAACAGTAGCATTAGCAGTTAGCACACAGCAACATTTAAACATTGACAACAGCATTAGCAGTTGCAATAGCACACAGCAACATTAAAACACCAACAGCAACATTAGCAGTTGCAATAGCACACAGCACCATTGAAACACCACCAGCAGCATTAGCAGTTAACACACAGCACCATTAAAACACCAACAGCAGCATAAGCAGTTAGCATACAGCACCATTAAAACACCAACAGCAGCATTAGCAGTTAGCACACAGCACCATTAAAACACCAACAGTAGCATTAGCATTTGCAATAGCACACAGCACCATTAAAAGCATCAGCAGTAGCAGTAGCAATAGTTAAGTTATTGAACATGATAGGAATTATTTATTAACAATTTTTAGAAGTAACACCAGCAGCAGCAAATTTTATATCTATACAAACAGAAACATCAGTATTAGCAGCAAAAACAACAGTAGCTATTGCACAATATGTACCTTATTGACCTAATATAAGTATAACAGCTACAGCAACAACAACAGCACCAGCAGAAACAGCAGCTTTAAATGCAGTCTGAAGTAATTAATAACAACAATTATGCTATAAAAATTATATGAATAATGTATACAGACTTTATCATAATTTAAAAAAAAAGCAGTTTTAAGACATTTTGCAGTTTTTGTAAATATGGGCTGATAAACCCTCTAAAACTTAGATTCTGATTTGGTTTTTAATTTTCTAATTTGTTTCTAACATATTGGTGATTTTTACTTGTTATTAATTCTGAAATAGAGGATCTTACATGAGTGGTCATTCATTGATGAACTTATTAAACGAGTTGGCAAAAGTGTATTACCAGTATGTGAGGTTCTGCAGATTTCAATATTGTCATGTATCTGTGTAGCATATTTGAAATGGCCGGATCAGGACAAAATACTTTTTATTGAGATCTGTATAGTTTTTGTCTCAAAACAATTATAATACGGTATGCTTTATTACTTGTAACTACATGATTGTGTTGTTTTAACAGCAGAATTATGAAGTTATAATAAACAAATTTCTATATTTTCATCACCATCTGCCCCCTGTTTTTTACCTGCCCTAAATTTCCCTCCATCTTTTCCCACCGTAATTTTATTTTTTTGACAAATAATTTTTCATGACACTTCAATTTTTTATAATCTGAAATGTATAATAAAATACAAAATTAAAAATAAAAATGCAGCCCCTGGCCTCTATTTTGAAACAAATTTGGATGAAAATCTAGGATTTAATTTATTATGGTCGAAGGTTTAGCTCAGGTGGCATTTTATTTTTTTATCGAAACTTACTACTAGGTAATACCTTTATAACCATTATTGGTGATTAGGGAACTGGAAAAGATTGGATTACTGTCATTCCTGATTCTAATTTTTATTAGTATTATTAGAAGAAATTGTATGAAAAATGCTTAAATATTTAGTGTCAGTTTAACAAGAAGAATGACTCTGCCTGTATCAGCCTCATCAAGTCTTAAACAATCATTAGAGACGTTGCTGAGAAAATGCGCAGATCGATGCAGTATATATGGCTTGGTTTTTAGTGCAAGAGAAATTTTAAACTGCATTAAATTTTATTTTTTATTGGATTTAGACATCATTTCATATCACTGTAATGACTGCAGCACATGGCATGCCATGCACTTTTTTTAATTTTTGGTTTATAGCTCATTTGAGCCAAACTAAATTGCATTTAATTCCTCTGCATGTTGGTTGTTGTCATCATCGCTAGTCGTAACCAACCATTCCTTTAAATCTTATCTAAAGTCACTGGTTTGATTTTCATAAAAGTTTTTTTTCGAAAAAAAAAATTGTGCATTTCATTATTGCCCCTAATCCAACATGGCCACCGTTACTAAAAATACAATTGAGAAAATATCAAAGAACATTTTCATTGAAATCAATGGTGAACAAATTACATTGGTATTAACATTTGTCCAGCTTTTATCATTAGTTTGTTGTTTTTCATAACATTTTCAAGGTGGGTGGTATTTGCAACTTTGTTACTTAATCAAGAACCCATAGGGCATCCAAGGGCAGATCCAGGATTTTAGTTTAGAGGGGGGGGGGGGGGGGGTGGCGTAGGGGGCAAAACAGCAAAATCTGAATGGGCACATATGTTTTTCATAAGAAATATAGTAAAATATATTGAAGATTAGTGGGTGACATACACTACACTTTTTAAAGACTAGATCGCCATTGGCATCAGATTCCTGGAGTCTCCTTCTCTCAACTACTAACTGACTTCAATAAAAATCATTATCACAATGTCCACTTGGTGCTGCACTTTCACTTGCCCTAAAAATTCCAATATGGCCACTTTCATTTTCTCTTATACTTGTCTTTTCTTTAAAGTCAGATGAGAAGTCAGCCTCAGTGATTTTTGACCCACTTGGTAGTTTTTTTTCTGTTCAGAGATTTTGCATTAAACAAACTTGATTAAAATGCTTCTCTGGTGAATATCATTACAAAATACACGAACATGTACAAAATTAACCTTAAAAATACACCTAATAATTAAATGAAATTCTGCATTTTGTGTGAACTCATTTTTGGATATCCATTTGAAAAAAAATGTGAATTTACCATATCTTTTGTGTAAGAATTATATGTTTTTGCTCCATTATTGGACGATTGACTAGCTGAAGCATTATTGAAAAGATAAAAGATAAATTGGAAATGGATTGAAATTCCTGTTATCTGGACCATTTTGAATTGACAGAATGACAGAATATTTGCAGGAAATTAAATAGAGATTTGCTGATAGCTTTAAATAAGGTGCTTACAGAGTGGAACTAGGTGGAACACTCCTTCATACATAACGCTTTGTCAGCAAGAATTGATGTTGTCAATTTTACATAACAAATAAATCAGAGTTGGATCTTCTTGAAGGGAATATATACATCACAATTTCATATTTATGAACCTTTTTTGTTGTTGTTGTTGTTGTTAATGTTGTTGATGTTATTGTTGTTGTTGTTGTTATTGTTGTTGTTGCTTATGTTGTTGTTATTGTTGTTGTTGTTGTTGTTGTTGTTGTTGTTGTTATTGTTGTTGTAATTGTTGTTGATATTGTTGTTGTTGTTGTTGTTGTAAATGTTGTTGTTGTTATTGTTGTTGTTATTATTGTTGTTGTTATTAATGTTGTTGTTTGGTGTTCTACGCGTCACTTATATTACTTTTTCAGTCATACCGCAATGGTTTCTACTTCAGACACTGTTCTAAGCGGCCACACTGGAGTACATATCATGCCATAATATATACATATATAATACCCCACCCAATCTCATTATACTGACTCTGGGCCGACCAGACCTAGAACTATCCTCTAAATGCTAAGCACCAAGTGAGAAATCTGTCGGTACCATTTTAAAAGTCTTTTGTATGACATGACCACAGATTGAACCCTAACGACAACTTTCCACATGCGAGGTAGATGCTCTACCACTAGACTTCAGTTTTATGGACCTTAAATTATCTGTTTAAATTGCCATTCATGCATAGATAACTCTTTTTAACATTAAATCAGTAGACACAATTTAATTTTTTTTTTTTTTTTTTTTTGTCGTTTTTCAACAGTATTTCATACGGTGTCCCATTAGGGCCATCGTGCTATCGCTTTGTCAATAAGCACACACGATGCCACGATAGCACGATGACACGATGGTGATGACGCGATGACATGATGACACGATGGTGATGGTACGATGACACGATGGTGATGACACGATAGCACGATGACGATGACGCGATGACACGATGGTGATGGAGCGATGCTACGATGACACGATGACGATGACGCGATATTACATCGCGTCATCGTCATCGTGCCATCGTGCCATCACCATCGTGTCATCGTGTCATCGCGTCATCGTCATCGTGCTATCGTGTCATCACCATCGTGTCATCGTACCATCACCATCGTGCTATCATACTATCGTACCATCACCATCGTGTCATCGTGCTATCGTAGCATCGCCTTCCTGTATTTAAGTGGGATTCTTATAATAGTATCAGAAGGTATAGTTATGTGTTTATATTTAAGTATGTACATGTTAGTCATTCAACTGGTTTTGTGTTTATGTGTTTAAATATGCATATTACTGCAACTTTGTACTTTGATGAGAAACTGTGTATAGTCTTATTCTCCTCCTCCTCCTTTTACTTCTTATTCTACTTCTTCTTCTTCTATAACTAGAAATGGAAAATCAAGAGGAACGCTTACTCGTGTACTTTATTTAAACACGACAATGAATATATAATAAAATAATTAATGTATTTAAATGAATTCCAAAGTTTTAGTCTAGTTGTCTAGACGGTATTAGGTCCGGCATGATACTCATGTGTGCCAGCACTGAACAGTTGTTGAAAACGACAATAAACACCCGACAATACAATACAATGTACATTCAGTCATATGTCACTTGAACAATGAACTTGTTCACTTTTCTCTTACCATTTGATTGTTGAGTTGAGTGTTTAGCGTAATTGTTATGCTATCGAGAGCTAGCAGACAATCAGAGTGTCGTGGGTTTGATCCCCCGCCACGGTTATGTGTGAGACGGACACTATATTCGTATATGCTTAGTACTGTTACTACCCAAGAATACACCGAACGTGATTTATAATAATAACTTGTGTCACATCAATGTGAAATAAATACATTTAAAGTAAGTGTTAATAGACAATCAGTTAAACTCATTTGTGCAACTAACTGATATCTTTCCAGTTTTACATAGTACAGGAAATAATTAATTGGGACAACTTGTCTTTTGATGGGACGAGTTGTCTTTAAATAGGGGACAAGTTGTCTCGAAACTTGGGACGAGTTGTCTCAAAATGTGGGACGAGTTGTCTTTGGGGCGACTTATCCATAACACTTTTGAAACAGTGGTTAGAGACGAATGACAATGAGACTGACATTTTTTTTATTAGTCATCACGGAGAATGTGTTGTATGTTACTGGTGGGTATTCAAACTCATGACCCCTAGATTGACAGTTAGACACGTAACCAACTGATTGAACAGGGCCCGTCTTTACCATGTATGGCCAATCCACTTTGAACAGTGCTCACTAATTCCTAATTGGGTGTTTAACTACCAAAAATATTTTTTTACTCGACACTCGACTTTCTTGCTCAATACTCAGTTTTCTTACTAGACACTCGTCTTTCTCACTCGACACTGAACTTTTTCACTCGACACTCGACATTCTTACTCGACATTAAACTTTCTTTCTCGACACTCGACATTCTTACTCGACACTTGACTTTCTTACTCGACATTCAACTTTCTTTTAAGACACTCAAAACTCTACCAAAGGTGACATATCGCCCAGCCATAGTCTCTGTGATGATTGACTGATATACGGCATTGCGCCTTATTGTCATTTGTGTTACATCGCTGATTGAACTGAAAAAGTCATCAGTTACTTGTAGAGATAGGCGTGCTCGAGTACTGGTTTGCCTCATAGGATCCCAGGAAAAAGTGTTTAGGTAAACCGGTCGCCCGAAGGAACGAACAAACGAACGGACGGACGGACGGACGATGGAACTAACGAACGAATGAACACATAAACAAACAAAAAAACAAACAAAAACAGACAGACAGACAGACAGACAGACAGACAGACAGACAGGCAGGCAGGCAGGCAGGCAGGCAGGCAGGCAGGCAGGCAGGCAGGCAGACGGACAGACCACTACGCATCGGTATTATACACCAACTATTTTATCATTTAAGATTTTGTCTGTTGTTTACCGGATCGACATCAACTTTTTTGTGAATCTGTCGAAAGGACTATAATCATAATATGTACCTTCTCAATAACTTACCATTCACGTTATAACATATTTGCACGCATAAATAACTCACATTTAGTGATTATAATATAAAAAGAAAACATAATTATGACTGTGTATCTTATATTAATTTCCCTTTTCAGCAGCATTTGTGTCTCAGGGTTATGTATAACCTGACACAAAATAACCCCGAATATTTGAATGCATGATGTGTTCCATTATTATTATTTTTCGCATGTCTTACAGGAAGGCGATGCTACGATAGCACGATGACACGATGGTGATGACACGACAGTACGATAGCACGATGGTGATGGTACGATGACACGATGGTGATGGCACGATGGTACGATGACGATGACGCGATGACACGATGACATGATGGTGATGGTACGATGACACGATGGTGATGACACGATGGCACGATGACGATGACGCGATGTAATATCGCGTCATCGTCATCGTGTCATCGTAGCATCGCTCCATCACCGTAGTGTCATCGTATCATCGCGTCATCGTCATCGTGCTATCGTGTCATCACCATCGTGTCATCGTACTATCACCATCGTGTTATCGTACTATCGTGTCATCACCATCGTGTCATCGTGCTATCGTGGCATCGCGCATGCTTGTTGACAAAGCGATAGCACGATGGCCCTAACGGAACACCGTAATTTCAGGATTCTCCATAGCCAGTAGTCTCAGATGCTGTAGTACTGTATTCGGTCCATAATGAAATCGGAAAAAAACAGTAACTTTGGAAAAGTCTGTAACTTGGGAATTCCCCTATTTTTTAGTCTTGATCATCTGTGATGCTTGTTTTTCTTAGGCTTTTCTTTAGTCTTGATCATATGCTACGCTTGCTTTTCTAAAAGACAAATGTCTTGACCAGTTTGGCTGAAAATAAAAATCATTTTTATTTAGCGAAAATCAAAAACGTTTTTATTGGTTGATTCAAGCAATTGGACTACCTCGGAGATTTCCATAGTATTTCAAAATAGTATCATTTGGATGTTTATTTCTATATTCATTATTTTTATATTATTAGATATTTTCTGTCACAAAGATCTTGCACAAGATAACTGCCATGATTTCCATCAGAATAAATACTTTTAAATTTTATTATAACATAACCATTGCAGAAGTGTGTTTGTTTCAGCCAATCAGATCTTACATCCAAATCCAAAGTTTCTTCTGTACAACTTGTCAAAACGTTTGTCTTTTAGAAAAGCCAGCATCGCATATGATAAAAATGAGCTTTTCTTAGGAAAAAGCAAGCGCCGAAGACGATTTTCTACACACGAGTTACCAAAATATTATCATTAGTAATTTTCTTGACATTTCATGAATAAATTGTCTTAAAATATAATGTTTTACAGTTGGATGAATTAATTGATCACTGTTATGTCGGTGGTCATATTTTTAAAGAATGAAGATAATGACGATTGCCTGTTTTGATAACATTAATCTGGGTTAAAATGTAGATCATTGATGTAAGACGGAGAATCGTGGACTTTTCAGATTCCAGTCTTATACTACATGTAAATGTTGTTGTATGTCACTTTACAGTGTGTTCGGGAAATGAAATAGGGACTCGGTCGTAATTTGTATATGAATTGACAAAATACTGACAAACGTCAGACATACATTGACGGATGCAAACCCAAAACTAGTTGGTTTTTTTCCAGAAGAAAGTCTAGATAATTGATATAGTAAGAAGGATAATTTACTTGACCTGCTGTACCTAGTATTTGATATCAGGCTAACTAATTGTAACATGAAACCCTTAGAAATTGGCAAAATTGGCAAAAAGTCGAAATGGGGTACGGGTACAATATTCTGTTTTTTTTTCAAGTTTTAGATCGATGGTAAAAGTTTGATGTACATGTATTAGTATTTAACATTGTCAGCTGATGTATTAAGAAAGATGATATACTTTTCCTATGGTATGTTTTATAATTTGATGCCAGGGACAATGTATTGTAACATGCCAAAATTGGCAAAAGTCAGAAAGGGGGTTGGGGTTATAGATTCCTTTTATATTTTGACGTCAGGATAACTTATCGCAATATGCTATATTTTAAATTGACAAGTAAAATGCTCATTTTATGATATGAATGAATATGAAGATATAACATACATTTTTTTCTGATCCTGTAATGAAATAATCTTGCCATATTTGTAATCTCCAATGTTTTGTCTACTTACTAGTATATAACAATATATGTTTTGTAAGAAATGAATAAAAAAGTAACCAAATGAATATGGAAGACTTGAGTCAGATTATTGTACTTTGGACAGGGAGGGATATACTTAGAAATAGGGCTGTCACGTTTACACGTGTAAATGGATCCGTGTCATTTAAAAGCAAAACACGTTTACTAATTTAATATCCATGTACACTACCTTGACCCTTAACCCCAGTAAATTTGGTCAGTTAGTCTATAGATCATTTGACAAAGTAGCAGCCTGTTATTTAATATTTTCCAACCATCCATGTGTGTTTCATGGCATTTATAATCAGTATGACTGTGGAGTTAGATTCACCGATCCAGAGTTATTTCAAAACTGCAATGTCATGAGCGACATGTCAGCCATTTGTTTGGCGAGTTATTAAAATATTTATGGTATATACGAGTAATTAGCTGTAAAAACAACTTTGATATTATGCACATACAAAACACCCAGGTTTTAACAACATGTAAACGGAAGCATGTCATTTATCAGCATTTATGTACACGTTTACAGAAATCTGTAAGCGTGACAGCCCTATAAAATACACCAAAACTGAAAAGATATACAGTAAAAATTCCTAAAACTTTGGGATTGAATCCAGAATGTAATGTGGAAATGAATGTAAACAATTTTTTTTTAGTTTTTAAACACTGAGTATTATGGATGGATTACCTTAAATGACCAATAGCTCTCACTGAGGTTAGGGGTTCGAGACCAACTAAGTCTAAAAAACTTAATGTGTGAAAGGGGCACATGTGATATTTGATTGACAGTCGGTGTAATGTCAGTTCACATTGTAGAGATTTAACATGAGAATTTGATTGGACAGATGACAAAATTATATAATTTTAATTGACATATTAAAAATATCTCAACTGAAATGATGATGACACCTAACAAAGAAGAGATAGATGACTATTTTGAGAATGAACTTATCTCTATTTCATATACCGATATTACATTACAATTTTATTTCATGTTTGTTCAACTGTCACCATGTTTTATGACATTTAATGTGATTAGTTGATTTCATGTGCTGGCATGATATGATTGGATGATTGATTGATTGATTGATATTATATTAAGCATCAATTTTATGCCATTGAGGGCTAACAGACAATCAGTTAACCAAACCACTGATTCCTAGGATCTTAAAAGGTAAACCAGTACTCGAGCACACTCCACCTCTGCAAGTAACTGGTAACTTTCCCACTTGAATCAACGGTGAGAGACAAATGATAATGAGACACAATGTCATATATCAATCATCAAGGAGACTGCTGCCGGGTGGGGATTAGAACTCACGACCCCTGGATTAATAGTCAGATGTGCTTATACCGACTGAGCTAAACGGACTCGGCATGATTGGATGAATGAATGAGATATCATGTCATATGCTGGTATGATGCACCTGAATAATAAATGTCTGAGTTATGGCCCCTGAATTTTCAAAAATTTCTTTATTATGCAACACCAAGTTAGCCATTTTGGGTCATCATGACTCATTTGTTCTAAACTTCTAGCTGGAGACACAAACATTCCCATGTGGAAACATTTCAGACACAAACATTAGGTGACAACAGCAGCTAAAGAAAAGGAAGAAAAATATTATTGTCTTTGAATATCCATGTTCATGCATTGTCTAAAAATGTCATCTGCCAGATAACTATGTTCTGATTTTCTAAAAAGGAAAATCCAAATCTTAATTCCCTTAAGTCTTATTCTATCCAAACTTCTAAAATGTCATAAAATTGTAGTCTCAGAGATTTTATGAGATATTTTCCTAATGCTCAGTTTGAGCACTTGTGACTGCCTACTTAAGCTTCAGTAAAGCTAAACAGATTGAAATATCAGCTCCCACAAAATAAATTTATAAAGTCATGCTTGCCATTTCAGAGCATTTTCTTTGGTACAATGAAGCCCTCAGAAATCACCTAAAGGAAATAAGTTTTCTCACATGGATTGCCATTGGAAGCCGCTTATTACAGGCGGCGGATGCTCGGGGCTTCATTATACCACTTCACCAGTCTTCTGAATATTGGAAACACTTTTTCATATGTTCTGTCAAGAGACTGTCAAAAGAACTCGACCAAATTTCCTCTCGGTTAGTGCATGAAATCACTGATACCATGATATTGAATAACAATGGGGAGTTTGCTGCTGAAGTCGTGAATTTGAAAAGAAAGTTGGCATGAAGGAGAGAGAACTTGTCTGAACATTTCTCGAAAAGAAATGATGTTTGTTCAGCGACTATTCCCAAGGTGTCAGACCCGTCATTGATCATCAATGATGAAATATTGGCAATTTCCGCACATATATTTCTTGGCGGCACAGAATTTTTTGCTTATATGATTTTAGAGCAAGGGATTTTAGGTTTCAATTTAAAGGTAGAATATCAGGAAAAAAATGCTTTAAAATGGATTCACAGTATCTCATTATCATATAATTATATACATAGAATCTGAATAGTTTAATACTAGCGTCAAACCTGTGTAAGCGGTCACCTCTATTAAGCATGGAGTCACTTGTCTTAAGCAGCCACATTTACTAGTTCTAATTTCTAATGTTTTAAAAGGCCATCCCATGACTGGCTGTTTAAGACAGGTTTGACTGTATAGCAGATCTACCAAAACATGAAAAAAGTAATATTTTAACTGGAGTGGTAAACTTGAAATTGAATCCCCATTCTAAAAATAGACAAAGCTTAAATACTGCTTGGTGACCTTTACATTCTCATTTTTTAAGATGAAACAAACACTACAACATGTAAACCAGTATGACGGATCATATCCAAATGAAAATGAAATCATAATTATGACTCATTTTATATATCACAAAATAGAGGGATTATAGTCCTATTTTTTGAAGCCCCAGTTTCACTCAACATAATTATCAACTTGAGATTTTCCTCTAATCAAATTTTTGAAATGCTATTATTTCATTTACATTGATTATTTTGCAATTTACTTTGTACCAACGTGTAAAGTCAAGATAACTATGATTTCAGTTGTGTGTTGTCATTTTATGTGTAATAAGTTCAAGTAATCATTTGGAGAAATTGAGAAAAATCTCAGCTTGAAAGGTCAGTGAAACTGACCCCTGGAGAACACAAAGGCCAAGTTAGCAAAATCCCTTCTCAATATATTATTTTGGCATGTTTAAATAGATATCCTTATTGCAATATGAAGTCGGTGGGTATAATTTATTATATAGGCATGATTATATCGAAAAAAAATACTTTTAGTCCATTTTAAAATTTTGAAAAAATCCTAATATACTTCCTTTAACCCTTTACTTCATATAAACGCATTTGGACACCTCTAATATAGAAGGCTTTTGAATTATTGGGTGAATTATGGTTATATTAACCGACAGAGTGGAAAACAGCGCAGGAAGTGTTCAGATTGCTCGTTACGAGCAATCTGAACTCTTCCTGCACTGTTTTCAAAGGCCTTCTGTGATTGGTGTGGGAAAATGTGTATCTATGGAGTAAAGGGTTAAGGTGTATAAAATGCATGATCTTAGATACAGACATAAATCATTTTGTAGTTTTTCACAATGGTGTTGTGTTGTGACTAAATAGGTAAGTTTATTTAAGTATCATTTCTGGATCTGGACCATTACAACCACTTTTTGTGAAACTATAAGGTAGAAAGTAAAAATGGTATATACAGCCAAACCTGTGTAAGTGGTCATATCTATTGAGCAGCCACTTGTCTTATTCAGCCACATTTGCTTTTTCCCAATCTATGCTTTCATAGCAAATTAACCTGTATTAGGCCACAAATGTCATAAAAGGCCCATTTTGCTCCTTTCCCTGACTGGCTGCTTAAGAAAGGTTAAACTGTATGTTTATATGTTTGTATGTAAACATTGTATATAAAACACAAAACCTGATAAAATTTGAAAATGCACATGGAACTAGTCTATAATTATATAGAATCTCTGGTCCCCCAATGAAAAAGCAGGGTATTCCATGCTTGTCCAGCAATCTATGGCTATTGAACACTTACTAAACTGTGATGTTACTAAAAATTTCCTGAAGCAACTGACCAATAAACATGCTCATATGTGGTATTCCCAATGTCAAATTCACTGACCAATCAGCTGCCCCCTACTATATTCATAGGTGATAGCGAATAAGCATGTTCTTAAACAATTGCTTTTTAATGGCCACAATCAGGAGAGCTTGGCCCATTCTACAGACTGACATGGAACACAATTCATGAATTATCAAAAACAGTACATTGAACCCAAAACGTGACATGCCAAAACTGTGTCTACAATGCATATACAAAACATGTGCATGCGAATTACACCTTAGTACAGAGAGAAACCATGCTTGCAATGTGTTTCACCAGAGGGAAAATAAATGTCAAAAGTACTAAATTGCCTCCTAAATTCCTGATGAGAACTGAATGGTTTATTGTTAGTTCTTGATTTACTACCTTAACTTTTTTTTATAACTGCATATTTCTACATCATCAATGCGGGCAATCAGAGTCCTTGGAGAAACATAACTATCAGTGCATAATGTACACAAAAATTGTTTTTGTTTGGAGATAATGCTCTCTGTTGCTTTATTTCTGTCAGTGAATACAGTAACATTATTTAAACAGCAATTTTTTATTTGTATAAAACACAAATAACACATAATACTGTTGTTAATTCTTGAATGAGTATCACAATGTCTTGCAATATTGATAATTTTAACTTTGGCCAGAGGCAGTGGTGGTCTAGTGGTAAAGCGTCTGCCTCACATGCAGATGGTTACTGTGTTGAAAAAATGTACTGTTTAGAAGTTCTCTCCCTTGGTGCTCAGTAAATAAAGGATAGTTTAAATCTTGTTGGTCAGGTGTAAGTATAATCATGTGACTGTGTGAGGTGTCTGTGGTATGATACTCCAGTATGACAGTGCTTAGAATACTGTCACAATTAGACACTGTCAGCGGAAAAATTGTTGAAAGCTTTGCTAAACACCATACAACAACATCAACTTCGGCCATTCAATAATGGGGAGTGGTTGACCACAGCAGAGTGGTCTAAAGATCACTTACCATTCATTCTAGATCAAGGTCTTGGCAGGCATGTAGCATGACAAATTTAGAAGTTACTCAAGGAAAATGTATGAGGCAGAATCCCACTTAAGCTGTGTGGTGGGTTGCAGACCCTTCACCAGGGATGTTTTTTTAGAAAAATATGTTTAAATGACTTTTCAAATTTTTAAGGATTAATTTTCATTGAGTTAGAATGCATTTGTGGTATTGCCCCTACCTCCAGTCCCTCTCCTGTTAAATCTTTTATTGCATCTATTATTTCTTTAGACTTTGATTTCAAATGTTACTCAGGAGAGTAACTGAGTATGCCATGCTATGCGCATGTCTGGGTTCGAGCCCAGGCATCCAGTTTAAAAGCCTTTATATGAGAACTATTCAGATTTATTTGAGGTTTTAACAATAATTTCATTATATAGTCACTCTGTTATGTGTTGAAAATGGCAAAGGGAGTATAATTATCAGGATTTTTTTAAATTGGCTAAAAACATTTGTCCCAATATATGCCTATATATACTAACTAATTCTGTTCTGTCATAATAATATCTATTTAAACATGCCAAAACAATATATTGAAAAGGGGTTTCCTGACTTGGGCTATGTGCCAAGGTTAGACTAAAAGAGATTTCCTGCTTGAAATTGCAACATAATTTGTAGCATATAAATTGAGTCATGTGATTTTATTAAGATTTCACTTTTGTATGCTAAACAGGTTTACAAAAAAAAAGTCATGTTGTAAAATTATTTTTCATCTTAGAGAGAGAGGATGCCAAGCAGTTTTTAAGTGCTGTCTATTTTTAGAATGAGAATTTCATTTTAAGTTTACCTCTCCTATTGAAATATTGATTGTGTCATGTTTTGTTGGTCTTGATGTATCAAACCATTCAGATTTTATTTATTAATGATAATGATACTTTTTTTTCCCATTTAAAAATAATAGTATTTTTTTAGGACATTTATAGACTTTTTTCCTGATATATTCCCATTAAACCGCATGTCTCCCTTCCTCTTTCTTTCCAGCTAATTGGAAGAAAAAATAGTCACCATCTCGTTTAAAAAAATTACAAAACTGAATTGTTTTCCTTTGGCAGTTTTATAAATTAGATTTTATTTTCTTCAATTTTTTTTTTTTAATTTCAAAACTGTTTTGTCTTTTAACCTTTTTACACTTGACAAATGGAATGCTTAACTGGCATACCAGTATATTGCAGAAAATCAAATATTAGAAATAACTGGTAAAAATATTTTAAGTGCCATTTGGCACATGACTGGTTAATGACTTGCTGTGTAAGCTGCATGCAGGTAGGAATGACATTAAATAAATTTTGTAAGATGTGAAAATAATCAAGGAAACAATTAATCTTTGTCAGGGTTCGTCCATTCACCTCTGTCATCTTCTCGGGGAATCTCAAACATTTGCAGTAACCTTTGACAAAACTAGGACATGGTTATTTTTGTAATTATATTATTTCATTTAATCCAAATCTCCATTTATATTTCACGGTTGCTGTGGGTGTTTAAATCATGCCTCTTTGTTTGAATACATTTCTTAGCAATAAATAATTGCCCCCCTCCCCCCCCCCCCCCCCCCGGAAAAAATATTCTCTTTTATGTTCCCATATTCATAATTTACCCTATGCACCATTGTAAAATCCCACATGTGCCACGATATACACACCTAGTTTCAACAAACTGGCTGGAACTTTTATATATTATCGAATATTATTTGCACCTAAAAATAATGTGTGTTTCCAAGTATGGCCTTGCACATGTTGCTGTAAAATTCCATGTAATTATCTATTATTATCATTCCTTACAGTCTGTCCTATAATTATAACCAAGCATGCTGTTTGTCAAGTGAAATCTGCACGGAATGATAATACACTAGCCAACTCTCTTTGACATGTCACTTGTTTTGTATAATTCTCTTTATGATAATACTGAATTGTTGAAGTTGAATTATGTCTAAGACAAAAAGGAATGTGCATTTACAGTTACGTAATATATATGTGCATGTTTCAAAGAGTGGTTTAATTAATGTTAGGCATAAAAAAGAAAACTGAAACATCGTTTTCTAAATTCAGAAGCACAATCTGTTGAAATATCAAGAGGCCATATTAGAATTATTTATCAAACAAAAGTCACGCACAATTGACATAAAGTATTGTAATTGTCATTTAAAAAACTTAAAACTTTCCAAGAAATATCACAAATAATGTTTATATAAAAAAAAACAGTACATAAAGCAAAATGTGTCCTTTTAAAGGCAATACATGATTAAATACCAGTTTTGTTTGTTTGCATGGTGTTAAGCATCACTTTCAACAACTGTTATCTATATCACAATGTTTTCTAATTGAGAATGTTTTCTAAGCATTGCCTCACTGGAGTACCATGCTGCAGACACATGATATGGTACCTCACCTAGTCACATTATACTGACATCAGGGCGACAAGACCTAGAACTATCCTCTAAGTGCTGAGCGCCAAGTGAAGAAGCTTATAGTACCATTTTTGAGTGTTTGGTATGACCCTGCCAGGGATTGAACCCATGACCTTCTTGATCTTACTCAGGAAGCATATTTGAGGGTGGTTTGTGTAAGCTGTAGGTTTTAAGATAATTCATTTTACCTTGATAGTGAAACAAGTTCATGCAACTAAAAAAATCATGCTTAAGGTCTTCCTTGATATAACCACTAGTAAGCATCAATGGATAAAGTGTCTTCCTAAAGGATAACACACTTAGCTGTGTCTAAAGAATCAAACTAATAACCCTCCAATCCTGTGTCTGAAGAATCAAACTAATAACCCTTCAATCCTGTGTCTGAAGAATCAAACTAATAACCCTTCAATTCTGTGTCTGAAGAATCAAACTAAAAACCCTTCAATCCTGTTTGATGAATCAAACTAATAATGCTCCAATCCTGTGTCTGAAGAATCAAACTAATAACCCTCCAATTCTGTGTCTGAAGAATCAAACTAATAACCCTCCAATTCTGTGTCTGAAGAATCAAACTAAAAACCCTTCAATCCTGTTTGATGAATCAAACTAATAATGCTCCAATCCTGTGTCTGAAGAATCAAACTAATAACCCTTCAATTCTGTGTCTGAAGAATCAAACTAAAAACCCTTCAATCCTGTTTGATGAATCAAACTAATAACCCTCCAATCCTGTGTCTGAATAATCAAAATAATAACCCTCCAATCCTGTGTCTGAAGAATCAAACTAATAACCCTTCAATTCTGTGTCTGAAGAATCAAACTAATAACCCTACAATCCTGTGTCTGAAGAATCAAACTAATAACCCTCCAATCCAGTGTCTGAAGAATCAAACTAATAACCCTTCAATCCTGTGTCTGAAGAATCAAACTAATAACCCCACAATCCTGTGTCTGAAGAATCAAACTAACAACCCTTCAATCCTGTGTCTGAAGAATCAAACTAATAACCCTACAATCCTGTGTCTGAAAAATCAAACTAATAACCCTACAATCCTGTGTCTGAAGAATCAAACTAACAACCCTACAATTCTGTTTGATGAATCAAACTAATAATGCTCCAATCCTGTGTCTGAAGAATCAAACTAATAACCCTTCAATTCTGTGTCTGAAGAATCAAACTAAAAACCCTTCAATCCTGTTTGATGAATCAAACTAATAACCCTCCAATCCTGTGTCTGAATAATCAAACTAATAACCCTACAATCCTGTGTCTGAAAAATCAAACTAATAACCCTACAATCCTGTGTCTGAAGAATCAAACTAACAACCCTCCAATTCTGTGTCTGAAGAATCAAACTAATAACCCTCCAATTCTGTGTCTGAAGAATCAAACTAAAAACCCTTCAATCCTGTTTGATGAATCAAACTAATAATGCTCCAATCCTGTGTCTGAAGAATCAAACTAATAACCCTTCAATTCTGTGTCTGAAGAATCAAACTAAAAACCCTTCAATCCTGTTTGATGAATCAAACTAATAACCCTCCAATCCTGTGTCTGAATAATCAAAATAATAACCCTCCAATCCTGTGTCTGAAGAATCAAACTAATAACCCTTCAATTCTGTGTCTGAAGAATCAAACTAATAACCCTACAATCCTGTGTCTGAAGAATCAAACTAATAACCCTCCAATCCAGTGTCTGAAGAATCAAACTAATAACCCTTCAATCCTGTGTCTGAAGAATCAAACTAATAACCCCACAATCCTGTGTCTGAAGAATCAAACTAACAACCCTTCAATCCTGTGTCTGAAGAATCAAACTAATAACCCTACAATCCTGTGTCTGAAAAATCAAACTAATAACCCTACAATCCTGTGTCTGAAGAATCAAACTAACAACCCCACAATCCTGTGTCTGAAGAATCAAACTAATAACCCTACAATCCAGTGTCTGAAGAATCAAACTAATAACCCTACAATCCTGTGTCTGAAGAATCAAACTAATAACCCTCCAATCCTGTGTCTGAAGAATCAAACTAATAACCCTTCAATCCTGTGTCTGAAGAATCAAACTAATAACCCTCCAATCCTGTGTTTGAAGAATCAAACTAATAACCCTCCAATCCTGTGTCTGAAGAATCAAACTAATAACCCTCCAATCCTGTGTCTGAAGAATCAAACTAATAACCCTCCAATCCTGTGTCTGAAGAATCAAACTAATAACCCTCCAATCCTGTGTCTGAAGAATCAAACTAATAACCCTCCAATCCTGTGTCTGAAGAATCAAATTAATTACCCCACAATCCTGTGTCTGAAGAATCAAACTAATAACCCCACAATCCTGTGTCTGAAGAATCAAACTAATAACCCTCCAATCCTGTGTCTGAAGAATCAAACTAATAACCCTCCAATCCTGTGTCTGAAGAATCAAACTAATAACCCCACAGTCCAGTGTCTGAAGAATCAAACTAATAACCCTACAATCCTGTGTCTGAAGAATCAAACTAATAACCCTACAATCCTGTGTCTGAAGAATCAAACTAATAACCCTCCAATCCTGTGTCTGTAGAATCAAACTAATAACCCTCCAATCCTGTGTCTGAAGAATCAAACTTATAACCCTCCAATCCTGTGTCTGAAGAATCAAACTAATAACCCTCCAATCCTGTGTCTGAAGAATCAAACAAATAACCCTCCAATCCTGTGTCTGAAGAATCAAAGTAATAACCCCACAGTCCTGTGTCTGAAGAATCAAACTAACAACCCTCCAATCCTGTGTCTGAAGAATCAAACTAATAACCCTACAATCCTGTGTCTATAGACTCAAACTAATAACCCTCCAATCCTGTGTCTGAAGAATCAAACAAATAACTCTCCAGTCCTGTGTCTGAAGAATCAAACTAACAATCCTCCAATCCTGTGTCTGAAGAATCAAACTAATAACCCTCCAATCCTGTGTCTGAAGAATCAAACTAATAACCCCACAATCCTGTGTCTGAAGAATCAAACTAATAACCCTCCAATCCTGTGTCTGAAGAATCAAACTAATAACCCTCCAATCCTGTGTATGAAGAATCAAACTAATAATTGCACAATCCTGTGTCAAATGCTCTATCACAGGACACAATGCACTCCTCATAATATAATATTTGAGCTTTCTTCACAATCACGCTAAAATAAATCGGTATAAACTAAACTTAAAAACATTCTGAATCAATTGATATTGTATTCTGACAATCAAAAATAATAATGAAGGGTATAATGGTCATGCCCGCCCCACTCGCCCCCCCCCCCCCCCCCCCCCCCCACCCCAATTCCCCCATTACTAAGGCATAAGTAGTGAGAAATCAATCCCCTGATATATCTGTAGATATGTTTGGTCCATGCTCTACCTATGCAATACAATAGACTTCAGTCAAATCAACTATTGCATTTTCATTCAGGGATTGGAATAATAAGAAAAAAATCTGAGTTTTGCCAAATCATGTTTTAGCCTGAGCGGGTTGCTGATCTACTTCTTATCAATTCCTGATCGAGCATGAAATAATTCTGTGTAGATGTTTACTGATGCCAGAAACTGATAAATAAAATAATTAACTGATATACGTTTTTGTGTTACACACCCAGAGCTGTATCCTTGTAAACTATTAATGACATCAGAGAGTTCCGAGGTTTTCTCTTCCAACTTGTTGGAGTGCCAGTGGAGCGCTAAATACAGCTGGACAAAGTGTTTCATCTATTTTGTAAATGATTTATATGTAAACTTCAGTCTATGCTATCACTGTTGATATAGTAGATTATTTAAATAGCTGTGAAACTCTTATCTCAAAACTTTCGCTCTCTTTGGAGCCATTTCAAAATGTAGACTGCTAGGTATTCATTAACAGGTAGGAAACTATACCAGAATAAAAAAAAAAAAAAAGCAATAAAAAACATGCTGTAGTTTGAATACTGTTTAAAGACTTTAGCATGTTGATAAGAGAATATGGCAGGGGAAAAAAACATATAAAAATTAATTCATATTCAAGATTTATGTGGCAAAAGGAGAGAAAGTGAAGACAAAAACATGTAAAAAGCAATATTATTTTAGATTAATGTCAGTAATAAGAAGCGCTAGTGGGATTGAATCAGGGGAAAATGATAGAGTGTGAGAGTTCATCAAGAACGCTTCTTATCATATTGATCAACGCTATCTGCTGCTGCTGCTGCTGTATAAACTAGTATATAGACAATAGTGGCTGTAACCTCTGGCAGAGCAGCTGCCAAGTACACAGTAAAACTTTGAATTTTTGTGAAGATAATCAGTTTTGAATAAATATTGTTTAAATTGACAATTTTTTTACAACAGTTTCATTGCTGAGTGAGTGAAAGGTCACTTTTAGTTGGACAGAAATTATAGGTTTAGAATTAAGTACCAATGCTTGTTTAAATTGCTTCTTTAATATCTTTGTTTTTACCAATAAATGTTTAATAGCTACACAACACATCCAAACATGTAAATTTGGCCGATTCATTGAATTTCAGAATCCATTGTTATGAACCAAAGAACATGCAGTTTTTAATTCTGATTGTTTGTTGTAACAATAAAACTCAGAATCAAGCAATAGTTTTGACTGTTTTGTTTCCTCATAATGTGCCAGCGTACAATGTCATATTCAGCATAAACCAAACAAAACTCTCTAACTTATTGGAGCGATTGTTACCCACACACAGCAGAAGACTAGCACTAGATGCTCAGAGGTCAGATGTTAGCAGCTGGGCACCTCAAAAGGTCATACCTCGAGAGGTCATGTCAGCTGCTGGGCTCTTTGAGAGGTCATGTCAGCAGCTGGGCACCTCGAGAGGTCATATCAGAAGTAAGGCACCTTAAGAGGTCATGTCAGCAATTGGACACCTCGAGAAGTCATGTCAGCAGCTAGGCACCTCTTGAGGTCACGTCAGCAGCTTAGCACCTCTTGAGGTCATGTCATCAGCTAGGCATCTTGAGAGGATGTGTCAGCAGGAAGGCACCTTGTGAGGTCTTGTCAGCAGCTGGGCACCTTGAAAGATCATGTCAACAGCTGGGCACCTTGAGAGGTCATGACGGCAACCAGGCACCTTGAGAGGTCATGTCAGCAGCTGGACACCTCAAGACCTCATTGCAACCGCTAAGCACCTCAAGAGGTCATGTCAGCAGCAGGGCAACTCAAGATGTCATGCAACTCAAGATGTCATTTCAGCAGCTGGGCACCCGAAATGTCATGTCAGCAGCTGGGCACCATGAGAGGTCATGACAGCAACTGGGCACATCAAAATTCATGTCAGCAGCCGGGCACCTCAAGACGTCATTTCAGCAGCTCAGCACCTCAAGAGGTCATGTCAGCATCTAAGCACCTCAAGAGGTCATGTCAGCAGCTGGGCACCATGAGAGGTCATGTCAGCAGCTGAGGACCCTGAGAGGTAATTTCAGCAGCTGGGCACCCCGAACTGTCATGTCAGCAGCTGGGCACCTTGAGAGGTCATGACAGCAACCGGGCACCTCGAGAGGTCATGTCAGCAGCTGGGCACCTCAAGACATCATTTCAGCAGCTAAGCACTTCAAGAGGTCATGTCAGCAGCTAAGCAACTCATGAGGTCATGACAGCAACTGGGCACCTTGAGAGGTCATGTCAGCAGCTGGGCACCTCAAGAGGTCATGTCAGCAGCAGGGCTCCTCAAGATGTCATTTCAGCTGGGCAACCCGAGATGTCATGTCAGCAACTGGGCACCTCGAGAGGTCATGTCAGCAACCAGGCACCTTAAGACGTCATTTCAGCAGCTAAGCACCTCAAGAGGTTATGTCAGCAGCTAAGCACCTCAAGAGGTCATGTCAGCAGTTGAGCATCCCAAGAGGTCATGTCAGCAGCTGGGTACCTCGACAGATCATGTTAGCAGCTGGGCACATCGACAGGTCATGTCAGCAGCTGGGCACCTCAAGAGGTCATGTCAGCAGCTGGGTACCTCAACAGGTCATGTCAGCAGCTGAGCACCTCTACAGGTCATGTCAGCAACTGGTCACCTCGACAGGTCATGTCAGTAGCTGGGCACCTCCACAGGTCATGTCAGCAGCTTGAGGTGCCTGATGAATGGGCTTATTTTCATAATCTTGTCAAATCAATACTGGAAACCAATTGTAACACAACTGGCAAGTGCAAGAAGAATACACTGCTGAGAAAATTGTGGAAAATGCAGCACATTAATGAACCCTAATTCCAGGTACTTTGGTGATAAGTCTTGTAAATTAGGTTTGTAGCCTTCAATTAGAGTAATTCTGATGTATTGTGGGTAATGTACACTGTGTGCAAACTATTGTAATTATTCAGATATGAATGAAAGAGAATGATATATAATTATACATATTGATTGTAATTAGATACTAGTATGAATAAAGTAGAATATATACAGATATCTGTTGTTATAAGATACTAGTATGAACAAAGTAGAATATATACATATATCTTTTGTAATTAGCTACTAGTATAAATAAAGTAAAATGTGTACAGCTATTTATTGTAACTAGATACTAGTATGAATAAAGTAGAATATATACAGATATCTGTTGTTATAAGATACTAGTATGGATAAAGTAGAATATATACAAATATCTATTGTAATTAGATACAAGTATGAATGAATCAGAATATATACATATACCTATTGTAATAAGATACTAGCATGAGTAAAGTAGAATATAAGAATATATACAGATATCTTTTGTAATTAGCTACTAGTATAAATAAAGTAAAATGTGTACAGCTATTTATTGTAACTAGATACTAGTATGAATAAAGTAGAATATATACAGATATCTGTTGTTATAAGATACTAGTATGGATAAAGTAGAATATATACAAATATCTATTGTAATTAGATACAAGTATGAATGAATCAGAATATATACATATACCTATTGTAACTAGATACTACTATGAGTAAAGTAGAATATATACATATATCTATTGTAGTTAGATACTTGTATGAGTAAAGTAGAATATATACATATATCTATTGTAATTAGATACTAGTACGAGTAAAGTAAAATATATACAGAAATATATTGTAATTAGATACTTGTATGAGTAAAGTAGAATATGAACAGATTTTTATTGGAATAAGATACTAGTATGAGTAAATTAAAATATGTACAGATATCTATTGGAATAAGATACTAGTATGAGTAAAGTAGAATATGTACAGATTTCTATTGGAATAAGATATTTGTATGAGTAAAATAGAATATGTACAGATATTTATTGTAATTAGATACTAGTATGCGTAAAGTAGAGCATGTACATATATATCTATTGTCATTAGATACTAGTATCAATAAAGTAGAATATATACATATATCTATTGTCATAAGATAATAGTATGAACAAAGTAGAATATATACATATATCTATTGTAATTAGATATTAGTATGAATAAAGTAGAATATGTACATATATCTATTGTCATTAGATACTAGTATGAATAAAGTAGAATATATACATATATCTATTGTCATTAGATACTAGTATGAACAAAGTTGAATATATACATATATCTTTTGTCGTTAGAAACTTGTATGCGTTAAGTAGAATATATACATATATATCTATTGTAATTAGATACTAGTATGAATAAAGAAGAATATATACATATATCTATTGTAATTAGATACTAGTTTGAATAAAGTAGAATATATACATATATCTATTGTCATTAGATACTTGTATGCGTTAAGTAGAATATATACATATATATCTATTGTAATTAGATACTAGTATGAATAAAGTAGAATATATACATATATCTATTGTCATTAGATACTAGTATGAATAAAGTAGAATATATACATATATCTATTGTGATTAGATACTTGTATGCGTTAAGTAGAATATATACATATATATCTATTGTAATTAGATACTAGTATGAATAAAGTAGAATATATACTTATATCTATTGGAATTAGATACTAGTATGAATAAAGTTGAATATATACATATATCTATTGTCATTAAATACTAGTATGAACAAAGTAGAATATAAACATATATCTATTGTCATTAGAAACTTGTATGCGTTAAGTAGAATATATACATATATATATATATATATATATATATATATATTGTAATTAGATACTAGTATGAATAAAGTAGAATATATACATATATCTATTGTCATTAGATACTAGTATGAACAAAGTAGAATATGTACATATATCTATTGTAATAAGATACTAGTATGAATAAAGTAGAATATATACATATATATATATACTGTCATTAGATACTAGTATGAACAAAGTAGAATATATACATATATATCTATTGTGATTAGATACTTGTATGAATAAAGTAGATTATATACATATATCCATTGTCATTAGATACTAGTATGAATAAAGTAGAATATATTCATTTATCTATTGTCATTAGATACTAGTATGAACAAAGTAGATTATATACATATATATCTGTTGTCATTACATACTAGTATGAACAAAGTAGAATATAAACATATATCTATTGTCATTAGATACTTGTATGAGTAAAGTAGAATATATACAGATATCTACTGTAATTAGATATTTGTATGAGTAAAATAGAATATATACATATATATCTATTGGAATTAGATACTAGTATGAAAAAAGTAGAATATATACAGATCTATTGTATTATTCCATGTGAATATCATTTCTCCTACTGTGGTCAGCCATTTTTCATTGTACATGTAATATAAAATCAATGTTTCAGTGATACGACTATAAGCATATCAATGTTAAACACAATGTTCAGGTCTGATGGAAATGTTCCATGTGGAACATTATGGATAATAAATGGTACTAGAAACCTTTTCAGCATTTAGAGATTTGCACTACTGGTTTGCCTCGAGGATGAAATTATATGTCATCCGGCTGCAACATATGACATAACGCTATTACATAATCTGATAAAGTGCTGTAATGCTCAATCAAATATTCTCAAGCAGACATCATTCCTAATATGATTGTTCAATGTTAAACAGGTTAAACTAAAATACATGTTTAATTTTGTTTCATGTCTAGTATAGACTATCTCAAAAGTGTTGAACTCCCCATGAAATGTTGGTGTGACAGGGATTGTATAGATCAAAGACTCTGATTGACCTTGGCTGCCATGTTACTGTATGACCTTGTCAATTACAAGTACAACATGAAAGGTGGAGATGATTGCCGGGCTGTTATGATGGAGCAGCTAGCTTGCTTATGCACACAATCAAAGGAAATGATGAATTAAAACAGTTTTTCCTTTGTAAATTATGCACCAGAAACAATAGCTAAAAATTTTTTTCATTATGCTTTAGTGCTTCAAAATTGACTTGATAACCATTGGTTTCAGCAGGCTTTAGTGCTTCAAAATTGACTTGATAACCATTGGTTTCAGCAGGCTTTAGTGCTACAAAATTGACTTTATTACCATTGGTTACAGCAGGCTTTAGTGCTACAAAATTGACTTAATAACCATTGGTTACAGAAGGCTTTAATGCTACAAAACTGACTTGATAACCATTGGTTACAGCAGGCTTTAGTGCTACAAAATTTACGTGATTACCATTGGTTACAGCAGGCTTTAGTGCTACAAAATTGACTTGATAACCATTGGTTACAGCATGCTTAAGTGCTACAAAATTTACTTGATTACTCTTGGTTTCAGCTGGCTTTAGTGCTACAAAACTGACTTGATAACCATTGGTTACAGTGGGCTTATGTGCTAAAAAAATGACTTGATAACCATTAGTTACAGCAGGCTTTAGTGCTACAAAATTGACTTGATTACTCTTGGTTACAGCAGGCTTAAGTGCTGGAAAATTGACTTGATTACCATTGGTTACAGCAGGCTTTAGTGCTACAAAATTGACTTGATAACCATTGGTTACAGCAGGCTTTAGTGCTACAAAATTTACTTGATAACCATTGGTTACGCATGCTTAAGTGCTACAAAATCTACTTGATTACTCTTTGTTACAGCTGGCTTTAGTGCTACAAAACTGACTTTATAACCATTGGTTACAGTGGGCTTAAGTGCTAAAAAATTGACTTGATAACCATTGGTTACAGCAGGCTTTAGTGCTACAAAATTGACTTGATTGCTCTTGGTTACAGCAGGATTGAGTGCTACACAATGACTTGATAACTATTGATTACAGCAGGCTTTAGTGCTACAAAATTGACTTGATAACCATTGGTTACATCAGGATTGAGTGCTACTAAATTGACTTGATAACCATTGGTTACAGCAGGCTTGAGGCTACAAAATAGACTTGATAGCCATTTGTTACATTAGGCTTTAGTGCTCCAAAATTGAATTGATAGCCATTGGTTACATTAGGCTTAAGTGTTACAAAATTGACTTAATAACCATTGGTTACCGCAGGCTTTAGTGTTACAAATTTGACTTGATTACTCTTGGTTACAGCAGGATTGAGTGCTAAACAATGACTTGATAACTGTGGTTACAGCAGGCTTTAATGCTACAAAATTGACTTGATAACCATTGGTTACAGCAGGATTGAGTGCTACTAAATTGGCTTGATAACCATTGGTTATAGCAGACTTGAGGTTACAAAATAGACTTGATAGCCATCAGTTACATTAGGCTTTAGTGCTACAAAATTGACTTGATAGCCATTGGTTACATTCAGCTTAAGTGCTACAAAATTGACTTAATAACTATGGTTACAGCAGGCTTTATTGCTAAAAATTTGACTTGATTACTCTTGGTTACAGCAGGATTGAGTGCTACAAAATGGCTTGATATTCATTGGTTACAGCATGCTTTAGTGTGACAAAATTGACTTGATAACCATTGGTTACAGCAGGCTTTAGTGCTACAAAATTGACTTGATTACTCTTGGTTACAGAAGGCTTTAGTGCTGGAAAATTGACTTGATTATAGTGTGACAAAATTGACATGATAACCATTGGCTACAGCAGGCTTTAGTGCTACAAAATTGACTTGATAACCATAGGTTACAGCAGGCTTTAGTGCTACAAAATTGACTTGATTACTCTTGGTTACAGCAGGCTTTAGTGCTTCAAAATTGACTTGATAACCATTGGTTTCAGCAGGCTTTAGTGCTACAAAATTGACTTGATAACCATTGGTTACAGCAGGCTTTAGTGCTTCAAAATTGACTTGATTTCTCTTGGTTACAGCAGGATTGAGTGCTACAAAATTGACGTGATTACTCTTGGTTACAGCAGGATTGAGTGCTACAAAATGGCTTGATAACCATTTGTTACAGCAGACTTTAGTGCTACAAAATTGACTTGATAACCATTGGTTACAGCAGGCTTTAGTGCTACAAAATTGACTTGATTACTTTTGGTTACAGCAGGACTGAGTGCTACAAAATGACTTGATAACCATTGGTTAGAGCAGGCTTTAGTCAACAAAATTGACTTGATAAGCATTGGTTACAGCAGGATTGAGTGCTACAAAATTGACTTGATAACCATTGGTTACAGCAGGCATGAGTGCTACAAAATTGACTTGATAACCATTGGTTATATAATGCTTAAGTGCTATAAAATTGACTTGATTACCATTGGTTACAGCAGGCTTTAGTGCTACAAAATGGCTTGATAACCATTGGTTACAGCAGGCTTTAGTGCTACAAAATTGACTTGACAACCATTGGTTACAGCAGGCTTTAGTGCTACAAAATTTACTTGATAACCATTGGTTACAGCAGGCTTTAGCGCTACAAAAATGACTTGATAACCATTGTTTACAGCAGGCTTTAGTGCTGGAAAATTGATTTGATTACCCTTGGTTACAGCATGCTTTAGTGCTACAAAATGGCCTTCATAACCATTGGTTACAGCAGGCGTTAGTGCTACAAAATTGACTTGATAACCATTGGTTACAGCAGGCTTTAGTGCTACAAAATTGACTTGATTACTCTTGGTTACAGCAGAATTGAGTGCTACAAAATGGCTTGCCATGGGTAGTTGTTTTGAATGCCATGGATAGCAGGCTAGAATGCCACAAAATGGCTTGATTGCCATGGGTTGCATTCTTGAATGACATGGATTATAGCTAACTAGAATGCCACAAAATGGCTTGATTGCCATACAGCAAACTTGACTAATATGATAGTGGGAGGCAGACAAATTGGTTTGATGGTGCTGTTAGTGCCTTGGATCGCTGGCTTGATTGCAATGGATATAAATGATTTGAGCTCCACACAATTGGTTTGAATCTCATGGGTTAGCTAGCTTGAGTGCTACAAATTGACCTGAGTGACATTTATTATATGAATGCCATAATTGACTCGAGTGCCATTTATATCTGGCTTGATTGCCATTACATTAGCTTGAGTGCCATGGGTAACAGACTTGATCCATTTGTTAAATGGTTTGATTTCCATGACAAGCTGACTAAAATGATTGCCACAAAATTGAATTGAGTGTAATGGGTAGCCAGCTGCATTCAGGAGCATGGTTAGCAGACTTGAGTGGTATGGGTAGATGGTTTGGTTTTCATGACTAGCTGACTTGAGTGCTATTGGTAGCAAACATGAGTGCCACAAAATTAGCTTGATTGTCATTGGTTACTGTAGTTGGTCTGAGTGCCAAAAAATTGATCTAGTAACCATTGACATAGTGAGCTCGAGTTTCATGGATTATAACTGGATAGAATGCCACAAAATGGCTTGCTATGGATAGTTGGCTTGAATGCCATGGATTATAGCTGGCTAGCATGCCACAAAATGGCTTGCCATTGATAGTTGGCTTGAATGCCATGGATTATAGCCAGCTAGAATGCCACAAAATTGGCTTTAGTGCCATAAGTAGATAATTTGAGTGGTTCTTACTAAAGTATTGCCAACACCTTATCCAAATATTATTTGAATGGTTCAAAATGTACATTCTTTAAAGCATATATTAAAATAAATTATAATTATATCTTCACAAAATCTCAATCAGTTGCTTTATTTCTCTACGATTCCTTCCCCAGTTATATATGCTGGGTATGGGTATGTCATGTGCAAGTAGTCCAAGAAACTATCTCAAGATCAGTAATACCACTGAACAGTGGGGTTGTGGGTTCAAAGACATTTTTGAGAAATTTTCCAGATTCTTTAAGAAGTTCTATTCATGTAGTCATGCACATCTGTCTCGGGTTTTTCACCATCGATAAAAAGATGATGACACAATCTATGTTTAGAAAATGGAGTTAAAACCGCATTAAAGCAAAATAGGAAAAGACATAGCATTTATTGGAATTGACCTCTCTATAATGTTGGCAAGGTTGTATAGACATTTAGACAGTGTTCCAATTTTTCAATCAGGCATTGTTGATTCAATTACCCAGTACAGAGAATCATTGGCAACTCTGTACCACATTTCCAGTCGTGAAATCTGAGTTTTGTATTTCAAAACTAAAAATATTGATGGCATAATAAATGAATTTGTAGATTTTCATCCCTGTCTGCCCCTGATTTTTCACTCACTCCATGACACTGACATATTTTACAATAGAAAAAATTGTATAAAATATTGCACCAACGTACGTGGGTCTGATGCTTTTAATAACCACTATACAATACACCAGATCAACAATCGAGCAAGATAGTTTATTTGTTTCAAATTGAAAAAAAGTCCTTGCCATCGTTACTGCATTTTCTTAGCCACATCCGTGAAATGAATTTTGTAAGGAAAGTCCTACAACCTCAGAGTGCATTCTATATTTTTTGAAAAAACATTAAATTTTTCAAATCCATTTTAATGTAATTGTGTTTAGTGTAGGATTTTTTGCATAAATGCATGCATTCATAAATATCAAGAAAAAACATCTGACATCATTATTTTGTTTTTTTAAGATACTTCACTGAATGAAAGAGCTGCTTGCTTTTCTCCTGATTACAAAATCTCATTTTTTTTTATCTGTTTAATTAGGTCATGCAGTCTTTTGGGAATGTTCCCCTGGAATATAATCTATTTCCATGTATGACATTATTTTGATGTCTGTTTTTCCACTTTCTTTACATGTTTAACTGGAGATGTTAAAATAAGGAACAAATGAATACTCCCTTGAGGATTTGGATACAACACATTCAGCTGGTAATTTATCTGCTGCTTTCTTGGAAATTATTCTAGACAGAAAAATATCTTCTGAGGTGAAACAAGTTAAACTTGACTGGAGTATGTCTGAAAAGGTTTGCAAAGATTATAAATTAGCATCTTTCAACTGTTACGGTTGTCACAGTTGATAATGACAGCATCGGCAGTGTCTCAAACCTGTGTTTTAGACAATGTCATTTTGGCTTCCAATTTTAGTGTCACTTGCCGTCAAGTTAATAAATTTTTATAATCTTTTAGCACCAGTTGGAAATGATAATTGATCCGACATTGTTTGGCTCTCCTGTACTAGAACCTGTATAGGTGTAGTAGAATATCATGAGTTCTGAAAGCTCGTCTTCTACATCAAGCTGTAATATATCATCTTTATTTTTAAAGAATATATACACTTCCGGTGTTATTTTTAAAAGTTTTATAATGAACTAGTCTTAAAGGGATTATATTGGCAAGTAACACAAACACGCTGTTAATTTAGACTTTTCCTGTATGCAGTGTGCACAAAATAACGCTTATGTATTGACGTATAACCTTTATTTACTTGCAAGTTATCAAATTAACAGTAATTGAATATTGGCCAAAACTGTAATACGTCCCGCAATAAAGTATTGCGCAATGTTTACATTGAGCTCCGTAAACTTCCCAAACAAAGCCTCGAAAACGAGATCGGGAACGAGTCTTCACGATGTTATCCGATGATTGATCGGAAACCTGAAAGCGATTCGTTGAAACTGGCGAATGTAAATAAAAACAAAAACGTGGCTTCAGAAATGTTTGTAATAAAGAGATTATGCAATTAGACACTTTAGCCGCGTATATCTCTTAAGTTATAAATGTATCTTCATGCTGGGCATGTTTATTTAGGACAGTGAATTGAGGGTATTATGCCAATATAATCCCTTTAAAATGACAGCTGATAAATATATATCAGTTATGTCATTGCTGGTATCACCCTGGTGTCTGTCCAACCCTTATCAATTGTTCTGACGCAGAATGAATTTAATCAAAATGTTTTCATGCTCCTAGGTTTATTAAATCTCTCAGTTGATATTTGTCTAAACTACCCTTCTATATGGTAATATGTTGATCAGACATGGTTTGCCTCTCAGTCGTTTATTCTCATTAACTACCTTTCTGAATATTTATGAATTGGTAAAAAACGATGAATAGTGTATTATAGAAATTAACCCTTTACTCGATAGATACAGGTTTTCCTGCACCAATCACAGAAGGCCTCTGAAAACAGTGCAGGAAGAGTTCAGATTGCTCGAAACGAGCAATCTGAACACTTCCTGCACTGTTTTCCACTATGTCAGTTAATATAAACATAATTCACCCAATAATTCAAAAGCCTTCTATATTAGGTGTCCAAAGGCGTCTATATTACAGGCATCCAAAGGCATCTATATGAAGTAAAGGGTTAAGCTCGGGGGGGGGGGGGGGGGGGGGGGCTCTAATGGCTTGTGGGTGTCTAATGGCTTGTGAATGCTTTTGAAGGATGTTGGTTGACTGGTAGCTATCAGTTGTCAGCTCTGTTCACTCATGTGCAGTTAGCATGTCTTGCCCTATCAGATCTAATCCATATTTTCTCAACTGCTCCACTGCCCATTTGAATAATTCAGGTGCAGGTAAGGGTCAGCATCCTGTGAGGCTTGCCATCCAGAATTGTTATTTTAATACATTATGATAAAGTTGTAGTTTTAAAGGCAGTGTGTCAGAAAAAAATCGCAATAAATGCTTGAATAAATAAAATTACATCGAAGAATAAATTTTCTGCTTACAATTGCAACATATTTTATGATGTATCAAATAAGTCATGTGATTTCATTTTGATTTTTATTTGCTCCATCATACTGGTTTACATATTATAAAATTTGCTTCATCATAGAAAGGGTCTGACTAACAATGTGAAGGTCATCAAGCATAATTTAAGTGCTATATATTTTTAGAATGGGGAATTCATTTCAAGTCTACCACTCCAATTAAAGAGAATATTTCAGGTAAATAAAATAATTATCAAAAGGGATAAAAAGCATCCCATTATTATCAATAAATGTAATCTGAATAGTTAAGTATGTCAAATATGACAGGATCGTGTCAAGATCAGTATTCAAATTTGGTGGTTAACTTGATACGAAATCCCAAGTCTAAATATAGACAGCACTTTATGCTGTTTGACGACCATTCAGACCCTTTCTAAGATGAAACCATTTTTACATAATTATAAACCCGTATAATGGAATAAATTGAAATCAAAATCAAATCACCTGACTCATTTAATACGTCACAAAATATCTTGTCATTTTAAGCAAGAAATCTATTTTAGTATAACCTAGGCATGAAGCCAAAGTTTTGAAAGCCCTTTCAATATACTATTTTAGCATGCTTAAATAGATATCTTTTTGGCAAAATGGGGTCAGTGATTATATAAATTCATAGTATATTGGGGGAAAAAAAATGTTTTTAGAAGTTTTAAAGTTTTGATAATTATAATCCCTTTAAGGGAGTATATCAAGATTTTTCTAATTTTTAAAACTGGCTAAAACATTTGAGATATGCCGCTTTCCAATAAAAGAAACCAAGTTAAGGGTCTGTATTGATACTGGGTTATTTTCATTTCATATTTAAAATCATGAAGACAAACAATTTTAAATAAAAAATATAAAGTGAAAATTTGTCCAAATTGCTGTGTGTCCCTTTAAAAATATAATCAACCTAAATGCACTTGAATTATTATTATGTTCATATGTCAGACAAGACAGTTAAATAAAATAATAAAATTTACTTTAATCCTAAATGTATTAGATAAATACTTTATTCAATGGGAACATAGATGTACCAGTAAATAAACAAAATAATGAAATATATTCAATTAAACTGGCATAAAATAAAAAATACTATAATTAATGAGAAGATTTTATTTACATCCTTATCTTTATCTGTTATATTATTTTGTTATGTTATTTTATTATCTCAGTGCCTGACATCTGTGATATACACTCATAATATAAAAGCAGACAGAGCTAAGGTCCATTTCTGCAGTTTAGTTATTGATAGAGCTTTAATTCTCCAGGGGTCCTCTTTTGCAGAGCGGTCAATCGCCATCTCAAGATCAACTATCAAGGTCAAATCACCATCTCAAGATCACTTATCTAGGTCAAATCGCCATCTCAAGATCACTAACCTAGGTCAAATCACCATCTCAAGATCACTTATCTAGATCACTTATATAGGTCTAATTGCCATCTCAAGATCACTTATTTAGGTCAAATTGCCATCTCAAGATCATTTATCTAGGTCAAATTGACCATTTGCAGAGCGGTCAATCGCCATCTCAAGATCAACTATCAAGGTCAAATCACCATCTCAAGATCACTTATCTAGGTCAAATCGCCATCTCAAGATCACTAACCTAGGTCAAATCACCATCTCAAGATCACTTATCTAGATCACTTATATAGGTCTAATTGCCATCTCAAGATCACTTGTTTAGGTCAAATTGCCATCTCAAGATCATTTATCTAGGTCAAATTGCCATCTCAAGATCACTTATCTAGGTCAAATTGCCATCTCAAGATCACTTGTCTAGGTCAAATTCCCATCTCAAGATCACTTATCTAGGTCAAATTGCCATCTCAAGATCACTTATCTAGGTCAAATCACCATCTTAAGAACATTCATCTAGGTCAAATCACCATCTCAAGATCACTTATCTAGGTCAAATTGCTATCTCAAGATTATTTATCTAGGTCAAATCACCATCTCAAGATCACTTATCTAGGTCAAATTGCCATTTCAAGATCACTTATCTTGGTCAAAGCGCCATCTCAAGATCACTTATCTAGGTCAAATCGCCATCTGAAGATCATTTATCTAGGTCAAATCACCATCTGAAGATCATTTATCTAGGTCAAATAGCCATTTCAAAATCATTTATCTTGGTTAAATCGCCATCTCAAGATCACTTATCTAGGTCAAATTGCCATCTGAAGATCACTTATCTAGGTCAAATCATCTTCTCAAGATCACTTATCTAGGTCAAATTACCGTCTCAAGATCACTTATCTTGGTCAAATCACCATCTCAAGATCACTTATCTGCATGATACAAACATGAAATTAATAAATATGTTGACAACATACACGCAATTATTATTATTATTGTGTTTATAACATAAGTTATATAGCACAAAAATAATAACGTACTTTCGGTACGGGATTATATGGCTTATTGCACTCAATACACACTACTGAGAGCTGTTGTAGGGAATATTATGGATACCTACCATCCTGATATTCAATATAGAGTTACACAAGACTATTTCTTAATCTAAATATCAGCGACCAGTTATTGTTAATCAGTTCATTTCAGATCTGATCTGATATGATATTTGATTTTTTTTAAATATTTTTTACTATTGGCGCTTTTTAGGTATCGAGCTGCTGGGTGCCCTAATATACATTTTTCACAGTTTAACTTTATTTTGTTTTAGTACACTCTTAAACCATTCTGTATCATTATTGATGCAAAATGGATCAATTAACAGTGACTGGTCAGTTTTTAAAAAATGCGATATGCTAATGGATAATACCTTATTCAGCTGATACTTTTCATATATACAAAACGCCCATATAGCATGATAGTAGCTTTAACCATCAAAAAATGTTCTAAAATAATCTATATCTAATATATTCCATTGCAGCCAAACCGTCATAGGTCAGTTCATTTCTACCAACAAACATTATGATTGGGGTTTTACGTCACACTATAATTTGTTGATGGTTATACTATTGACAATTATTGGTGGTGCGCTGGATATATGGTTACATAAGATAACATACTACCAATTATATTTTAACATTGTAACTATACACAATTAGTGTGTACAGATAACACTTTAGATACAATTAAATTTTATCTCGCTGACAATACAAGCAAAGCGATTTGCGCTGTGAGCAGCGTTGTTTGACTTATAATATTGGTAAACAACTATAGGTGCATTTCATTTAATATAAGTAATTACATGCACTAATCATAAACCATTAATATACAGGTTTATGTTATATAAGGCTGCAATCGGTAAATACAAAAAGAAAAACAAATAATATTTTTGTGATTTAATCTACACATTAAAACAATCGTCAGTCTACACATTTAATCTTATTATGAATATAATCAACCTTTGTAAATAGTAAGCACCGAATCCAAAAAAATAAAAAATAAAAAAAACAATTAGTCGAACCTAATTAAAGATAAACTTCAAGTTTGAATGTCGACACGTCTTATTATGTGAAATCATCCTCATTCATCACTCATTAAACATCACAGAAATGCGAAATCATCTTTTATGTTTTTAATAATCATCTTATCCTGCTCGCAAAAATGACTGGTTCAAAGTGCGAGGGTAAATAAAAACTTATATACCCGGTATATATGAAATTAATATACCACAGACGCTGAGTATTTGAATCCCATTCACTCCAAAAACTTTATCTGAGAAAGTTTGTCAGTTAGTGGTACTTGCAGAAGGATGGTGAATCTACTCAGATTCATTCTGAGGTCTTCCTCCATCAAATAAAACTGGATATGCCATATATAACCTGAAAAATTTGTTTAACCCTTTACTCCATAGATACGCCTTTTCCTTGCACCAATCACAGAAGGCCTTTGAAAACAGTGCAGGAAGAGTTCAGATTGCTCGTAACGAGCAATCTGAACACTTCCTGCACTGTTTTCCACTCTTTCAGCTAATATAAACATAATTCATCCATTGCTGATATGTGGTGAATTAATGCTTTCAATATTAGAGGTGTCCAAAGGCATCTATATAAAGTAAAGGGTTAATTCTCTAACACTGAGACCCTCCCTGAGATTTAAATTACTAACTCAGTAAGATTGAGTGGGCTGATTTGATATGTATCCCAGTTTATGGCTGTGTGAGTTAGCAGACACCACATTCCCTGTCATATTGATTGTGAGATATAGAAGAAATATTAATAATTCATGCAGGTAATCACTTTGTGTTTGAGTGCTAAATGCTTTACACCCTGAAACCCATTTTATTTTTTTTATGTGTAATTGATTTTAATTGATTTTGGAACTATGTTTTGCTGTTGAGCACTTTACAGACTTGACATGATTTTTCAGTGATAACAATAAATTAATTGTTATTTAAACATAATTATTCTAAGACCATTATGATATTTGAGAAGACTGTATCGGTTGCTTTTCTGATTGAAAAACAGGCAATAAATTATGAAATTGGTATTAATTCTGTAACCTGTGTAAACATGAATTTTTGTGTAACTGCTGATACATTGTATTTGCTTTTACTGCAGAGTCAGGAGACCAGGGAACTGTTTCACATAACATCTCAAACTGAGATTTTCCTCAACCCAAAATTCTCAATTGCTTTAAATAATTACTTGAATTCATTACGCATTAAATGACTGCACAGAATTGAAGGCATAAAAAATATTTACTCATTAGTAAAAGATAACAGTCATGTAAATTGATCAATATCAATAAAGTTGAGCATTTCAAAAATATGAGTTGAGATGCTTAATGGAAATGGTGCCAGATCCCAAATTCTAGTTTTAAGGTAAACTCGTTCTGGAATGCCAGACCCGATTAGATCAGGCAGTAGCATGTCTGACTATCAATCCAAGGGTCGCGAGTTTGAATTCCTGTCAGGCCACAGTTTCCGTGATGATTGATATACGGCATTGTGTCTCATTATCATTCTTCTCTAACTGCTGATTCAAGTGGGAAAGTTATCAGATACTTGAGGAGATGGGATGTGATCGAGTACTGATTAAACTTCCAGGATCCCAGGAAACAGTGGTTAGGTTAACTGATCATCTGTTAGGCCTCGATTGCATAAAAATAACGCTAAATATTCAATCAATTCAATCGCTCTGGAATACATGATATATAAACTAAGCATTAACATGAATAACAGCTATTTGGTAAAATTATTATAAATAAAAGGGAATATAATCAGGATTTTTTCAAAATGTTAAAATTGATTAAAAAAACTTTTTTTCTTTATATCATAACTATATGTACTTACTGACCCCATATAGCCTAGAAGATAATCTATTTAAACATGCTAAATTAATGTATTGAAAACGGCTTTCCTAACTTGGGCTACGCGCCTTGGTTAGACTTCAATACAGTTCCGGCTTAAACTTCAGACATATTTTGTGACATATTAAATAAGTGACGTCATCATATTTGATATTAAGTTGATCCGTTATACAAGTTTAAATGTAGAAAAAACATTTTTAACAAAGAGTCTGAATGACGATGTAAAATTCGTCAAGCAGTGTTTAAGTGCTGTCTATTTTTAGAATGGTAATTTCGTGTTATGTTTTCCACTCCATTTTAAACATCAATTTTGTCACATTTTGACGGACTTGACATACTTAACCGTTCAGAATTGATTTCTAAGTGATAACATGATGCTTTTTATACATTTTAATATAATTTTCATTTTTTTAAAACATTTATAGCGTTTTTTTACTGATATACTTAAAGGGACTATATCAGGAAAAATACTATAAATGCCTTAAAAAATAAAATTATTTTTAAAATGGATAAAAGCATCTCATTATCATTGATAAATAAAATCTGAATGGTTCTGCATGTTTAATCCACCAAAAATGTGACAAACTTGATATTGAAATCGAAGTGGTAAACTTGAAACAATATCCCCATTCTAAAAATAGATAGCACTTGAATACTTGACGACATTTGCATCCTCATTCAGATTCTTTCTAAGATGAACCAATTTTTACTACATGTAAACTTATATGATGGATCAAATTGAAATTAAAATGCAATCATGTGACTCATTTAATATGTCACAAAATATGTTGCAGTTTGAAGTGAAAAACCTATTTAAGTCTAACCTAGGTGTGTAGTTGTTTCAGCAGATATCCTTTTAGCAATGCGGGGTCAGTGAGTTTATATAGGCATGCTCTATTGAAAAAAATGCTTTTAGCCAATCCCAAATTTTTGAAAATTTCTGATATATTCCCTTTAAGCCATTGGTTTTGGACCTAGATTAACTCTAACCCAGAACCTAAGGATAAAGAGAAAAGGGATATTTGACAGAGTTTCAATCTTTGTAGTAGATGGACTGTAAAGTATTGATACAGAGCTTCCAGCAGCAACCGAAGAACTATCCGCCATCTTTGTTTTGTCAATCAGAGGGCATGGTTTTCATCAAATCAAGGAGTTGTTTACAACGCTCTTCATTTTGACCTTTGCACAGCTAAGGGTTTTTTTTTTACTCTAGCCAAAATGTAAATAATATTTAAAGAAAAAAAATTGTAACGGTCACGCTATAAATTGATGAATCTATAGCATGCCGTTCCACAACATCGCATGCATGATAGCTTTTTGGCGATTGTTCTTTTGGCTTTTTATCGATAGATCAAATTATGAAGCCGTTCGGGAATGGCAATTTATATTGGAAGATATGTGAACTGCAAATTGGCTAAATTGTTGACAGTATTATAAAGTGCAGTCATAGAAAATTACCCTTGGCACCAGGAAATCGAGGCTTTGTCAATCTTGCTAACAGCGCATTGCTTTGGAATTAGTGGTAGGGCGTAACGCTAATTTAATTTATTCCTAAGATTTCAGATAGGAATGTCACTAACAAGAGTTTGATTGGATTTGTATCAGACAAAGTAAAGAGGGGTCACTCTGAGACCCTTTATTATCATTATTGATTTGCTAAATTAGAAATGATGAAGTAAACTGTTTTTAAGTCAAGATTGGACCGGTGATTGATCACCTGACATGGGTGAACCAGTATATAGTTGGCAAACTGGGGGTTGATGCTCATTCCTTCAGGTTCAAATGAAGGACTGCTGTGCTGAAAAGTTGATTAATCGGAACACTGTCACTGTTTAGGTTCTGGATTTGAGATTCATGTCAGATACTCACATAATTTTATACTCAGATACATGATTTGATACCTGGATACATAATTTGATACCCAGATACATAATTTGATATCAAGATACATAATTTAGATACTCAAATAATTATATAATTTTATACCCACATACATAATTTAATACCCAGATACATAATTTAATACCCAGATACATAATTTGATACTCAGAGACATAAGTTGATACTCAGATACATTATTAAATACCCAGATACATAATTAAGATACTATGACACATAATTTAGATAATCATATATATAATTTTATACTCAGATACATTATTTGATATCCAGATACATAATTTGATACTCAAATACATAATTTAGATATTAGATACATAATTTGATTCTCAGGTATATAATTTGATATCCAGATACATAATTCGATACTCAGATACATAATTTAGATACCCAGATACATAATTTGATACTAACGAACATAATTTAAATACTCAGATACATAATTTAAATACACAAATACATAATCAAGATGCTCAGATACATAAGTTGATACTCAGATACATTATTTAATACCCAGATACATAATTTAGATACTCAGATATATAATTTGATACTCAGATACATTATTTGATACCCAGATACATAATTTAGATACTCAGATACATAATTTAAATATTCAGATACATAATTTAATACACAGATACATAATTTAGATACCCAGATATATCATTTGGTACTCAGATACATTATTTGATACCCAGATACATAATTTGATACTCAGATACATAATTTAGATACTCAGATATATAATTTAGATACATAATTTAGATACTAAGATACATAATTTAATACTCAGATACAAAGTTTAGATACCCAGATACATTATTTGATATTCAGTTACATAATTTAATACCCAGATACATAATTTGATACTCAGGTTCATAATTCAATAGCAAGATACATAATTTAAATACACATATACATAATTTGATACTCAGGTATATAATTTAATACCCAGATACATGATTTGATACTCAGATACATAATTTATATACTCAGATACATAATTAAGATACCCAGATACATAATTTAATACCCAGATACATAATTTGATACTCAGATACATAATTTAGATACTCAGATACATAATTTGATATCAGATACATTATTATTATTTGATATTCAGATACATAATTTAAATACCCAGATACATAATTTGATACTCAATTATATAATTAAATAACCATATACATAATTTAGATACCCAAATACAAAATTTAATAACCAGATACATAATTTGATATTCAGATACATAATTTGATACTCAGATACAAAATTTAAATACACATATACATAATTTGATACTCAGGTACATAACTTAGATACCAAGCTACATACAGATCAGGGATGTGTAATATGGTCAGTGGGTAGATCAGGAATGTGTAATTAAGTCACTGGGTAGAGCAGGGATGTGCAATTAAGTCACTGGGTAGATCAGGGATGTGTAATTAAGTCACTGGGTAGAGCAGGGATGTGTAATTAAGTCACTGGGTAGAGCAGGGATGTGCAATTAAGTCACTTGGTAGAGCAGGGATGTGTAGTTAAGTCAATGGGTAGATCAGGGATATGCAATTAAGTCACTTGGTAGATCAAGGATGTGTTATTAGGTTACTGGGTAGATCAGGGATGTGTAATTAAGCCACTGGGTAGAGCAGGGAATTTGTAATTAAGTCACTGGGTAAATCTGGGATGTGCAATTAAGTCACTTGGTAGATCAAGGATGTGTAATTAAGTCACTGGGTAGATCAGGGATGTGTAATTATGTCACTGGGTAAATCAGGGATGTGCAATTAAGTCACTTGGTAGATCAAGGATGTGTTATTAAGTCACTGGGTAGATCAGGGATGTGTTTTTAAGTCATTGGGTAGACGAGGGATGTGTTATTAAGTCACTGGTTAGATCAGGGATGTGTTATTAAGTCACTGGGTAGATCAGGGATGTGTTATTCAGTCATTGGGTAGATCAGGGATGTGTTATTCAGTCATTGGGTAGATCAGGGATGTGTTATTAAGTCACTGGGTAGATCCCGGATGTGTTATTAAGTCACTGGGTAGATCAGGGATGTGTTATTAAGTCACTGGTTAGACCAGGGATGTGTTATTAAGTCATTGGGTAGATCAGGAATGTGTCATTAAGTCACTGGTTAGATCAGGGATGTGTTATTAAGTCACTGGTTAGATCAGGGAAGTGTAATTAATTCACTGGGTAGATCAAGGATGTGTAATTAAGTCACTGTGAGGATCAAATCAAAATCAAACTGAAGTCATATGACTCATTTAACACATCCCAGAATGCATTGCAATTTTAAGGAAATATAATTTTAATCAACCTGGGTGCATAGGCCCAGTTAGGAAACTTATAGGAAACAATATAAGTATGGCAATAGTTGCTCAGTGAGTATATCTAAGCATTATCATTATATGCCATATTTTGGGAAAATATGTTTATTGTCAATTCTTTATAGTCTTTAAAAGCTAATACGGAACTATCTTGTCCTTTTTGCCCTGCCAGAAATTGTGTGAGCATGTTCGTAATACTTCGTATATTATGTAAATGAGCATATCAAACATTGCATAAAACACTCCTTTGTTGGCTAGATCCATACTTAAGTAACTTAAACTAAATCTCTCGGAGATTTTTAGAGTAAAAGATTCGATTAGTATTTACTGTTATTACTGTATTTGTAAAATATCTTGGTAATTTTGCGGTAACATTACGCTTGAAAATATAGTTGATGCATTTATAGATGGAATGAAAATGGAGTTTTTATTCATGACCAGGGATCTGGCCATCTATTTGATGGCTTTACATATGAATAATATTTACATTCGCAAAACAGTGCAAGGACTTTCTACATACAAATGGTTGGTTAATATCTTCGAAAATGAACAATGCCTTTGCTGGAATTGCCTCGGTAGAGGTCAATTGGTCATTTGTTAACATAGGATAGTCACTATGGTAAATTAACTGACCAAATATGAGAAATTCCTAGAATCCACTGGCTGATTAGATGAGGAATGATAAACAAATGGATGCCTTGTGTAATTCTAAGTAAGAACTACTGGAGATTGGAAGACATTGAAGACAAAAGTTGAAAACCCAGAGTAATGGCCATTTAGTTTATTACTATGTTGTACATCGTTAAAAAAGTTGGCTTTTTTATAAATAAAAAAGATTTGTAGACCTGTTGTACCAGCCTCGCTTCTCTCTGTGTTCAATTGCTGTTAAATTGTTTTCATTTATATATTTGCTAATTGAATGAGGTGCATGATATTAATAACAATTGAGCTGATATAATAGTCAACTTCAAGTCTTCAAAGTCTACATTGGTAGTTTGTTATTGTGATGGATGTCACGGAATGTGTCATAATAATGGCATAATAATGCTGTCTTATGGGCAGGAGGCCTATATTTACTCAATAAAACATTTTGTATATTGTATTGGCTTTTCTTAATGGAAACATTGAAAACAATCAAGATTTGTTAATCTGTATTGTGAGATGCACATATTTGAAAACAGCTAAATAAAACAGATGGGTTGTTTACAAAAACAAAGTTCCCTGATGCATGCACTTCATGCATACATCTGGCCTTTAGCTAGTAAAAAGATTTCTTAAAAAAATTGCTTCAAAGGAACTCACTCACTTTATCGTCACTACCACAACTGAAAAAAAGAATTTTCACTATCATGAATCATTCAATTTTAATGCAACTATCGATCACGTATATAAAAAAAAAAACATTTTTTAAAGTTTTATAATCATTATACACTGAAGAAATTGTAAAATTCTACTTTAATTAGGTGATAGGTTGTTTGCTAAAACATTTATACCATGAGCATGTGCATTAGCACTGACGTGAACAGATCACTAATTCACAATTCATATTCAGCCAGGAAGTTAAAATGCATATGCATGCATCCTAAGTCAAATCTCAACTACTAGTAAAATAGCTTTGAAAGCATCTCTAACAAGTAGATAACTTGAAATAGGTGATGTCACAGATTAGATTTTATAAAAAAAATGTTCACTGAAAGAAATATGTCTACTGTCAGGTCAAATGATTAAAAAAAGATAGTAAAATGAAAAATGATTAACATTCCAAGCAAGATATATGTCTAGGTATATCCATGATAAAGATATGGCTAGGTATAGACATGATAAAGATATGGCTAGGTATAGACATGATAAAGATATAGCTAGATATGATGAAGATATATGTTTAGGTATAGACATTATGAAGATATGTCTAGGTATAGACATCTTGAAGATATGTCTAGGTATAGACATGATAAATAAATGGCTAGGTAGAGACAGGATGAAGATATATCTAGGTATAGACATGATAAAGATATAGCTAGAAATGATGAAGATATATGTTTAGGTATAGACATGATAAAGAAATGGCTAGGTATAGACATGATAAAGATATAGCTAGACATGATGAAGATATATGTTTAGGTATAGACGTGATGAAGATATGTCTAGGTAGAGATGTGATGAAAAAATGGCTAGGTATAGACATCTTGAAGATATGTCTAGGTATAGACATGATAATGAAATGGCTAGGTAGAGACATGATGAAAATATGTCTAGGTATAGACATGATGAAGATATGTCTAGGTATAAACATCATAAAGATATGTTTACGTATAGACATCATAAAGATATGTCTAAGTATAGATGTGATAAAGATATGTTTGTGTATAGACCTGATAAAGATATGTCTAGGTATAGACATGATGAAGATATGTCTAGGTAAAGATGTGATGAAGATATGTCTAGGTATAGACATGATGAAGATATGTTTAGGTATAGATATGATGAAGATATGTCAAGGTAAAGACATGAAAAGAAATGGCTAGGTATAGACATGATAAAGATATGTTTACGTATAGACGTGATAAAGATATGGCTAGGTATAGACATGATGAAGATATGGCCAGGTATAGGCATGATGAAGATATTGCTAGACATGATGGAGATATATTTGTGTATAGAGATGATGAATATATGTCAAGACAAAGACATGCTGAAGATACAGCTAGACATGATGAAGATATGTCTATGTATGGATAGGAAGAAGATATGGCTGGGTGCAATGGCAAATGTGAGTACAGCAAAATAAACAAAATATCTTTTGTAGAATAGTTAGAATTGTGTGAAGTCAAACAACATCATTGGTAGAGTGATATGATAACAATCATGTGTAGAAAGACAACATTATTAGTAGAATTATTACAATTGTGTTTAGAAAGACAGAAGCATTAGTAGAATTATTACAATTGTGTTTAGAAAGACAGAAGCATTAGTAGAATTATTAAAATTTTGTGTAGAAAGAAAAAGCATTAGCAGAATTATTGACATTGTGTGTAGAAAGAAAAAAGCATTAGCAGAATTATTAAAATGGTGCACAGAAAGACAAAAGCATAAATACAATTATTAAATTGTGTGCAGGAAGACAAAAGCATTAGCAGAATAATTAAAATTGTGTGTAGAAAGACAGAATCTTTAGTAGAATGATTGATTATAGTTGTGTGTAGAAAGAAAAAGCATAAGTAGAATAATTAAAAATGTGTGTAGAAAGACAAAAGCATTAGCAGAAGTATCAAAATTGTGTACAGAAAGACAAATTATTAAAATTGTGTGCAGGAAGACAAAAGCATTAGCACCATAATTGAAATTGTGTGTAGAAAGACAAAATCTTTAGTAGAATGATAACAGTTGTGTACAGAAAGACAAAAGCATAAATACATGTACAATTATTAAAATTATGTGAAAAGCAGAATTATCAAAATTGTGTACAGAAAGACAAAAGCATAAATACAATTATTAAAATTGTGTGCAGGAAGACAAAAATATTAGCAGAATAATTGAGTTGTGTGTAGAAAGACAAAATCTTTACTAGTATGATTCAAATTGTTAGTAGAAAGAAAAAGCATAACCAGAATTATCAAAATTGTGTAAAAAAGACAAAAGCATAAATACAATTATTAAAATTGTGTGCAAAAGGATAAGCAGAATAATTGAAATTTTGTGTAGAAATCTTTAGTAGAATAATTACAGTTGTGTGTAGAAAGAAAAAGCATTAGCAAAATGATTAAAATTGTGTGCAGAAAGACAATAGCTTAGGTAGAATGTTTAAAATTGTGTGTAGCATAAGTAGAATGATTACAGTTGTGTGTATAAAGAAAAGGAATTAGCAGAAGTATTAGAATTTTGTACAGAAAGACAATAGCATAAGTAGAAAATTAAAATTGTGTGTAAAAAGACAAAAGCATTAGCAGATTTATTTAAATTGGTTGCAGAAAGACAATAGCATAAGTAGAATGATTGCAATTGTGTGTAGAAAGACAATGGCATTACATATAGCAGAAATTAAAATTGTGTGATGAAAAGGAGGGTGGTAAGTATAATTATGATTTTTACCATTTTCATTGAAATATGTACTTTTTTTAATATTAAGGAAATCTAGGGGTTGCCTTGACTCCTTTGTCCTCCTCTCAATTCTTGGTATGCTCAATAATGATTAATGAGTTCAATCTCTGTTGAGAGTACAAGAGAAGTCCGCAAACTGCTAACAACCCTATGGGAGGAAAACCCATTATACCACTTGGTTACTTGTAAATTGATAAGTATTGATAAACAGTAAAAATAATAGCTGCTTGGTTTTTCCATTAAAAACATGATTAAAAGCACTGAAGCTTCCAGGGCCTCTTCCATAATTAATTGTCCATATGTAATTACAATTGGCCAAGAATTGTTATCAGAATCTTCTGAGGTGGCTGATACCATTCCCACAGTATCGGTTCATGTTGCAGGGATAAATATAACCTACATGTACTGAACAAAAAAAAGAAACTTCTGTAAATATATAAAAAAATGAGAATGAAATTTAAATTATTTTTATAAATTTTTTTTGTGATTAAATATTTTATTTCATAAAGTTATTTACAACATAAACATAGTCATATAACAAGACATTTTGTTGCATGCTTATACATAATTATGTTCATTAGGCCATTATAAATTAATTGCTAGATTATCATCCAAATTTTCTAAAAAAACGGGGAGGGCAGGAGGATTTTATTTTTTTTATTTTCATTTTTAAACTTTTTGATGTTTTACTAATAAAAAAAAAAAATAATAATTTATTATTATTATTTTTTTTTATGAAAATAAAAAAGGGTTAGAGCACCATGAAAATTAGGGGGCGGGCAGGGATGATAATCTTGCAATTAATTTATTATGGCCTTAGTGTGTAAAATGTACATATATAATTACATAGATCAGTGCGATCTTCACAATTCCAGATTATCTCAAAACAGTTGTGCTTCATTCTAAATGTAAACATATATAGCGTTCAAATCTACAAATTACCCAAAATTGACACCAAAAAATCACTACTTTTGAAACAACGTTCTGGTACTGCATTAAGCGGTGCACGTGATGTAGATTCCCACCCTTGTATATGCTACAGTTCAGCTAAATAAAAAAATAAGCAAATGGAGAAGAACCAAATCAAGCAGCAACAAACATAATGATATTTTTATATTGTGAATTTACCAACAAAATAACCATATTTATATTGTATGAATTTGGATAGATATAAGGACTCAGAATAAGATAGAGTAAAAAAATTATCTTTATATATACATGTACCACCAGTGTATTCTAACTACATTTGTATGATTAAGTTGTTATGGAAATGGATGAAATTATTGATTAAATGTGGTAGGGATACAAAACAAAAATCACAGCTGTGAAATTTTCTTTTTTTTTTGTTCAGTAACTTTTGTTGAAATGGGAAAAACAAGGAAAACTGAACATTTCAATGTTTTTCAATGTCTTTTTCTTATTGACTATAAAGTCTATAAAATCATACTGAAAGTTTGAAGTGATAAACACTGAATATACTGGTCTGTGCATGCACATGGAAATCGACTTTCACATGGTCTATTTTTGTCTAACATGCACATGCTAGTTAGAAATGGTTTTATCTTACACTTAATCGTTAGCTCGAAACTTATAATGTAGGTTATTTTACATGTTTATTTCTTTCTATAATATTAAATTTATATGTATGAAAATTGTAAGTTTTTTGTTTTGTTAGGATATATATATATATATATATATATTGGTGTTATGATTTCAATTATCTCCCTTTATGAAATAAATACATATGATTTCACTGTATCTTTATGATCTAACAGGTTTCTATGTCTGTCCTTCATATAGCATATGAGTAGTCATGAATCATTTACTGGATCCTACTCATATAAAGCTATCAGTTCAGATTTGTAAATTATCTATCCAGTCCAGATATGTCACATGTAAACCATTGTCATGGTTGACACCAAATCTATTGGTTTGGTAGATGCGTTGATATTGTGTCTATAGTTTGCATTGTAGCTAAGTGCACTCACCATAGTCTGTATATTTATGTCTGGTTGTTAACAAATAATTATCTCCATATACACACACACACCACACACACACACATACACATCAGTAAGCTTGAGTAAACTCCCAGTAATAGCCATCTAGATTGAAATCATTTTCATGAGTAAACAACCTGTCAAAAGTTTCATTACTTAAACAGTAGCAGTTGTGTTAATGTTTGTCATTAGAGCCAAGGTTATTTGGTTTTTATGTGGGGAGAAGAAATAAGTGGCACCTCCATTGATGGTCTCTACTCCTGTAGATTTTATTGCTTTGTTTTGTGATGAAGTTGTATTCTCTTAAACCAATGATAGCCAGGGAAGGCAATTAATAAAACCTCATTGCTGGATCTCAGGTTTTATTTTAGGTTTAATATTTTTAGAAAAATTTCAAGCATGTGCTTCAGTGTGTAAAATTTTGAGCAAAAGATCAAATTTGGTAGAACATTATTAATATATTTTGCAATAGTTAATAAATACCAACCCTGTAGCCAGGAACCTGCTCCAGTTTCGGAGTTCTCATGATCCTGTCATTTTGTACCACTGAGAAGGGGAGAATAAAAGTACAGTTAGGAGGACATGGATTAGTGGTAAGGCATCCAATCAAGGATCAGAGGGCTGTGGGCTCGATCCTCCGTCACGGCTATGAGTTGTGTCCTTGAGTATGACACTTTATCTGCATGTGCTAAGTACTGGTTCCACCCAGGAAGGCTTTGTTGTAAGATCTTGTTTCACAATCAAAGTAAAATAAGTTTAAACTATAAAATTAATACAGTTATATAATATACACTGACTGAAACCAGTCAATGTAGACCCTGCATGTTCATTGTCAGCAGCATACAATAAGAGGCAGTCAATCAGGGAAAAGTGCTGTAAATATCTTTAAAAACTATAATTATTTTTCAAATGGATCAAAAAGCAACTTATTTATCATAAATGAATAAAATCCGAATGCTTTGGTATGTTAAATTAAACAAAAAAATATAAAAATGACATTTTAAAAACAGACAGCAAATCAAATACTACTTTAAGACCTTCACATCATCATTTGGATTTTTTCCATGATGAAAAAAAATCTACAATACTGGTATATGTAACTCAGTATTACGGATCAAATGGCAATAAAAATAACTATTTTAATATGTCACAAAATATGTTACAATTTTATGCGGGTAATCTATATTAGTCTACCTGTATTTAGGAAGTCCCTTTTCAATATATTAATCTGTGACTGGTTTCATAGATAAACTTGTGGTCATACAGGGTTAGTTATCATAATATCATTTATATATGAGCATGATATACTGGGGGAATAAAATGGTTTTTAACCAATTCTAACATTTTGAAAAATCCTGATATACTTCTGTGTAAAAACTTCCAGTGCATCCAGGGAACAAGAGAAGTGAGAAAAGCTGGAAAGCTTCTAGATGAAGATAAGGCAAGTGAAAACTTGTAGTTTGCTAGAATAATTATTGCCACAGGTGGTGTAACCACTGATAGATTCGGTTTACCATTTTCACCACCAAAAATCGCACATATTTGTTGTTATTGGATCCAGTAATAGTGTTAACATTGGCTTCAAGTGGCATCAATTGCTCTAATATCACCAAATTGTTATATATTTCAGTAAAATAGTGTAGGAACCTGAGTATTGGTAGATACATCTATTTCTGCTTTGAGAGAGAGAGAATTAATATTTGGTTAAACAATATTTATCTATTTTACATAAGCATGTGTATAAATACCAATGTAGATTGATTGATTGATTGATTGATTGATTGAATGATTGATTGATTGGTTGATTGATTGATTGATTGATTGATTGATTGATTGATTGATTGATTGATTGATTGATTGATTGATTGATTGATTGATTGATTGATTGATTGATTGATTGATTGATTGATTGATTGATTGATTGATTGATTGGCATCATATTTATGCCATCGATGGCTTATAGATGATCAGTAAATATTAGTTAACAACACTTTCCTGGGATCCTTAAGTTTAACCAGCACTCGAGTTCATCTATCTCTGCAGGTAACTGATAGCTTTCCAGCTAGAATCAGAGGTGAGAGATGAATGATAATAAAACACAATGTTGTACATCAATAATTATAGATACTGTGTGGCTGGTCAATGATTCCAACTTGTGACCCAGACGTACTACCGACTTATGCTAGTCGGGTCATTTCATTTTAAATTAATTTTCATCTACATGTCAAAATAAGGCATGATTAGTTGTACATGCATTGGTTCATTTTATTTTGTGGAGGTGGGAGTGTGGAAAAAGTGAATTAAGATAAAAAAATAAATAAAATGAGATGAAATCAAATGATAAAGTGAAAAAATAAATAAGAATACAATGTTGTTTGCACATCTAATTTGAAACATCGTGTCCATGCAACACCACAATAAAATTTTGTTCAAGATGCTAGTCCCTGGGTAGGTACAGTGACTTATATTTATAATACCAACCAGTGACCTATATTACATTATACATCAGGAAACATTCAGGAATTCTTGTACCTACCAGTGACCTATATTACATTATACATAAGGAAACATTCAGAAATTCATAGTACCTACCAGTGACCTGTATTACATTGTACATCAGGAAACATTCTGAAATTCATAGTACCCATTAGTGACCTATGTTACATTGTACATCAGGAAACATTCTGTAATTTATAGTACCAACCAGTGACCTATGTTACATTGTACATCAGGAAACATTCTGTAATTTATAGTACCAACCAGTGACCTATGTTACATTGTACATCAGGAAACATTCTGGAATTTATAGTACCAACCAGTGACCTATGTTACATTGTACATTAGGAAACATTCCGGAATACATATAGTTCCTACCAGTGACCTATGTTACATTGTACATGATCAAAATATTTCATTAATTTGTGATAATGCAACATATTATACCTTATATCTTATATGTGTAATATTCTTAATTGTAAGATCTTCCTGCACAGTTACTGTTGTAAACCACTGATTGTGTTTCTACAAAACATGGTATTGGGTGCAGTTAACTTTGATAATGGAGTTGTAGACAAGAAGGAATTCAGTGTAACTTAATTTATTTGAACTTATATTGTGCTTTGCTTTGTCTTGCTGTGCTATACTGCACTTTGCTGTGCTGTGCTGCACTTTACTGTGTTGTGCCATGCTTTGCTGTGCCATGCTGTACTTTACTGTGCTGTGTCATGCTTTGCTGCACTGCACTTTGCTGTGCTGCATTTTACTCTGCTGTGTCATACTTTACTGTGCTGTGCTGTACTTTACTGTGCTGTGCCATGCTTTGTTTTGCTGTGCTGTACTGCTCTTTGTTGTGCTGTGCCGCACTTTATGGTGCCATGCTTTGTTCCATGCTGTGCTGTGCTGTGCTGTGCTGTGCTGTGCTGTGCTGTGCTGTGCTGTGCTGTGCTGTGCTGTGCTGTGCTGTGCTGTGCTGTGCTGTGCTGTGCTGTGCTGTGCTGTGCTGTGCTGTGCTGTGCTGTGCTGTGCTGTGCTGTGCTGTGCTGTGCTGTGCTGTGCTGTGCTGTGCTGTGCTGTGCTGTGCTGTGCTGTGCTGTGCTGTGCTGTGCTGTGCTGTGCTGTGCTGTGCTGTGCTGTGCTGTGCTGTGCTGTGCTGTGCTGTGCTGTGCTGCATTGCACTGTGCTGCATTGCACTGTGCTGTACTGCACTAAACTGAAGCAGATATAGATTAAGTTAACAGGTGTGTCTCATATTCTCAAAAGCAGATATCAATTCTCTGAAGCAGATATAGATTAAATTAACAGATGTGTCTCAGATTCTCCGAAGCAGGTATAGTTTCTCCGAAGCAGATATAGATAAATTATACACATAATCATTTAGCCTGAGTTGGCGTTTTTTTTTTATAGCTAATATGGTGTTACACACTTAATACACAAATAACATGCTTGTGTTTGTTTAGGTAAGAATGACCTTGGTAAGTCTGAGTGTGGGCGGAAGGGAATTTTAACTCATGGCCCCTGGATTGATAGTCAGGTGCTATATGAACAGAGAAAACCAAGCCCAACTTCTTAATTAGTGATTACAGTTCTCATGCTTGCTAATTAGATGGAAATGTCATCTAAAATTGATAATTGATGAAGATAGGTATAGTTACTGTAAATAACCAGATTCTGTTTGTTCTCTCAACTAGTTTTTTTCACCTCCAGGCACTGGTAATTGTTTTGTTAAATTTTAAGATAAATAGATAATAACTGGATGTTTTGCTTGAAGATGATTGCGTCTCAAGTTTTTTATTTGATCAAACTTGTGACAATCATGGTACGGTGGGTGGTAAGTCACTGATGCATACTCTTATTAAACATTTAGAGCTTTATGATAGAAGATCCACACTGTATTCCAATGGGAGTTTGAGGCAAACGTGGGTGGAATCATTGTTATCAGAATTATGGAAAATTTATTTATGACTGACGTTGATTCTTGAAAGAGGATTAGATATTTTTATGAAAATTAATTGTATTTTCAAATCATGTCAAATTTTATAAAACAAGTTTTTATGGAAGTGAAATAACAGTATTTTCAACACCATATAATGAGCTTTTTTCGCATATTATGAACATAAGAAATTAATTAATCATATGAATATGAAAGCACGTATTTCAGGAACACATTTTACCATTAAGCTGTATCAGTTCTGAATTGTTATAATTTTATGTTACAGTTGATGTTCTCAAATTATTTCCAGCCAGTCTGATTACAATCTTTATTCATTTTCTTTTACCTACCAGTATACAAAATTGTTTTGATGAGTAATTTATGGCTATAATGAAAACGTGTGATAAAGGGAATATTTTAGCTGTCATTGTTCAATCATGAAACATCCTTATTCATTCATCAGTATCAGCTGACCTGATACTAGAGCATCTATCTGTTTGCCCACTAGCCAATTGGCATTGCTTGTCCAAGTAAATACAATGTAATACAATGTGGTGCTTACTGAGATCACTTGTCTAAGGAAAATGGTAGTCCTGGAAGAAATATTGATTGCTGATTGCATTTTCAACTGTTTTGATTGAAAGCCCATGTCAGATTAATTTCATCAAGGTGAGTAAGTGTGGGTGAAGTGAGACAGATGGGAAAAAAATTAAGAAGAAAAATCTGTGACCTCAGTAACTGGGATAGCCCATGTGCTCAGCAAACACTCTACCAACGTCACCTCAAGAACCTAAGACCAGATTCTGTAGTAATGTAGTAATATACATTTAAAGGTGATATATATATATATCAGGAAAGAATGCTATTAATGTCTTAAGAAATAAAAAATAATTAAAATGAATAAATCTACAAAGCATCTTGATATCATGAATGATATCAATTATTTGGAATATCAAATCCACCAAAACGTGACAAAAACGATATTTAAATCAGAGTGGTAAACTTGAAATGAACAATTAAACATTGCTTGACAACCTTCTCATCATCATTCTGACTCTTTCCAAGATGAAACAAATTCAGGTGGTAAGTCAGTATGACGGATCAAATTGAAATCAAAATAAAAACATATGACTCATTTGATACATTACATTTTAAGCAGGAAATCTATTTTTGGACACATAGGCATTATTAATACATTATTTTGGCATGTTTAAATCTTTTGGCAATACAATGTCAGTGAGTATTATATAAGCATGATATATTGGAAAAAATGTTCCAATCTATTCTCACAAGTTTTCACATTAAGTAAGGAATTTTAACATTTTAAGCCAAACTACAAAAGTACACATAATCAATATATCATACTAAAATAACTACCGTAACAGTCGTATAAGATGCCCATACAGAAAATAAATACCATAACAGTCCTATTAGATGCAAAAAATAACTACCATAACAGTCCTATTAGATGCCCATACAAAAAATAAATACCATAACAGTCCTATTAGATGCCCATACAAAAAATAATTACTATAACAGTCCTATTAGATGCCTATACAGAAAATAACTTCCATAACAGTCCTATTATATGTCCATACAAAAAATAACTACCATAACAGTCCTATTAGATGCCCTTACAGAAAATAAATATCATAACAGTCGTATTAGATGCCCATACAAAAAATAACTACCATAACAGTCCTATTAGATGCCCATACAGAAAATAAATAACATAACAATCTATAAGAAGCCAATACTGTATAAATGCCTATAGTCCCACCCCCACTTTTTTATACCAAAAATGAGTATTTTCTATGAATTTTGAAAATAATGTATATTTTGATGCCTAGTGCTGATGTTTTTAATAGAAAAATGCTTCAAACATCAGCTTTTTAACTTTATTTGATTTTACTTATTAATGTTAGCCATGAAAATCTGAATTATAATCTTTTATTGTCCACCTCTGAATGGAAACAGGTCCACAGAAAAAAATGAATGTCACAGAAATTATTAACCTTTGATGTGTTTAAAATGACATCGAAGGAAACACTTGGAAGTAAAAACTTTATAAAGTATATAATAATAACAACTTTAGAATTGAAATGTAGTATATCTTTAGCATGCAGGCTGACACTGTGTTTGAACTGTCCTCTATTTAATCAGCCTGCTTTTCTTTTATCCCAATTTTATCTCAAGAACATTTCCATCTAAATTACTTCACACCCAGTATTCATGGCAATTTTATCAGTGAAAGATAATTCTTTGATATTAAGATTTCAGCAAGTAGTTATTCTGGATACCCAGTAGTAATCACAGCATCATGATTGGGTTCCTTTGTGCAGTTTGTTTGCAGTGAAAAAATAACACTTACTGAACTTGCTTTTTGAGAGATAACCATAAGCATGCATTTGTTGCCTGGCAGGGGCATTCAAAACTTCAAGCAATTATATATCAAAGCAGTTTTAGAAGAAAAAACCTAACTTCAAATTTAGATTCAATCTGTCCAACCATTAATCTGTCCATCTAATGACATTGACCTTGTATGTTGTAATTCTAATAGAGGTCATTATATATTAAACTTTAAGAATATTGTCTCCACAGAGGAATTTGAGCTAATATACAAGAACTAATATTATGCTCTGATGACTGGCCACATGGCGTTGTATATAATGTAGTATTTATTTACTTAGACATCGTCATCTTGTCTAAGGAAAATGGTTGGCTGGAATCAATATCAGTTGCTGATTGGACAATCTACTTGTTTGATTGACAGCATCATGAGGTCAATTGTGTCAAGTAAGGTCAAGGTTACTGTGATCCATGGACAGAAATGTTCACTACTTGTAACATTAAAACTTTAAATATCATCTAGTACATACTAAACATATTGGCTGATTTTATTAATAATAAATGCATATATATTCTTTCATTATGAATTTGTATACAAAATGTGTTTCTTATATAAAATGTATGCCATCTACATAATAATAATTATAATGTACCATTCATTTGTGTATTATTGTATGAATACACTCGGGCCATATTTGGCTTGAGTAAATCCATAAACTGTAAAAATAACTTTGCTCAAATACATCGACCAACCATTCTAATAATTGTGAAGAATGACAGAATTAGTCAAGTGTATACATGTGTATGATTGAATGGGAAGTTTACGTTATTTCCAGCAGAGGAACAGCGATTTGCATATTAGTATTACAGAATCAGTAAATTTAGTTTTAGAACACAATATATTCACGTTTGAGAGAGGTATTGGCCATTAAATGCATCAAAGGCAAATGAGAATTCACAAAATATTTGTCGTTCATAAACCATTTGTTTCTTTCTTTATAAAAAAAATACCTTCAAATACTGATTATGCCTTTTTTAACTGGTTTTAATGCTTTAGACACAGAAAAAAAATCATGATGTGAACTTTTCGTTTTTGAGCAAGGAACTTTAGGGTTTACATGGTTTACCACTAAGTCAGTTAATCTTTATTAATATCCATTCGTTAAGGTGTCATATAGGATTAAATATATCCAAATGATTTCTTTCACTAATAGAAAATCTTTGTTATAATTACTATTATTATATTCATTGTTATTATTATTATCATTGTAATTATTATAAGTAGCAGCAGTTTTATCATTATTTTTATTATAACTATTATAATTATTATTATTGTTATTATTGTTATTATTATTATTGTTATTATTGTTATTATTATTATTATTATTATTATTTTAGTAGTAGTAGTAGTAGTAGTAGTAGTAGTAGTAGTAGTAGTAGTAGTAGTAGTAGTAGTAGTAGTAGTAGTAGTAGTAGTAGTAGTAGTAGTAGTAGTAGTAGTAGTAGTAGTAGTAGTAGTAGTAGTAGTAGTAGTAGTAGTAGTAGTAGTAGTAGTAGTAGTAGTAGTAGTAGTAGTAGTAGTAGTAGTAGTAGTAGTAGTAGTAGTAGTAGTAGTAGTAGTAGTAGTAGTAGTAGTAGTAGTAGTAGTAGTTGTAGTAGTAGTAGTAGTAGTAGTAGTAGTAGTAGTAGTAGTAGTAGTAGTAGTAGTAGTAGTAGTAGTAGTAGTAGCAGTACCAGTTGTAGTAATAGCAGGAGCATTAGTAATAGCAGTAGCATTAGTAGTAGCAGTAGCATTACTAATAGTAGTAGTAGTAGTAAAAGTAGGTAAGTGGTTTGGATTGATGTTATGGGTAAATGATTTAGGTTGATAGTAGATTGGACCACTGCTATTGTTATAGGTAAATGCTTTGGTTTCATAAAGGATTGGACAGACAGCATGTTTAACTTACAGGTCATTGGCAAGGTATGTTAATTGATGAATTGACATTATTGTTGGCACACTGATGCGGTCAGTGGGTCAGTCAGTCTTTCCAGTCAGTGCTGCCCCTCACTCAACACCACAATTACTTGCTGTCCTGGGACTGCAGTCTAATGGCCATTACTTGTAAATAAATGACCGTTCAGTAATGGTCTTTGTCCTACATATCATCAAAGTGTTGAACTGCAACTATGCCAGCAGAGATAATGGATAATATGGGGTATTTTTATAAGGGGCCAAACTGTGCCCTTAATGATGCTTATTAATGTAATACATATTTGTTTTCAAGGTATGTGCATGTTCAGTAGTTGGCAGTTTGACATGTCCAAGTTAGCAGTTTGACATGTCCAAGTTGGCAGTTTGATATGTCCAAGTTGGCAGTTTGACATGTCCAAGTTGGCTGTTTGACATGCCCAAGTTTGACATGCCCAAGTTTGACATATCCAAGTATGACATGTCCAAGTTGACAGTTTAACATGTCCAAGTTAGCAGTTTGACATGTCCAAGTTGGCAGTTTGACATGTCCAAGTTCGCAGTTTGACATGTCCAAGTTGGCAGTTTGACATGCCCAAGTTTGACATGTCCAAGTATGACATGTCCAAATTGACAGTTTGACATGTCCAAGTTTGACATGTCCAAGTTGGCAGTTTGACATGTTCAAGTTTGACATGTCCAAGTTTGCAGTTTGACATGTTCAAGTTTGCAGTTTGACATGTCCAAGATTGGAACTTTGACATGCACATGTCCAAGTTTGACATGTCCAAGTTTGGAATTTTGTCATACACATTTCCAAGTTTGACATGTCCAAGTTTGGAACTTTGACATGTCCATTTAGTTTGGAAGTTAGACGTCAAAGTTAAGTAGTTCAACATGTCAAAGTTTGTTAGTTTACCATGTCAATTTCCACTATCTAAAGTTGTATTCTACTATATTAGACTTACATTACATTTTATTTTCTCCATAACAGACACAGGTTCAACCATGGCTATCCATAACATTATAGATATAGTTATAAAACATATAACCCTGGCCTATCATGACATATCAGCAATGGCTATCAATGGCATTATAAATATGTCTATCTATCATATAACCCTGATTTACCAAGACATATCAGCCATGGCTATCATGGCATTATAAATATGTCTATCCATCATATAACCCTGCTTTATCAAGACATATCAGCCATGGCTATCATGGCATTATAAATATGTCTATCCATCATATAACCCTGATTTACCAAGACATATCAGCCATGGCTATCATGACATTATAAATATGTATATCCATCATATAACCCTGATTTACCAAGACATATCAGCCATGGCTAACATGACATTATAAATATGTCTGTCCACCACATAACACTGACTTACTGAGACATATCAGCCATGGCTATCATGACATTATAAATATGTCTATCCATCACATAACCCTGCCACACCAAGTCATAAAAGCCATGGCCATCATGACATTATAAATATGTCTATCCATCACATAACCCTGCCATACCAAGACATATCAGCCATGGCTATCATGACATTATAAATATGTCTATCCATCACATAACCCTGCCATACCAAGACATATCAGCCATGGCTATCATGACATTATAAATATATCTATTCATCACATAGCCTTGTCATGCCATGGCCAGCGTGACATTATAAATATGTCTATTCATCACATATCCCTAACTTACCAAAACATATCAGTCATGGCCATCATGACATTATTAATATGTCTTTCCACCACATAACCCTGACTTACTGAGACATACCAGCCATAGCCATCATGACATTGTTAATACGTCTATTCAACACATATCCCTGACTAACCAAGACATATTAGTCATGGCTATCATGACATTATCAATATGTCTATCCATCTCATATCCCTGACTTACCAAGACATTTTATTAATGGCTATCATGACATTATAAATAGGTCTATTCAACACATATCCCTGACTTACCAAGACATACCAGCCATGGCCATCATGACATGTCTGTTCATCACATAACCCTGACTTACCAAGACATCCCAACCATGGCCACCATGACATTATAAATATGTCTATCCATCACATATCCCTGCCATACCAAGACATACAAGCCATGGCCATCATGACATCATAAATACGTCTATCCACCACATAACCCTGACTTACTGAAACATATTAGTCATGGCCATCATGACATCATAATTATGTCTGTCCACCACATATCCCTGACTTACCAAGACATATCAGCCATGGCCATCTTGACATCATAAATATGTCTATCCACCACATAACCCTGACTTACTGAGACATATTAGTCATGGCCATCATGGCATTATAAATATGTCTATCCATCACGTATCCGTGACATACCAAGACATATCAGCCATGGTAATCATGACATAATAAATATGTCAATTCATCACATAAACCTGGCTTACCAAGACATATCAGTCATGACCATCATGACACTATTAATACATCAATTCATCACATAACCCTAGTTTACCAAGGCATACCAGCCATGGCCATCGTGACATTATAAATATGTCTATTTACCACATTGGCCTTTGACTTACCAAGACATACCAGCCATGGCCATCATGACATTATAAATATGTCTATTCATCACATAATCATGACTTACCAAGACATACCAGCCATGGCCATCATGTCATTATGAATATGTCTATTCATCACATAATCCTGACTTACCAAGACATACCAGCCATGGCCATCATGACATTACAAATATGTCTATTCATCACATAATCCTGACTTACCAAGACATACCAGCCATGGCTATCATGACATTATAAATATGTCTATCCATCACATAACACTGACTTACTGAGACATATCAGCCATGGCTATCATGACATTATAAATATGTCTATCCACCACATAAAACTGACTTACTGAGACATATAAGCCATGGCTATCATGTCATTATAAATATGTCTATCCATCACATAACACTGACTTACTGAGACATATAAGCCATGGCTTTCATGTCATTATAAATATGTCTATCCATCACATAACACTGACTTACTGAGACATATCAGCCATGGCTATCATGACATTATAAATATGTCTATCCACCACATAACACTGACTTACTGAGACAAACCAGCCATGATCATCATGACATTATAAATATGTCTATCCATCACATAACCCTGCCACACCAAGTCATACCAGCCATGGCCACCATGACATTATAAATATGTCTATCTATCACATAACTCTGCCATACCAAGTCATAAAAGCCATGGCCATCATGACATTATAAATATGTCTATCCAACACATAACCCTGCCATACCAAGACATATCAGCCATGGCTATCATGACATTATAAATATGTCTATCCATCACATAACCCTGACTTACCAAGACATACCAACTATTGCCATCATGACATTATAAATATGTCAATCCATCACATAACCCTGACTTACCAAGACATACCAGTTATTGCCATCATGACATTATAAATTTGTCTATCCATCCCATAACCCTGACTTACCAAGACATACCAGCCATGGCCATCATGCCATTATAAATATGTCTATCCATCACATAACCCTGACATACCAAGACATACCAACCATGGCAATCATGACATTATAAATATATCTATACATCAAATAACCCTGATTTACCAAGACATATCAGTCATTGTTATTATAATATTATAAATATGTCTATCTATCACATAACCCTGACATACCATGACATACCAGCCATGGCCATCATGATAATATAAATATGTCTGTTCATCACATAACCCTGACTTACCAAGACATCCCAGCCATGGCCACCATGACATTATAAATATGTCAATCCATCACATAAACCTGACTTACCAAGACATATTAGTCATGGCCATCATGGCATTATAAATATGTCTATCTAGCACATTACCATGACTTACCAAGACATATCAGCCATGGCTATCATGACATTATAAATATGTCTATCCATCACATACCCCTGACTTGCCAAGACATATCGGTTATGGTTATCGTGACATTATCAATATATCTATTCATCACATAGCCTTGTCATGCCATGGCCAGCGTGACATTATAAATATGTCTTTCCACCACATAACTCTGACTTACTGAGACAAACCAGCCATGATCATCATGACATTATAAATATGTCTATCCATCACATAACCCTGCCATACCAAGACATATCAGCCATGGCTATCATGACATTATAAATATGTCTATCCATCACATAACCCTGACTTACCAAGACATACCAACTATTGCCATCATGACATATATAAATATCACATAACCCTGACTTACCAAGACATTTTATTTATGGCTATCATGACATTATAAATAGGTCTATTCAACACATATCCCTGACTTACCAAGACATATTAGTCATGGCCATCATGGCATTATAAATATGTCTATCTAGCACATTACCATGACTTACCAAGACATATCAGCCATGGCCATCTTGACATTATAAATATGTCTATCCATCACATACCCCTGACTTGCCAAGACATATCGGTTATGGTTATAGTGACATTATAAATATATCTATTCATCACATAGCCTTGTCATGCCATGGCCAGCGTGACATTATAAATATGTCTTTCCACCACATAACACTGACTTACTGAGACAAACCAGCCATGATCATCATGACATTATAAATATGTCTATCCATCACATAACCCTGCCACACCAAGTCATACCAGCCATGGCCACCATGACATTATAAATATGTCTATCCATCACATAACTCTGCCATACCAAGTCATAAAAGACATGGCCATCATGACATTATAAATATGTCTATCCATCACATAACCCTGCCATACCAAGACATATCAGCCATGGCTATCATGACATTATAAATATGTCTATCCATCACATAACACTGACTTACCAAGACATACCAGTTATTGCCATCATGACATTATAAATTTGTCTATCCATCCCATAACCCTGACTTACCAAGACATACCAGCTATGGCCATCATGCCATTATGAATATGTCTATCCATCACATAACCCTGACATACCAAGACATACCAACCATGGCAATCATTACATTATAAATATATCTATCCATCAAATAACCCTGATTTACCAAGACATATCAGTCATTGTTATTATAATATTATAAATATGTCTATCTATCACATAACCCTGACATACTATGACATACCAGCCATGGCCATCATGATAATATAAATATGTATGTTCATCACATAACCCTGACTTACCAAGACATCCCAGCCATGGCCACCATGACATTATAAATATGTCAATCCATCACATAAACCTGACTTACCAAGACATATTAGTCATGGCCATCATGGCATTATAAATATGTCTATCTAGCACATAACCATGACTTACCAAGACATATCAGCCATGGCCATCATGACATTATAAATATGTCTATCCATCACATACTCCTTACTTGCCAAGACATATCGGTTATGGTTATCGTGACATTATCAATATATCTATTCATCACATAGCCTTGTCATGCCATGGCCAGCGTGACATTATAAATATGTCTATCCATCACATAATCCTGGCTTACCAAGACATACAAGACATGGCCATTATGACATTATAAATACGTCTATTCATCACATACCCCTGACTTGCCAAGACATATCAGCCATGGCCATTATGACATTATAAATACGTCTATTCATCACATAATCCTGGCTTGCCAAGATATACCAACTATTGCCATCATGACATTATAAATATGTCTATTCAACACATATCCCTGACTAACCAAGACATATAAGTCATGACTATCATGGCATTATAAATATGTCTATCCATCACATAACTCTTACTTACCGAGACATATCAGCCATGGCGATCATGACATTATAGATTTGTCTATTCAACACATACACCTGACTTGCCAAGACATATCGGTTATGGTTATCGTGACATCACATAGCCTTGTCATGCCATGGCCAGCGTGACATTATAAATATGTCTATTCATCACATATCCCTGACTTACCAAAACATATCAGTCATGGCCATCATGACATTATTAATATGTCTTTCCACCACATAACCCTGACTTACTGAGACATACCAGCCATTGTCATCATGACATTGTTAATACGTCTATTCAACACATATCCCTGACTTACCAAGACATACCAGCCATGGCCATCATGACATGTCTGTTCATCACATAACCCTGACTTACCAAGACATCCCAACCATGGCCACCATGACATTATAAATATGTCTATCCATCACATATCCCTGCCATACCAAGACATACAAGCCATGGCCATCATGACATCATAAATACGTCTATCCACCACATAACCCTGACTTACTGAGACATATTAGTCATGGCCATCATGACATCATAATTATGTCTGTCCACCACATATCCCTGACTTACCAAGACATATCAGCCATGGCCATCTTGACATCATAAATATGTCTATCCACCACATAACCCTGACTTACTGAGACATATTAGTCATGGCCATCATGGCATTATAAATATGTTTATCCATCACGTATCCATGACATACCAAGACATATCAGCCATGGTAATCATGACATAATAAATATGTCTATTCATCATATAAACCTGGCTTACCAAGACATATCAGTCATGACCATCATGACACTATTAATACATTAATTCATCACATAACCCTAGTTTACCAAGGCATACCAGCCATGGCCATCGTGACATTATAAATATGTCTATTTACCACATTGGCCTTTGACTTACCAAGACATACCAGCCATGGCCGTCATGACATTATAAATATGTCTATTCATCACATAATCATGACTTACCAAGACATACCAGCCATGGCCATCATGACATTATGAATATGTCTATTCATCACATAATCCTGACTTACCAAGACATACCAGCCATGGCCATCATGACATTATAAATATGTCTATTCATCACATAATCCTGACTTACCAAGATATACCAGCGATGGCAATCATGACATTATGAATATGTCTATTCATCACATAACCCTGACTTACCAAGACATACCAGCCATGGCCATCATGACATTATGAATATGTTTATCCACCACATAACTCTGGCTTACCAAGACATATCAAATATGGCAATCATGACATAATAAAAATGTCTATTCATCACATAATCCTGACTTAATGAGACATACGAGCCATGGCCATCATGACATTATAAATATATCTATCCATCACATAACCCTGACTTACCAAGACATACCAGCCATGGCCATCATGACATTATAAATATGTCTATCCATCACAAAACCCTGACTTACTGAGACATATCAGCCATGGCTATCATGACATTATGAATATATCTATTCATCACATAACCTTGACTTACCAAGACATACCAGCCATGGCTATCATGACATTATGAATATATCTATTCATCACATAACCCTGACTTACCAAGACATACCAGCCATGGCTATCATGACATTATGAATATATCTATTCATCACATAACCCTGACTTACCAAGACATATCAGCCATGGCTATCATGACATTATGAATATATCTATTCATCACATAACCCTGACTTACCGAGACATATCAGCTATGGCCATCATGACATTATGAATATATCTATTCATCATATAACCCTGACTTACCAAGACATACCAGCCATGGCTATCATGACATTATGAATATATCTATTCATCACATAGCCCTGACTTACCAAGACATACCAGCCATGGCTTTCATTTATTATGAATATATCTATTCATCACATAACCCTGAATTACCAAGACATATCAGCCATGGCTATCATTACATTATGAATATATCTATTCATCACATAACCCTGACTTACCAAGACATTTCAGCGATGGCCATCATGACATTATGAATCTGTCTATTCATCACATAACCCTGACTTACCGAGACATATCAGCTATGGCGATCATGACATTATGAATATATCTATTCACCACATAACCCTGACTTACCAAGACATACCAGCCATGGCTATCATGACATTATGAATATATCCATTCACCACATAACCCTGACTTACCAAGACATTTCAGCGATGGCCATCATGACATTATGAATATATCTATTCATCACATAACCCTGACTTACCAAGACATTTCAGCGATGGTCATCATGACATTATGAATCTGTCTATTCATCACATAGCCCTGACTTACCGAGACATATCAGCTATGGCGATCATGACATTATGAATATATCTATTTACCACATAACCCTGACTTACCAAGACATACCAGCCATGACTATCATGACATTATGAATATATCCATTCACCACATAACCCTGACTTACCAAGACATTTCAGCGATGGCCATCATGACATTATGAATATGTCTATTCATCACATAACCCTGACTTACCGAGACATATCAGCTATGGCGATCATGACATTATGAATATGTCTATTCATCACATAACCCTGACTTACCGAGACAGATCAGCTATGGCCATCATGACACTATGAATATGTCTATTCATCACATAACCCTGACTTACCGAGACATATCAGCTATGGTGATCATGACATTATGAATATGTCTATTCATCACATAACCCTGACTTACCAAGACATTTCAGCGATGGCCATCATGACATTATGAATCTGTTTATTCATCACATAACTCTGACTTACCCAGACATATCAGCTATGGCCATCATGACATAATGAATATGTCTATTCATCACATAACCCTGACTTACCGAGACATAACAGCTATGGCGATCATGACATTATGAATATGTCTATTCATCACATAACCCTGACTTACCAAGACATACCAGCCATGGTTATCATGACATTACTACAACTAAGTTTGTGAACATTCCATGAATTTTTAAAAGCAGTTACCGGTAAACTGTTTTTTGGTTATACCCTTACTTTCAAAACAAAGTGCAGCTCATTAAACAAATAATGGAAATTCTATTCCACTTAACATCATAGTAGTCAGATTAAAATGTAATCAAAATTCTTAATCTTAAAAAATCATTGGCATTTATAGCATTTATAAAGTATAATGTGCATATTGCATGTTATGTGTGTTAAATCTTTAGATACAAGGATGAATAAATTTGATATATAAAGATATATATAGGTACTTGACTGCGATCAAATTTGAGGCCAGCTATTTTCATATTTGTTTTATGGATTTTCTCCAGAAAATTTTATTGGATGATTAGTTTAGAAAAAAAAATAATATCTGAAAATTCTGTTAAAAAAGTAGAAGTAATTTTATAAAGAGAGCTCAGATTTGATTATTTTCTAATTTTGAGATTTTATCCATATAACAATGATAAATACATTTCCCTTTTTTGGTAGATTCTGTTAATTACATCACAAATAAAAAGCCTAAAGTACAGACTTCACCTTTTCTTTACTGTACCAGGCAAACCAACAATCTTTGATTAAAAACAACAATATTACTTCTATGTAATTACATAAGTATAAAATTTAAATTAAAATGTAATAAACAGTAAGCAAAGTAACTTCACCAATTTGTTTTTAATTGTTACCCGTGTGGCTATTTGATGACCATTTTGTTTTGTTTTTAATTGGAGGTAGAATTGGTCTAACGCAGGAAGTCGTCTGCTTAATTAGATAAATGAATCACACTTATCATTAAGGTCAACCTACCAGTATTACAAATCAGGTTGTTTTTAATTCTGGATCTGTGGTCTAGTGGTAGAGCACCAAACCCATGATCAGAGGGTCATGGGTTCGATCCTCTGCCATGGCTATGTGTGGTGTCCTTGAGCAAAACACTTTTTTCCACATATGCTTAGTTAGTACTGGTTCTAACCAGGAAGACTTCAAGTGTTATTTGCTTAAGTTGTAAAAACTTGTTTCACAATCAAAGTTAACTAAACAAGTTTTAAAAAATAAAAAACTTCTAAATGAAGTATATAGTGTAAGTAATTCATTATGTCTGAAAAGCATAGATTTAGTAGAACATTGTGAGATAATTAAAAAGTTGGTGTTTTGTAATGGGTTTTCACAACATATTTTCAACTTTATTGATAATATCATGTAATATGTAGAACAGTATGATAAACATTGTGAGTTATTTGTTTTTGAAGAAATAATGTGTTTCTGAAAAATAACAAATTTTCATTGTGATAAAAGCAATATATGGATCTAGATGTAGATGTAGATCTAAATTGGTGACTATAATGTCACATGGTGAGGACAGTTTTGATAAATTTAAGGTTGTATTTTTGTTTCCTGAAAGTCACATATCAAACATTTCGAATTACAAATTTTTGTTTCACATTTAAAACGTGCTGTAATAATTTATTGAAAAAGGATTTTCTGACTTGACCAACTGGTCAGACTGAAATAGATTTCCCCTTTTAAATTTCAACATATTTTGTGGCGTATCAAATGAGTCGCTTGATTTTGAATTTATTTCAATTTTATCTGTCATACTGGTTTACTTAAATTGTAGCATTTGTTTCATCTTGTAAAAGCCGGGCCCGATTATCTCAGTCGGTTACGCGTCTGACTATCAATCCAGGGGTCGTGACTTTGAATCTCCCGCCCGGCAACAGTCTCTGTGATGATTGATATACAACATTGTGTCTCATTATCATTTATCTGTCACCACTGATTCAAGTGGGAAAGTTATCAGTTACTTGCGGAGACGGGGTGTGCTCGAGTACTGGTTAAACCCAGGAAACAGTGGTTAGGTTAACTGATCGTCTGTTAGCCCTTGATGGCATAAAAATGATGCTAAATATTCAATCAATCAATCAATCATCTTGGAAAAAGTCTGAATGACAAAACCTGTACTAGAACCTGTATAGGTGTAGTAGAATATCATGAGTTCTGACAGCTCGTCTTCTACATCAAGCTGTAATATATCATCTTTATTTTTAAAGAATATATATTCTTCCCGTGTTATTTTTAAAAGTTTTATAGGCACTTGTTTGAAAAATGATGGCTGACTAATATATATTAATAGAAATGTCAAATCTGGTATCACAGCTTGGTGTCTATCCAACCGGGTTTTCAATTGCAGAACACTTTTGGCACTAACTATATTATATCTGGTAGATTGTTCCATTTTTTCAGTTGTTCTGATGTAGAATGAATTTAATCCAAAAGTTTTCAAGCTCCTAGGTTTCTTTAATTTTTTACTATGGCCTCAGATCTGGCTGTCACTAAATTCAAACAAACCATCCATTGGAAGATCATCAATATTCTCGATAATCTTAAAAACCTGTATCAATCCATACGGTTTCTTCTATGTAATAATGTGGATAATTTCTCTTAAACGGTCTTCATAATTAAGGTTGGTCAATTCAGGTAAAAGTTTAGAGATTCTGCGCTGAACATTTTCAATTAGCGTTATATTTTTTTTCAAAGTAGGAAACCACACAGTATTTCCGTTGTCCAAAATGGGCCTTATTAGTGTCTTGTATAGTATCAACACTGTTTCATTATTTAGATAAGAAAAAGATCTCTTGATGAGTCTTACAAGTCTATTAGCACCATTTACAGTGTGGGTTATGTGTTTATTAAATTTCAAATCATTTTCAATATGACCCCGAAGTCATTTTCACTATCTACAACTATAAAGTTTCTAACATATTTGTCTGTCATTTCATAATCAAAACAAGGGTGTAGGTGTTTAAGCAGTATTTCAGTGCTGTCTACTTTTAGAATAATGGGGATTTCGTTTCAATTTTATCACTCTGTAGAATAGTTTTTGTCACATTTTGGCGATTTGGAAATACCAAAATCATTCATAATGTATTGTGACAAACTTTGTATCAGTTTTAATATTAATTGTATATCTTTTTATACACAGGGTTTATAAAGTGATTGTTCCTGATGTCAGGAAGTCTTTATCTGTATATAGAATAAAAGGCTTCTTCTTTTTAAAATGTCTTTAGCATATTCCTGAAATGAAATAAAGATAATTAAAGCAATTAGAATCCTAACATGTTCAACTGAATGGAAGCTAATGGCATTGCTAATGCATCCAGATGACAAAATATTTATTATATATCGTGTTTTAGATCCTTTATCAGCAACAATGATTGAGGTATCATTGTCTGCACTTACGGTCTTAGAAAGTACTGGATGATAAAATGTGTTTCCTATGTAGATGTGGGAAACTGGACACTTGAAGGCAAGGTTTTCATTTCATTTCCTCAGGGTAGTGACCACAGGGCTTCAGTCCATCCATCAAATCACATTTTGCATTTATAGGTGCTAAACTGAAGAAGGCAGACTTCATTGACTGTTTGGAATTGTATCTTTCTGACCAGTCATTACACAGACAAACAAGGCTGTTTTGTTGTTTGGGTATAGACTTTCTGTGTCTAAAAATTGTTATCAGGTCTAAGTTTTTGTTTCGAGGTCTAGATTTTTTGTTGCCAGGTTTAGATTATTGTTGCCAGGTCTAGATTATTGTTGCCATGTCTAGATTACTGTTGCCAGTGTTTCCAGGTCTAGATTATTGTTGCCAGGTCTAGATTACTGTTGCCAGTGTTTCCAGGTCTAGATTATTGTTGCCAGGTCTAGATTACTATTGCCAGGTCTTAAGTACTGTTTCCAGGTCTAGATTATTGTTGCCAGGTCCAGATTACTGTTGCCAGTGTTTCCAGGTCTAGATTATTGTGCCAGTGTTTTCAGGTCTAGATTATTGTTGCCAGGTCTAGATTACTATTGCAGTGTTTCCAGGTTTAGATTAGTGTTGCCAGCATTTCCAGGTCTAGACTATTGTTGCCAGGTTTAGATTATTGTTGCCATGTCTAGATTATTGTTGCCAGTGGTTCCAGGTCTAGATTATTGCTGCTAGTGTTTCCAGGTCTATATTATTGTTGCAAGTGTTTCCAGTGTTGCCAGGTCTAGATTATTGTTGCTGTGTTTCCAGGTCTAGATTATTGTTGCCAGTGTTTCCAGTGTTGCCAGGTCTTGATTATTGTTGCCAGTGTTTCCAGGTCTAGATTATTGTTGCCAGTGTTTCCAGTGTTGCCAGGTCTTGATTATTGTTGCCAGTGTTTCCAGGTCTAGATTATTGTTGCCAGTGTTTTTAGTGTTGCCAGGTCTTGATTATTGTTGCCAGTGTTTCCAGGTCTAGATTATTGTTGCCAGTGTTTCCAGTGTTTCCAGGTCTTGATTATTGTTGCCAGTGTTTCCAGGTCTAGATTATTGTTGTCAGTGTTTCCAGGTCTAGATTATTGTTGTCAGTGTTTCCAGGTCTAGATTACTGTGTTTCCAGGTCTAGATTATTGTTGCCAGGTCTTGATTATTGTTGCCAGTGTTTTCAAGTCTAGATTATTGTTGCCAGTGTTTCCAGTGTTGCCAGGTCTTGATTATTGTTGCCAGTGTTTCAAGGTCTAGATTATTGTTGCCAGTGTTTCCAGTGTTGCCAGGTCTTGATTATTGTTGCCAGTGTTTCCAGGTCTAGATTATTGTTGCCAGTGTTTCCATGTCTAGATTATTGTTGCCAGTGTTTCCATGTCTAGATTATTGTTGCCAGGTCTAGATTATTGTTTCCATGTCTAGATTATTGTTGCCAGGGTAAGATTATTGTTGCCAGTGTTTCCAGGTCTAGAAAAGTTTTGCCAGGTCTAGGTTATTGTTGTAGTTCTAGATTACTGATGTCATGCAGTGTCTGGATTGTTGCCTATGTGGAAAATGCTTTCAGTGTCAACAATTTTTGTTGATGTCCAGAATGGGTGTGGAAATATATGTTTTTGTATTATCGAGTCACAGACTATGCAGATTTGAAATAATCATTGCATACAATTTGATTTTTAAAACTATTGAATTTCGTACTAGGGAGTTCAAAATGCATTGAGTGTAGAGAGTAAATTCCGGACTGATTTAGTAATTCGGACCACAGCAAATTTTGTACCACTGCATTTCGTACCAAGGCAAAATGACTGTATACCATTACCAGACCATTTCAATACAGATTTCAAATAGACAGTTTTGACATAGGAGGACAGGACGGTTTGTCTAATTATGACATTTTGATGATTATAAACATATTTATTTTACTTAAAATGTGAAACAAGTTATCACAACATAGGCAAGTCACACTTGAAGTCTTCCTGGGTAGAACCACAGTACCAAGCATATGAGGATGAAGTGTTTGCTCAAGGACAACACACATAGCTGTTGAGGAGGATTGATTGATTGATTGATTGATTGAATATTAAGCGTCATTTTTATGCCATCAACGGCTAACAGACGATCAGTTAACCTAACCACTTTTTCCTGGAATTAACCAGAACTCGAGCACACCCCATATAATTATGACTACTCAATGTAGAAAAGTAAGTTCTACCTTTTGCTGATTTTTTTTAAAAATAAGAAACTGTTCACCATATTCATTTTAAACATTTATATTTTCCTTTGAAAAGGTGTGAGTAAACATTTATTGACTGACAGCTATAAAAAAAAAATGCACATCCAGCAGGGGTTGAAAGTTGCTACCAAAATTATTGTCCTGTCAATCCAATTTATAATTAAGTTCTTTGTAACCAAAAAAGAAATATAAATTATAAATCACGTTCACTTTTGCTCCAGTAATTCGTGAAATTCCCATTCTATAATTAAAACAATATTTAGGTATCAGTGTAACTTTCACCTACTTCCTGTTAGCTGGTTTGATGGGCATCTGTCTATCAATCCAGGGCCCAAAGTCTCCGTGTTAATTGATATACAACATTGATCTCATCATCTCATATTGATTCAAGTGGGAAAGTTTTCAATTACTTGCGGCAATTGGTGTGTTTGCTTGAATACTGGTTAGCTTTCCAGGATCCCTGGAAAGAGTGGTTAAGTAATCTGATTGTCTGTTAGCCCTCAATGGCATAAAAATGATGCTAAATATTTAAATAAACAAACAAACTGATAAAAGTTGCTTTTTTTGTAAATATTACACACACATTGATTTGTTATGAATGGTCCATAAAATATTTTTTACATTTCTACTAAACAATTAAGTTCATGTAGTATGATATCAATCAATGACCATTATTTCGTGAACACTTCACTCAGATACTGTAACTTTTAAATAAACCTGTTTCTCCAAAACTTGATTTTGTAATTATGCAATATCAAGTTTATAACAAAAGAAATGGCATTGATCGTCTTTAATTTAACTGGGAAAAAATGCAAAAAGAAATAATAAATAATTCTGTAGATGGAGATTGTGGAGCGGTCAGTTTCACCAAATGATTGCAATGTATCTTCCCTACAGTTGATCAATGTCAGCCAGATGTGCAATCTTGCATTTGATTGATTTGGATGAAGATTCAGTAGCAGGAAATTCTTCAGTATTCTGTAACATCCTCTTATCAGTTTGATTGCTCTGCACTGTCAGATAATTATTTGTTTTTGTTTTTATCTTCGCCTGCTTTTAGAGCTGAGATTATTATAGTTGCATTGCTGTTCTAGAGGATTGTCCATTTATGATAATTATTTACATTGCTGTATTATAGGACTGTCCAGTTATGATAATTATTTACATTGCTGTTCTATAGGACTGTCCAGTTATGATAATTATTTACATTGCTGTTCTATAGGACTGCCCAGTTATGATAATTATTTGCACTGCTGTTCTATAGGACTGCAGTTTTGATATTTATTTACATTGCTATTCTATAGGACTGCAGTTATGATAGTTATTTACATTGCTTTTCTGTAGGACTGGCCAGATATGATAGTTATTTACATTGCTGTTCTATAGGACTGCAGTGATAATAGTTTTTTTACATTTACTGTTCTATTTTACTGCAGTTATGATAGTTATTTACATTCTGTTTTATAGGACTGCAGTTATAATAGTTATTTACATTGCTGTTCTATTGGACTGCAATTATGATAGTTATTTACATTGCTGTTCCATAGGATTGCAGTTATGATAATTATTTACATTGCTGTTCTATAGGACTGCAGTTATGATAGTTATTTACATTGCTGTTCTATAGGACTGCAGTTATGATAGTTTTTTTACATTTACTGTTCTACTGGACTGCAGTTATGATAGTTATTTACATTGCTGTTCCATAGGACTGCAATTATGATAGTTATTTACATTGCTGTTCTATTGGACTGCAGTTATGATAGTTTTTTTACATTTACTGTTCTATTTTACTGCAGTTATGATAGTTATTTACATTGCTGTTTTATAGGACTGCATTTATGATAGTCATTTACATTGCTGTTCTATTGGACTGCAATTATGATAGTAATTTACATTGCTGTTCTATTGGACTGCAGTTATGATAGTTATTTACATTGTTGTTCCATAGGATTGCAGCTATGATAGTTATTTTCATTGCTGTTCTATAGGACTGCAGTTATGATATTTATTTACATTGCTGTTTTATAGGACTGGCCAGTTATGATAATTATTTACATTGCTGTTTTATAGGACTGGCCAGTTATGATAGTTTTTTACATTGCTGTATTATAGGACTGGCCAGTCATGATAGTTATTTACATTGCTGTTTTATAGGACTGGCCAGTTATGATAGTTATTTACATTGCTGTTGTATATGACTGGCCGGTCATGATAGTTATTTACATTGCTGTTTTATAGGACTGGCCAGTTATGATAGTTATTTACATAGCTGTTTTATAGGACTGGCCAGTTATGATAGTTATTTACATTGCTGTTTTATAGGATTGGCAAATTATGATAGTTATTTACATTGCTGTTTTATATGACTGCAGTTATGATAATTATTTACATTGCTGTTGTTTAGGACTGCAGTTATGATAGTAATTTACATTGCTGTTTGATAGGACTGGCCAATGATGATAGTCATTTACATTGATGTTGTATAAGACTGCAGTTATGATAGTTATTTATATTGCAGTTTTATAGAGCTGGCCAGTTATGATATTTATTTACATTGCTATTGTATAGGACTGCAGTTATGATAGTTATTTACATTGCTATTCCATAAACTTGCAATTATGATAATTATTTACATTGCTGTTCTCTAGGACTGCAGGTATGATAGTTATTTACATTGCTGTTCTCTAGGACTGCAGGTATGATAGTTATTTATATTGCTGTTCTGTAGGACTGAAGGTATGATAGTTATTTACATCAGCCGTGAGTGTTCATAATTTGTTGTTTTTAAACCTGCATTTTAATCAACCCCTGCATTATGATTGGATGTAAAGGTAACACAAATTGTATTTTATCTGCATGAAAGTTATAATCTTATCACAGGAAATAAAATAATCAATTTAATAATGTTATTAAAAACAATTTTGAATTAATATTGAATTTACAAGGGAAAAACAGCGAAAAATTGTCAGAAAAATATGTACCACCAGGAGTGCTGTAAAAAAACAAACCTTAAATGCAAGCTGAGACTTTATTGATCAATTGCACAGATTTTTGATAAGTTATGCCAGATGTCAAAAAATATGATAGAAACACTGCCAACTACGTTAAATGAGTCGTGTGGTTTCATTTTGATTTCAATTGATATGTTATTTAGGTTTACATTGTAGTAAAATTTGTTTCATCTTAGAAGAGTCTGAATGAAGTTGTGAAGGTCGTCCAGCAATATTTAAGTGCTGTCTATTTTTAGAATTTTAATTTCTTTTCAAATTTACCACTCTAATTTAAATATCGATTTTGTCATACTTTGGTGGATTTGACATAACAAACCATTTGCATTTTTTTAATTCATGATTATGGGATTCCTTTCATTTATTTTAAAAATAATTTTATTTTTTTAAGACATTAACCATAATGTTCCTGATATACTCCCTTTAAAATACACATCTTCAAAGTCAGATCAATCAGCATGTAGAAATTTCAACTTTTCCAGGTAATTAAAAAAATGCTTGTATTGGAACTCTGAGGTGAATAATTATGACAAGATGGGGATAGTAATTTATTCATTAAATCGCACCATACTGTATCTTATCCTTCATCAACAGGCACTGGGGACCCCCGGGGACTCATAACTGTCATCATGATACATGCAGCTGTCTTCTGGTATTAATCTGAATGCGAAATAAACAAAACTGCAATAAAAGGTGTCATATTGTATTCATAACGTATTGATTATAATAAATCATAGAAATAAAATCTATATTTAAATATTTTTTTTATATTTTTGTCATGATTTGGGAATGGAGCTTATAAAGATTTGACCTTGTCAGTTTGAACAGTCATACACTTAATATGATGCATATCTCAAGATAAGGATAGTTTACCTCAAATATTGAAAATATGAAGTTACTTTACTCCCAGAGTTTTGAAAATGTGGGTAAGTAATTTACTTCCAGATTGTTAAAGTCAATGGGCATAGAAATCATGATTCTTGTTAAGAGTTCTAGAATGACGTTAATATGTTCTTCAGAACCCTGAGAGAATTGCAGAGAACAGTTCTTGAATCACAGTTCAAGAGTTGTTCTTATATTGAAGTGTACAAGAAATATTCTTGAACTTACTTGGTTATTGATTATAAGAACAGTTTTATGCCTTAATGTTCTTGAACTTTTGGCCCTTTAACGTTTCGAGAACTATCCTGAATGGTTTGTGAACTGATTTGGAACTGTTCTTGAACTGCAAACAGTTTATGGATAACTCTTGAATAGTTCTTTCTGGGGATGAGCTCTTTTTCAACGATGGCATTACATTCAACATTCAGCTGACCATTTTCAATGATAACACTCAATATTCAGTTAACCTTTTTTTTTAGAATGCACCAGAAAAACTAATATTTATGTTTTTCTGGTGCATAGAACATCATATTGAACATCTGAAAAGTCCATAACGGTTTTATCATAAAACAAAATAATAAATAAAGAAATAAAGTAAATTTAACTTAAAAAATATATTGAAAATAAAATTCCCAGGGTGGGGTTCAAACCATGGTGGAAAAAAAATTCTTGCATAAATACAACATCTTTAATAACACCACACTTCCACAGACATATCTGTATATAAATGTTTGTTATCTTTATATTTAATCTAATCATTCGATTGTTTCTCTCTTAATTAAAGGTGACATATATATTAATTGATTGAACAGTAGCATTTTCTCAAACACTGCATTCAGAATATCTCAGCGTTCGGCTAACACTTGGAATTCCCAGCAGCTATTTTTAGTAACTGTGGTACATCGTAATTTTATGCACAGTTTTGCAAAACCCAAAGTAAAAACTGTTAAATATCATATAGTATTTTGTTCAATGACAGATCATTCTTTCCAATCAGATTTCATTGATTTATAGATTATATAATAACATTTAATATTCAGCAGACCTATTTCAAGGATGGCATTACACTCAATATTCAGCTGACCTTTTTTAAGGATGGCATTACATTCAATATTCAGCTGATTATTTTCAAGGATGCATTACACTTGATATTCAGCAGAACTTTTTCAAGGATGGCATTACATTCAATTTTCAGCTGACCTTTTTCAAGGATGATATTACACTCAATATTCAGCTGATTTTTTTCAAGGATGGCATTACACTCAGTATTCAGCCAACCTATTTCAAGGATGGCATTACACTCAATATTCAGCTGACCTATTTCAAGGATGGCATTACACTCAAAATTCAGCTGACCTTTTTCAAGGATGTCATTACACTCAATATTCAGCTGACCTTTTTCAAGGATGGCATTCTACATGAGAGAATAGCAGCTTATTGAGTGTAATATCTTACTATGGACTTGTTAAATTGCCCAATAGTATGACTGTGACATTTGATTTTCATTTGTCGATAGTACTGATTGTTGCTGTATTAAGAAAAAAGAAAAGCATTACTTCATCATATGTTTTTATTGTAATGGTACAGGCAATCCCCATAACTGAAAATGACATAAATACATTGTAAAGAAATGAAATATATACAAAGGTTATAATTTATAGTCACTTTTGAACAAATTTATATCAGACTTTGACATTTTCCTTCAAGACAATTCTTTACAAAGAAATATTGCAAGATGACATAATTAGCTTTAGTTTCGAGACGGAAGTTTGCGGTTGATTTTCCCGTCATTTATATAAACCCTAAAGCCTAAATTACTCAAAAAGAATGTCAGTTTCTGCACCACAGACTAGGATATTTATCACCATCATCAACGCTTGTCTAGCTGATGATGCAGATGTGACCAGATAAAAAGATTGAATGCATAATACATAGAACAAGTTGACTATAATCTAGTGTTAATGTCTTGATTGTCTATTCTAGAATCATTGTCAATACATTATATAGGTTAATTTATATGGCACCCAGTTATATCTGATTTGTGTATTCTAGCTGATAACTCTCATTAGGAATGGTGCTGACATGTCTCTCTCAAGTTGACATTCCAGTTAAGTGGTGATGGCATGTCTCTCTCAAGTTGACATCCGACTATAAGTGGTGATGGCATGTCTCTCTCAAGTTGACATCCCAGTATAAGTGGTGATGGCATGTCTCTCTCAAGTTGACATTCCAGTATAAGTGGTGATGGCATGTCTCTCTCAAGTTGACATCCGACTATAAGTGGTGATGGCATGTCTCTCTCAAGTTGACATCCCAGTATAAGTGGTGATGGCATGTCTCTCTCAAGTTGACATTACAGTATAAGTGGTGATGGCATGTCTCTCTCAAGTTGACATACCAGTATAAGTGGTGATGGCATGTCTCTCTCAAGTTGACATCCCAGTATAAGGGGTGATGGCATGTCTCTCTCAAGTTGACATACCAATATATGGGGTGATGGCATGTCTCTCTCAAGTTGACATACCAGTATAAGGGGTGATGGCATGTCTCTCTCAAGTTGACATCCCAGTATAAGTGGTGATGGCATGTCTCTCTCTCAAGTTGACATCCCAGTATAAGGGGTGATGGCATGTCTCTCTCAAGTTTACATCCCAGTATAAGTGGTGATGGCATGTCTCTCTCAAGTTGACATCCCAGTATAAGTGATGATGACATGTATCTCTCAAGTTTACATCCCAGTATAAGTGGTGATGGCATGGCTCTCTCAAGTCGACATCCCAGTATAAGTGGTGATGGCATGTCTCTCTCTCAAATTGACATCCCAGTATAAGGGGTGATGTCATGTCTCTCTCAAGTTGACATACCAGTATAAGGGGTGATGGCATGTCTTTCTCAAGTTGACATACCAGTATAAGTGGTGATGGCATGACACATGTGTTATAGATCTCTCTCTCTCTCTCTCTCTCTCTCTCTCTCTCTCTCTCTCTCTCTCTCTCTGAAGTTGACATTTCAGTATGACTGGGGATGTGATGTATCATCGCAAAATGACTGGTGATGGCATACCCCAGTGTATCATCTCTCTCTCCAAAGACGAAGCCCCATTTTAGCTGGTGATGGCATGCTCCATCCTTCATTTCTCTCTGAGGTGGTGTCCCAGTATGACATGGATTGAGTTTTTAAAGTTTTTTATTACATACAGAACACAGACTTATGGAAATGAAAATTCAGCACAGTATAATAATGTAATTATTTCCATTTTGTGAAATTTATTGAAGGGTTTAATACCTTATGCCTTATGGGCAGTAATTGCACAAAAACCAGTATGACCTTTTCGACAAATTTGTGCATGATTGCATTTAAACATTTCTGAAAAAAGTTATTCATAAAGTTTTCCTATCTTGTAATTGTAAAAAGGGCAATAACTCATGCAAAACTAGGATGAAAAAAGGGCAATAACTCAAACAAAACTGGGTTGACCATTACATATCATGCCAGTTACTGTATGGTCAAAAGCAATGTCAGTGCTCCAGAAACAACAAAGAAAGGGTCAAATTATCAACATATTTTTATAAAATTAGTTAAATCGGCTTAATTTTGAAAATAACAGTTAAATATTACGAACTGACATTTCTTTGGATTTTAATTTTTTCTTTTGTACAGATAAAAACTGATAAAAATAAATATTTGTAATGCTGCTTGTCATATTTAAGCACAAAAAGGACACATTTTAACAACTTACAACAGTTATGCCCATTTCCAAACTTATAATGAACTTAAGAGTCTGCACACATATGGGGGTAATATATTATCATAGCTGCGTCATGTAGATAAAATCATGTAATTATCAGAAATAGTTTTGAATGAATAGTTTCAAGTTGATCTAGTTAAAACTCTAATTGGAGTCAAACCTTCAAGAAAGGTTAATGGACAGACATTGTGCAATACTATACATAATGATACGTTCCGCTTTTCCAAACAGACATAGCAGTATATAAAACAGTTGCCATATAAAATCAATTAAAACATTATTAAAGAATACTTTCTCAAACAAAAGCTTCAAAGTCTTCCTCCAAACAGTCGAAAAAGCTTTCTCTTGAATGAGTTCCTTGTAAAATCTTCTTCTCATCGTATCATTTTCATTTTGATGATATGAGAATTCTAAAATATAATTAAGTTCTCCGATATTGGTAGATATGTTGTTAATTAAGGATTAATTATTTTGGATAGATTGAACTTGATGTGTGTAACTGGTCGTTAACAAGGGATAAGTGCCTTAACAAGGGATAAGTGCGTTTGTTTTCTATCAGCATTCAATTAAACCTATAGATCTATGTTTCTGGTATGTTCCGCTGAAATATCCCCGAAATATGGAAATAATAGCTGGCCAGAGGCCAGAATGGCTCGTGTAATGGTATTTCAAACATTGGTGTAATGTTGTTGGCATTACAAACTGAAACAACTTCTCTGGAACCACTTGATGAATTTTACTTAAATTTCAAATAGATGTTTCTGACATGTGTTCATCTAAACTCATCATTCAGGCTGGATTCCATTACTGAACTTAGAGCCATTATTATCAAGTGGGCTTCTATAAAAAGAACCCAAAGGAGAGGTCAGCAAGCTAGTTGACTGTAGTCTATCCCAGCACCTGATATCTCCCAAATCAGGTCTATTGACCCCCACTGAAAAAGCAGGGATTTCTGTGCCTGTCCCACAATTCATAGCAATTGAACACTTACTAAACTGTGACGTCATTCAAACTTTTAGTTAAAGCAACAGACCAATCAACATGCTCAAATGTGGCTTTCCTGACATTGCTATTTAATGGACCCAATTGAGAGAGCTGGGTTCATACTACAAACTAGTTTGATAGGGTTAGTTTTTGGTAAGATAGGTGAAGGATGGTATGTCATCCAAATGGCCACATCAGTTTAGTAAAATCATTAACTTGCATGTTCAAACTTACTCCTGGACTAAAAGAAACATTTATTTACCCACCAATAATTTGATGTCAATGCAATTATCATGCCAATCACACATAATACAATATTGATCCATTTGAATAAAAATATGTGTCCAGAATGTTACATAAATTTTGTAAATAAAAATACATGCCCAGAATGTTATGTTTGTGAATAAAAATATATTTCCAGAATGTTACGTTTGTAAATAAAAATATATGCCCAGAATGTTACATTTGTGAATAAAAATATATGCCCAGAATGTTACATTTGTGAATAAAAATATATGCCCAGAATGTTATGTTTGTGAATAATAATATATGCCCAGAATGTTATGTTTGTGAATAAAAATATATGTCCAGAATGTTACATTTGTGAATAAAAATATATGCCCAGAATGTTATGTTTGTGAATAAAAATATATGTCCAGAATGTTACATTTGTGAATAAAAATATATGCCCAGAATGTTACATTTGTGAATAAAAATATATGCCCAGAATGTTATGTTTGTGAATAATAATATATGCCCGGAATGTTATGTTTGTGAATAAAAATATATGTCCAGGATGTTACATTTGTGAATAAAAATATATGCCCAGAATGTTATGTTTGTGAATAATAATATATGCCCAGAATGTTATGTTTGTGAAAAAAAATATATGTCCAGAATGTTACATTTGTGAATAAAAATATATGCCCAGAATGTTACATTTGTGAATAAAAATATATGCCCAGAATGTTATGTTTGTGAATAATAATATATGCCCAGAATGTTATGTTTGTGAATAAAAATATATGTCCAGAATGTTACATTTGTGAATAAAAATATATGCCCAGAATGTTATGTTTGTGAATAATAATATATGCCCAGAATGTTATGTTTGTGAATAAAAATATATGTCCAGAATGTTACATTTGTAAATAAAGATATATGTCCAGAATGTTATGTTTGTGAATAAAAATATATGCCCAGAATGTGATGTTTGTGAATAAAAATAAATGCCCAGAATGTTATGTTTGTGAATAAAAATATGTTTCCAGAATGTTACATTTGTGAATAAAAATATATGCCCAGAATGTTACGTTTGTGAATAGAAATATGTTTCCAGAATGTTACATTTGTAAATAAATATATACATGTATATGTATGTTCAGAATGTTACATTTGTAAATAAAAAAATATGTCAAGAATGTTACATTTGTAAATAAAAAAATATGTCCAGAATGTTACAGTGGTAAATTAATATATACATATATGTCCAGAATGTTACATTTGTAAATAAAAATATATGTCCAAAATGTTACAGTTGTAAATAAAATTATATGCCCAGAATGTTACATTTGTAAATAAAGATATATGTCCAGAATGTTACATTTGTGAATAAAAATATATGCCCAGAATGTTACATTTGTAAATAAAAATATATGCCCAGAATATTACATTTGTAAATAAAGATATATGTCCAGAATGTTACATTTGTGAATAAAAATATATGCCCAGAATGTTACATTTGTAAATAAAAATATATGCCCAGAATGTTATGTTTGTAAATAAAAATATATGTCCAGAATGTTACATTTGTAAATAAAAATATATGCCCAGAATGTTATGTTTGTGAATAATAATATATGCCTAGAATGTTATGTTTGTGAAAAAAAATATATGTCCAGAATGTTACATTTGTGAATAAAAATATATGCCCAGAATGTTACATTTGTGAATAAAAATATATGCCCAGAATGTTATGTTTGTGAATAATAATATATGCCCAGAATGTGACATTTGTGAATAAAAATATATGTCCAGAATGTGACATTTGTGAATAAAAATATATGTCCAGAATGTTATGTTTGTGAATAATAATATATGCCCAGAATGTTATGTTTGTGAATAAAAATATATGTCCAGAATGTTACATTTGTAAATAAAGATATATGTCCAGAATGTTATGTTTGTGAATAAAAATATATGCCCAGAATGTGATGTTTGTGAATAAAAATAAATGCCCAGAATGTTATGTTTGTGAATAAAAATATGTTTCCAGAATGTTACATTTGTGAATAAAAATATATGCCCAGAATGTTACGTTTGTGAATAAAAATATGTTTCCAGAATGTTACATTTGTAAATAAATATATACATGTATATATATGTTCAGAATGTTACATTTGTAAATAAAAAAATATGTCAAGAATGTTACATTTGTAAATAAAAAAATATGTCCAGAATGTTACAGTTGTAAATTAATATATACATATATGTCCAGAATGTTACATTTGTAAATAAAAATATATGTCCAGAATGTTACAGTTGTAAATAAAAATATATGCCCAGAATGTTACATTTGTAAATAAAAATATATGCCCAGAATATTACATTTGTAAATAAAGATATATGTCCAGAATGTTACATTTGTGAATAAAAATATATGCCCAGAATGTTACATTTGTAAATAAAAATATATGCCCAGAATGTTATGTTTGTGAATAAAAATATGTTTCCAGAATGTTACATTTGTGAATAAAAATATATGCCCAGAATGTTATGTTTGTGAATAATAATATATGCCCAGAATGTTATGTTTGTGAATAAAAATATATGTTCAGAATGTTACATTTGTGAATAAAAATATATGCCCAGAATGTTATGTTTGTGAATAAAAATATATGTCCAGAATGTTACATTTGTGAATAAAAATATATGCCCAGAATGTTATGTTTGTGAATAAAAATATGTTTCCAGAATGTTACATTTGTAAATAAATATATACATGTATATATATGTTCAGAATGTTACATTTGTAAATAAAAAAATATGTCAAGAATGTTACATTTGTAAATAAAAAAATATGTCCAGAATGTTACTGTTGTAAATTAATATATACATATATGTCCAGAATGTTACATTTGTAAATAAAAATATATGTCCAGAATGTTACAGTTGTAAATATGATTATATGCCCAGAATGTTACGTTTGTGAATAAAAATATGTTTCCAGAATGTTACATTTGTAAATAAATATATACATGTATATATATGTTCAGAATATTACATTTGTAAATAAAGATATTTGCCCAGAATGTTACATTTGTAAATAAAAATTACTGCTTTGCAGTGTAGCTAGTTTAGCAGCAATGTTACTTTGTAAGTCCAGGTTTAGAGATTTTTTAATCCATTAGTTAGTTCCATTCTAGTTCATTTGTTCCATTCTACATTCTAGTTCAGTTCCATCATATCCATTCTAGTTCCATTAGTTCTATTACTACTTCCATCAGATATATTCTGCTTCCATCAGATATATTCTACTTCCATTAGATATATTCTAGTTCAATTCTATTCATTTCCAAAAGTTCACGGCTTCTCGATAAAACCAAATGTTATACGAAGGACGGCCATTACCTATGCCCTCAGTGCTGATTTGTGGCTCATTATTTTTTTTTAAATTTTAATTTAACTTCTTCTCAAAGTATTCTCCTTCTTTCATTATACACTTGTTCCAGTGGTGCGGGAGTTTCATGATTCCCGCAGTGAACCAACATTTAGGCCTATGTCGAAGGTACTGATTTACAGCCCCAATCAATGCCGCTCGGTTGGCATATTTGTTCCCAGCAAGCATTTTTTTAATTCTGGAAACAAATAAAAGTCACTGGGAGCAAGGAGAATGTTTCCTACTGTATGTCTTCAACAAGTCCTTTGTTTTGGTGGCGGTATGTGCTGGGACATTATCGTGCTGAAGAACAACATTCTTCATTCTGGGTCTAGGCCTCAGTTTACACAAATTTGCTTTCAATTTTGGTAAAACTACATCAGAATAATAATTTGCAGTAATTGTGAGACCTTTTTGAACATACCGTGTCAATACAATGCCTTTATAATCCCAGAAAATGATGGCCTTAACTTTTCCAGAAGAAGGTGACTGTTTGAATTTCTTTAGGGGTGGGGAACCAGCTTGTACCCATTGTTTGGGCTGCACCTTGGATTCAGGCTCAGAGTGAGGAATTCATGTTTCATCAGAAATCCATCTCCCTGTCTCTTATTGCGAGCCAGAAGGTCTTTAGAAGTGGTCTTGCGAACCAATTTTTGGTCTGCTGACAACTGTTTTGGCACCCATCTAGCACTAACCTTGCTCAAGCCAAGGTTGTCCCGTACAATCTTAAATACCGGTCCCTTTGATCTATTAGCTTCTTGCAAAGTGACTCCTCAATCTTTCATGATATAAGATTTGACATTTTTTAACATTTATGGGGTCACTATGCAAGCTGGATGCCCCCTGCCACGTCATTTTTACCATTACGAAAACGAGCTACCCAAGAATAAAACGCGCTATGTGACATACATGAATCCCTAAACTATTTTGAATTGAATTCAAAATAAAAACCAGCATTTGCCCTTCTTCAAGAAGAAATCTTATAACGGCATGCTGTCCTTCATATGCTGAGTCCATGTTACCATGTATACATGCAATGTATAAGTGACCGATTTTGGTACAACGCATTGTCCGATTTTAAAGTTATTGTTGCACATCATCTGCTAAGGTCTAATCTACCTTTGCACACCGAGTTTTTCGATATGACTTATATGTTATGCAATATCTTAACAAAAGTCCACCTAGATAATGACCATCCCTCATACATGTATTAGCGTTGGGTGGCAAATGAATTATATATGGCTATGTGTCAACTTAGTAGGCGTCAAATGTAAATCTATTAAGAACAAAAACAATCCTGTCATGTTTCATTTAGTAAATTAATTAAGAAAAAAACTAGTTTGTAACGTTTCATTTAGGTGCAACTATCACCTCAGCTTTGACTAAATAAAAGATCACTAATAGCTGAAAAAAGACAAGGTTGATATTATATATATATATAATTATTGTCTTTGACTGAGTCTATGGACCTAAGGCCATTATAAATTTATTGCTAGATTATCATCCAAATTTTTCTTAAAAACGGGAAGGGCGGGAGTATGTAATTTGTTATTTTCTATTTTCATTTTTAAAATTTTTGATGTTTTTTTAATAATATCTAAATCAACACACTTGTGTGGACCGTGGCGTGGTCTAGTGGTAGAGTGTCCGCCTCGCATGTGAAAGGTCGTGGGTTCAATCCCCGGCCGGGTCATACCAAAGACTTTAAAAATGGTACTAGAAGCTTCCTCGCTTGACGTTCAGCATTTAGAGGAGAGTTCTAGGTCTGGTTGGCCCGGTGTCAGTATAATGTGACTGGTTGGGGTATCATACCATGTGTCTGCGGCATGATACTCCAGTGTGACAGCACTTAGAATACTGTCTCAAGTAGACACCGTCGCGATATAACTAAAAAATTGTTGAAAGCAACGCTAAACACCATATAACATGAATATAAGTTGTCCAGGTATACGCTTTTCACAATTTCCTCACAAAGTGTACATAATTTGGTAATCTCGGGCAAACTTCTGGTAAGGTAACGGAGGATATTTGAAGATGTCATCATAAAACGAATTTATGCTGTAAACTTTTTCCAGAGATATACATAATATAGCAATCTCAGACCCAGTTGTGAGATGTGTTGTTGATTGCAGGTACTTCCTGTTTACTGTAAATGTGTTTCCATACTTCTCAGATGAAGGCTAGAGACACCAACAGCTCCTACAACATCTTTTGTGCATACATAACTGTCATGCCAGTTGCTCATTTCCTTACTTTTTTCAGAATTGTTGGCATTGCAATATTTAAAAAATTCTAAATGTTTCCTTCACATTTTGATGACATACTGTGATACTGTAAGATTAAACTCGCAGATTTACGAGAACTGTGCATGAACAAGCATTTGAAAATTCACATTAGATAATTTTTTATTTTGTTTAGGCCATAATAAATGAATTGCTTGATTATAGCCTTAATATACGTACAAATTCAGTACGACTTTGTGATGCATTCAATAAGTAAAGCTGTGGATTTTCATTCAGGCATCATCACCAAGGATGGTTTTTTAAGCTCACCTGAGTTTGTTGTTCTGCCTGCCTGCCTGCCTGCCTGCCTGCCTGCCTGCCTGCCTGCCTGCCTGCCTGCCTGCCTGCCTGCCTGCCTGCCTGCCTGCCTGCCTGCCTGTCTGTCTGTCTGTCTGTCTGTCTGTCTGTCTGTCTGTCTGTCTGTCTGTCTGTCTGTCTGTCTGTCTGTCTGTCTGTCTGTCTGTCTGTCTGTCTGTCTGTCTGTCTGTCTGTCTGTCTATATGTACACACAAATAGGTATTTAAGTGTCTAGGGTTTAGGGTAAGGAAATATTTTGGATTGTTGAAAAACAGTTGAAAAAAAATTATATAGCTATTTCCAGACACTTAAAAAATGCTTTTATATGGCTAAAATCTTTTTTTGGGATAAAATTGAGCCACACAAGTAATCAGCTTTGCACAAAGAAGCCACTTAAATACCCATATGTTAGAACATCCATTCGCCATCCACAATTTCTTTAAAGAACTTGTTCTCTGAAACTGCCTGACAAATTTTCACCAAATTTGGTGTGAAGCATTCTAACTTTGAGTTCTCTCAAATGTTTTTTTCAATTTATGAGCCTGGGGATGAAATTTGGCCCTGCACCCAGGGGTTTATCATGTTTTAACTCTCCCCAACAAAGCTCAGTGTGACCTGTTTTGATCTATTACTCTTTTAAAAACAAAAAAAAAGAAAATTTGTTCATGTTTAATTATATAAATATTCCCTATGAGTAAGAGTTTCGTTCAAATGAAAGAGTTGGCTTTCATTCACCAGGAGCTCAGTAAGGGGATCTGTATTTCTCATCTGTTTCAGGAATTATTTTAATCATTTTGGAGTATTGTTTAGTAATAACAGTTGAGACTCCAGGGTACAAACCAAATGGTATTTAAAGGGCCACCCGGCTATCGAAAAGGGGTTAAACTGAATTTTCAAAAAAACTTCTTCTCAAGACTAATAAACTATATTAATTTTGTTCATATTTTGGTGTAAATGATCCAAATGAGTAAGCATGTTCAAATGAAGATGCTATATGGTCCAACTGGGCCCGTGGAAAGGGAATGCTTAAAGAAAACAGACAATTTCCATTTCTCTCATCCATATAATTTCTGCTAAGATGAATTGCCCAAGTACATATTACAATTGGGGTTCCAAATGGGAGAAATAGACTTTCTTTCTTTCATTACATCTAGCAGTCATTTTCTGCTTATTATTGGAAGCCTTGTTACCAAGGCAGGATTACAGACTTTTGCATCACTGATTACCAGCATAGAAGTTCAGTGAGATCTTTTACGTGCAATGGGTACGACTCTCGCTTCACACAGGCTAACTGCTTTAAATCCCCTCATAAAAGATTGTATTATTTCACAGACTGGTTTACGACTTTACATAAATATGATTGTGTAAAATCATGTGTATCAAGGCTTTGAGGGGTTTACAAAAAATGCACTTATCAATTTAATTATAATAAGTGGTAAATATTTTATTTTCAGAAGCAAGTATATAAATACAACCCCATGTTTAAATGTGTTCAAAACTTATTTGAATAAAAGAATTGAATTGAAAAACACATTGCTCTAAAGCAAGATAAATTAGAAATTCATAACCAGAAATGGGCACTTTTTATTCTCTAATATGTAATGTTAGAATACAGTATCTTCAAACTAAAGGTTTAAAAAGCCCAACCGAGACGCCTTGGCAATTTTCATCTTCTACTACAACTTTCACTTTGTCACTATTGATCCTCTTTGTTTCTATCCTAAACATCTCCGAGCTAATCCTGCTATTATTAACAATTGGTTTGCATCAGATAAAGTCATTATAAATGAATTGCTAGATTATTATCCAAATTTTTCTTGAAGAAGGGGAGGGAGTGGGAGGACTTTATTTTTTTATTTTATTTTTTTTTTAAATTTTTTATTTTTTTTAAAATTATGTTATTTTTTTATGAAAATAAAAAGGGTCGGGGAAGAATGAAAATTACAGGGTGGGCGGGGATGATAATTTAGCAATTAATTTATTATGGCCTAAATATTTTGTAGACATATCTTTTTATCTATTTTATAGGTTTACTATAAATGAATATTACTAGGAATACATGTACTAAATAAATTTAAATAATAAATAATTCCAAAAAACAAACCTGAAAAACAATATGACTGTACATTGTAATAGTATGTTTGTGTATTATTATATGTGTATGTTCTATCTTAAACATGTCATTGCTGTAAATTATACATGCAAAACTTTGTAAATGTGTTTGATGTGAATAAAAATATTTATTGAAAAATAAGATTGATTGTAAAGCAAAACAAGTCACCAAAACTGGCGACTTTCATTAAAAAGTGCATGTAGCCCAGGGTGGACCACTGAAGTGGTCACTTAAGTGACATTTACAAACATATTGGTTTTGCTCATGCTATAGGCCGATTAGAAATTAGGGAAGAAGTGTTTAAGAAGTCAAATGCTGGTAACCTTATATATATCGCTTTCAGTGAATGACATTAACTATTTCTGATGTAGCTAGCTTACTTCCACGCAGATTATAGGAGCTTCTGGTTACTTGTGTCCATATTTAGTACAAGATCAATGCCTATCTGATTACCATATTGGTTACTATGAACCCCTTATGATTAGAAATACGGGATGTCATATCTTGCTTCTAGCTGCTGCACTTTTTAACATTATCATAATTATGGAGTATGTGAAATAGTTCTAGATCCGGTGTCAGTATAATGTGACTGAGTGGTGGTTTCATATCATGTGTCTGCAGCATGATTATACTCCAGTATGGCAGCACTCAGAATACTGTCTGAAGTAGAAAGTAGTAGTTAGTGTTCATTAATTAAAAAATTAACAATTAACAAACCCATTTAACACTAACTGGCTTAAGTGGCTGCAGACTCTGGGCGGGAGCTATGATGAAAGTTGAGATGATTGACGTTTGCTAAGGCCATTTCTAAGCATAGTTCGCGTGGCTTTGTAGTTTGTATAGATGACTGGTTCAGAATTGAATCAAGGGCGGAGTCTGTGCAATATCAGTCACACGTGCGCAGAGATGACGAACTTCTTAATAATTAAGAACGAACTTAATAATTAAAATATTTTGTAGGCTGTTTTAACAAATAAGAGCAACACAATTTTTAAAAATTGAAGCGAATACATTGATTGTCAAATAAATTGTTTTGTCAGACAATTTATTTTCTAAAAATAAGCGTGCAAAATGATGAAGACTTGTTATAGTCTGTATCATAAGATGTACATATTGTAAAACATATAAGTGAAACAGATGGACAGTTTACTGGTATAAAGATGCATGTACTCCACGTATACGTCTGGCCTTCAGCAAGGAAGGGAATTTCTAAAAGACAGTACCAAAAATTAGGGGGGAAAATAGTGTGTCAACCTATCATTTCCTCCCACTCAAGAATTTTCAAGGAATTCCGCTAATATTCCCTGAAGCAAAATCCTGAATTCAGCCTTGAACCTGACTGGAAAGTCAGAACAATAATTACAAAGAACTCTGTAACCCTAACAACTTGTGCACTTCATCAATGCACTTGTTCTAAGTAGATAATTAGCATACCAATCATGCACTAATCAGCTTATTGGATTTTAGGTTAATTAGAATAAATTTACTACAGACAAAATGAGGGTAGATCAATAAGTATAGAACTGTGAAATGTATGTAGGCATTCGATTCTATAAATAGGAATATGCTATGGCTTAAATTACACAAGTTAGGATTAAATGGTAAAATGCTTAAAATCATTCGCGCAATGTATACTATCGTTAAATGGTGCATTAAACATAGTGGTACATTTTCTGATCTTTTCGATATATCGGTCGGGTTAAAGCAAGGAGAAATAGCCTCCCCTATAATGTTCGCACTTTTCCTTGAAGACTTGGAAATTTATTTACAAAGCAATATTGGAAGTGGTATTTCAATTAATGACATAACACTTATACTGCTATTATTCGCCGATGACATGGTCCTAGTAGGTACGAGTATAGCAGATCTCCAAAACAGCCTAAACACTTTACACGAATATTGAGAATATTGTTAGAGGTAAATACAGAGAAAACTAAAATAGTAGTTTTCCGTAAAAGAGGTAGGGTAAATATCAATGAAAAATGGTCTTATAACGGTAATATTTTGGAAGTCGTCGACGATTTTAATTATCTAGGTGTTATTTTCAATTATACAGGCTCCTTTGTACTGAATCAACAAGCAATATGCAGCAAAGCGCTCAAGGCCATGAACCTTTTATCTTCAAAGGTAAAAAAGTATGAGTTGAATCCAAAGACATCCATGCAATTATTTGACGCTTTTGTAACGTCTATACTTAACTATGCTAGCGAAATATGGGGTTTTACTAAATCAAAAGATATTGAGCGTCTGCACTTAAAATTTTGTGAACAAGTCTTAGGTGTTAAATCTTCAACCAGTAATGCAGGTGTTTATGGGGAATTAGGACGCTATCCATTGTATATCAATAGATATGTCAAAATTATTAAGAGTATTGGTTTAAGATACTAATGACTGAAAATATTATCCTAAAAAATGTATATATGTCTGCGTTAGAGTATTGCGAGAAAGGTTGTAAAAATTGGGTGTATCATGTAAAATCTATTTTACTCGAAAATGGTTTCATGTATGCATGGAATAATCCTATGTCTTTAAATCACAAACACTTTACAATGTTATTTAAACAAAGACTTGTGGATAGTTTTGTTCAAAAATGGAGTTCAGATCTAGAATCAAATAGAGTATTAACATTATACAAATTTTTTAAAACAAACCTTGAATATGAACAATATTTAAATATGTTAAGCACCAGAAAGTTTCGAAGTTGTATTACAAGATTACGCATATCTTCTCATAATTTAAGAATTGAAACAGGAAGGTATTCAAGAGAAAGACTTGAACGACAAGAAAGGGTTTGCCAGATGTGTGACAGTGCTGAAATTGAAGACGAATTTCATTTTGTATTACTATGTCCTATTTAATTACCATGAACTTAGATGCAAATATATTCATAAGCATTATATCCGTAGACCAAATATGTTTAAGTTTATTAATCTTCTTCTATCAAAAAATAAATCGGAAATTGTTAAATTAAGCAAATTTATATCCGAAGCATTTGTAAAACGACATTCCATAATAAATAACTGATAAATGTGTTCATCCTCAAAAAAAAAATTTTATGTATAAGAAAATTTGAGTATATTATACAATATCTAATAGATATGAGTATTGTAATGTCGATAGTAAGAGCGAATACGTGTGGTGGTTTGCGAGAGTGTATGTATGTATGCATGCGTGTGGTGCGTGTGGTGCGTGCGTGCGTGTGTGTGTATGAAAATGTGTGCATGCTATTTACTCAACTTGTTATGTGTTTATGTGTTTAACTATTTACATGTTATTACAACATTGTAATTTGATGAGAAACTATGTATAGTTTAATTCAATAAAATATTCTTCTTCTTCTTCTTCTTCTTCTTCTTCTTCTTCTTCTTCTATGTAACTTTGAAACTAAAATTTGTTATAATTTGTTTTCAGTTTCTCTATATAATTATGTAAAATAATAATAATAAGTCAGAGTTTAGGAAATCAATGGTTCGAATTCAGTCACAGAGATATTTTTTTAAGTGCTGCTCAACAGATTAATTAAAAAAAAAATAGATCGAGTAGTTGAAAGATACATGTATATAATATGTACAATACTTACAATGCCTGTCAAACTGGAATACATTAATCTTGTAACGGTTGAGAGGCATCTCATTTTTTTTAATTTCTTTAAAATATTGTGTAAATTTTAATTATATCAAGCTTAGGAAATCTGTTGTTTTCAGATGCTGTTTCTGCATCATGATTTATCACGGAGAGCCTCTGCAATATAATAATTACGCTAAAATTTGACAAATAAATATTTCCTGTCAATTGCTTGTTGACAAGATTTGAAAGTGAGAAAAGAAGAGTTTAATATTTTTTTTATTGTATTGCTTATTGCATCCTAATATTTTTTTGTATGGTTTGATATACATTGAAATCTTTTTACAATTTAATTCCATTTCAATGACTGCATGGAAAGGTGGTTTCCTCGGATATACAGAACTGTTATTTGAGCATGTTCATTTGAGCACAGACTTGATTCCAAAAAGCCCAAGTGGAGCACATGGTCCAGTGGTGGAGTATCGGCCCCAGGATCAAAGGGTTGTGGGTTCAATCCTCCCTCATGGCTATGTGTGGTGTCCTTGAGCAAGATCCTTCTTCTCCATAATTATGCTTAGTACTGGTTTTACCCATGAAGACTTTTAGTGTGATTGTTTATAAGTTGTAATAACTTATTTTACAATCAAAGTAAAATAAATAAGTTTAAAATCTGATGAAAAATTGAATGCATAAGGCCATATTAAATTAATTGCTAGAATATCATCCCTTCCCGCCCCCTAATTTTCATGCCACCCCAACCCTTTTTACTTTCAACAAAAAAAAAATCAAAAAATATTTTAGAAATAAAAAAAAAATTAAAATCTCCTGCCCTCCCGTTTTTAAGAAAATTTGGATGATAATCTAGCAATTAATTCATAATGGCCTAATAGAGCATATTTTTATATAAAACAAAATGTGGATTAACAGACTGAGTATCTGCTCATGTCTCCAAAACACAATTTTCCATGTACATTACCAGCAGGAGAACTCAACTACACTTAGTAACACTACACTACACTTCATGACACTTTACTTAGTAACACTGCATTTATTAACACTACATTGCACTTAGTAACACTACACTACACTACACTAAGTAACAGTACACTTAGCAATACTACATTAAACTCAGTATCACTCCACAACACTACATGACACTACACTTAGTAACACTACACCACACTTAGTAATACTACACTACACTTCACTTAGTAACCTTACACTACACTACACTAAGTATCACTCCACTCCACTATACTTAGTACACTACACTTACTAACACTACACTGCACTTAGTAACACTACACTACACCTAGTATTACTACACCACACTAAGTAATACTACACTTCACTTAGTATCACTCCACAACACTACATGACACTACACTTAGTAACACTACACCACACTTAGTAATACTACACTACACTTCACTTAGTAACCTTACACTACACTACACTAAGTATCACTCCACTCCACTATACTTAGTACACTACACTTACTAACACTACACTGCACTTAGTAACACTACACTACACCTAGTATTACTACACCACACTAAGTAATACTACACTTCACTTAGTATCACTCCACAACACTACATGACAATACACTTAGTTATACTACACTACACTACACTACATTTAGTAATACTACACTACACCTAGTATTACTACACCACACTAAGTTATACTACAATACATTTAGTATCACTCCACAACACTACATGACAATACACTTAGTTATACTACACTACACTACATTTAGTAATACTACACTACACTTAATATCACTCCACAACACTACATGACACTACACATAGTAAACTACACTACATTACACTTAGTAACATTCCACTACACTTAGTAACACAACACTACACGACACTTATTTACACTACACAACACTTATTAACACTATATGGCACTATACTTAGTAACAATACACTTACTTACACTCCACTACACGTAGTAACACTACACTATACTACATTTAGTAACACTGCACTACACTTAGTAACACTACACTTAACTACACTACACTACACTGCACTTGCATGCACTGTACTTCACTAAAGTATGATACAATACAATATGATACAATATTATACGATACAATACAATATGATACAATTTGATATGGTATGATGCAATATGATGTGATGCTATAATGCAATGCAATGCAACAGCAAAGTAAACTGTGATACAATCACTGCACCACACCAGTGACACCACACAGCACCACACCAGTGACACCACACTGCACTACACAGCACCACCACCAGTGACACCACACAGCACCACTACCATTGACACCACACAGCACCACTACCAGTGACACCACACAACACCACACCAGTGACACCACACAGCACCACCACCAGTGACACCACACAGCATCACCACCAGTGACACCACACAGCACCACACCAGTAACACCACACAGCACCACACCTGTGACATCACACTGCACCACACAGCACCACCACCAGTGACTCCACACAGCAGCACCACATGTGACACCACACCAGTGACACCACACTGCACCACCACCAGTGACACCACACAGCACCACACCAGTGAAACTCCACAGCACCACACCTAACCATTACACACATCAACGCATATACTATATAATACACAACATTGCACTACATCCACATACAAATTACAAGTACAATTCAATACAATTCAATAATAGCATCACTCAATATAGCCAGCAGCATTGTAACAATGAACAACATTCTTAATGCGGCACAGTGGCGTGCACGGTAATTCAAATGATGGAAATTAAATTACAGAAAATAAAAGCATCTAAATTAGATTTCTTTTAAAGTTACCTTCATTAATACTATTGATAATGAATAATTGACAGTGAAATTAGTAACATTGGAGATAAAGTATTTCAATTATAAACACGCTCATTGGAAACAATGGAATTAATTTTTAAAAAAAGGCTTTATTTTGTTTCATGATTGTTACAAATATAAATCATCCAAGACATTGATTAAAACTGTCTATTTCTCCATTTTAAAATGATAGTATGATTGTTGTAACTGACCTTAATTATGTAATTTTTTATCACATAATAATGTTGTTGTTGTTGTTGTTGTTGTTGTTGTTGTTGTTGACATATGGTACTTAATGTCACTTTCAACAATTTTTCAATCATACCGTGACGATGTCTGCTTCAGACGGTATTCCAAGCACTGCCACACTGGAGTATGATGCCACCGACTTGGGCATGATAGCCCACCCAGTCACATGACACCAGGTTAACCAGACCTAGAACTAGTGGTGTCTAAATGCTGAACACCAACCGATGAAGCTTTTAGTATCATTTTTCAAGTATTTTGTATGACCTGACCAGTGACCGAACCCACAACCTTTGCATGTGAGGCAAACTCTACTATGAGACCAACGTTACGATTTGCACAGAATGATGTAAAATTAAAAAATCATACTAGCTCCGATGGTAGCTCAAAATCTCATTTTACAATACAATAAAGTTTAAATGTACATTTTATTGTATAACCATGTATTAAACCAAACAATTTTACTGGTGAAAAACAGTTGTTTTCAATCATTCTGCCTATTAAATTGATAATATGGGGTAAACACCAGTCCTATTTTCAACAGTATTTGTGGTCAGCAGCACACCTACCCAGTAATCATTTACTCTTGGGATTTGCAAGTGACAATTTCTTCCGAATTCTTCCAACTTCTTCCGACTTCTTCCACACATATTCAAAGTTGGCTGTAGGACAAAGTTCATGACCAGCCTGATTTATCATCGCAGAAACTGAAAGGGAAAATTGTAATTCTCCAATAGAATAATAATTAATATAGTTTTTGACAGTTTAGTATATATTATAATAAATCAAGTTGTTTAATAAAAACAAATTTTTAAAGAGAATTTATAAGGATTTTTCAAAATTTTGAAATTGGCTATAAACATTTTTTTCCAATAGATCATGCCTATATATACTCATTGACCCCGCATTACCAACAGGATATCTATATAAACATACTAAATAATATATTGAAAAGGGGTTTCCTTACTTGGGCTGCGCGCCTAGGTTTGACTAAAATAGATTTCCCGCTTAAAATTGTAACCTACTATGTGACATATTAAATGAGTCGCATGATTTCATTTTGATTTCAAATTGATCCGTCATACAGGTTCACATGTTGTAAAATTGATTTTATCTGAGAAAGAGTCCGAATGGCGATGTCGAGCAGTAGTTAAGGGCTGTCTGTTTTTGGAATGGGGATTTCGTTTCAAGTTTACCTCTTCAATTGAAACATCGATTTGGTCCAGATTGTGTCTATTAATGGTAATGAGATGCTTTTTATCTATTTTAAACATAATTCTATTTATAGACTTTTTTTCCTGATATATCCCTTTAAATAATCTATGGAGTAAACCAAAAATTAAAGTACATTGTATACCCAAGATTAGCTACTGAAAAAAAAAGAAGACTTACAGTACACATCTTACGGTAAGTTATACAGCTTTTCAGTCAAGTGATTCCTATGGTCTCACTTACCAATTACCTCCCCTTAGCGCCGGTAGCAAGAATCTTCTGCCCAAGAATTTAGAGCTGTGTAAATAGGTTGGGCATTATTTTTGTTGAAAATGCATATAATTGTCACATTTCTTTGTACATACTAGTGTGAAAACATTGGAACATCTTCAAGAGTTCTGTCAAGTTTGAATGACATTAGGTACAGCTATAACAGTATAAAGAAACTGCAACAAATGACAGAATTGTCAAAAATGAAGGAATGTTCTCAAACCATCAAAGTTGTGAAAAAGCAGTATGGTCAACCACATGTTTTGGACCAACAGATGACTATGCATGAAAACATGACACTTTTAGAACCATTGCTAATGTGTTCAGTGTTCCAGAAGTTCATCTCTCGATGTGTCGAACAGTGCAAAATCAATTGATGTGTGAGACATTTGGCTGTAAGTTTGGATAATTAATAGAACTCATTAGTTAGGTTTAAACATAACCAAGGCATGAATTAAACAATTTTTTAAAGAGGGTACATAGGTGGATCTAGGATTTTAAGTTCGGGGTTGAATTCAAGTCATTTTAAAACTCGATGGAATTTTTCTAATCTCGGGGATGTGTCAAAGTATTATGTTTTTAGCAATTTTCGCTGAAATATGTTCAGGAAATATATCAATTTATTCTGTCAGTGGAAACTGAAACATAGGAGCTAATGTGAAAATGCAGGAAGTAAAGAAAATTGATCAAATACACTGAAATTATTTATTTCCATTATAAAAAAATCCCCACTGTCAGTAAGTTCTATTATATGACAAATTGATTATGTAACTTTGTTTTTATAAGTGCACTTGCATGTCATAGAAGTATTAACATACAAAATGCGACATGAAGTCATTCATGTCTTGCATGCAATGCAAATCAAGAACTGATGACAATACAGAAATATGACACGGAAACTCCTCAACGCGAGGGTAATTATAGTGTATGTTATTGTCATGGCATTGAGGATTTATTAATTCTATCGCAGAACTTGGACATATAGAAACTTTTACATAATTTTAATAACTGAAACACTTGATGTTAAAGGGGCACATGATAATTTGAATAAATGTTACACTTGGTGTTAAAGGGGCACATTTGAATAACTGTAACTTGATGTTAAAGGGGCACATGACAATTTGAATAACTGTAACACTTGATGTTTAAGGGACACATGACAATTTGAATAACTGTAACACTTGATGTTAAAGGGGCACATGACAATTTGAATAACTGTATCACTTGATGTTAAAGGAACACATGACAATTTGAATAGCTGTAACATTTGATGTTAAAGTGGACACTTGATGTTAAAGGGGCACATGACAATTTGAATAACTGTAACACTTGATGTTAAAGGGACACATGACAATTTGAATAACTGAAACACATGCTGATAAAAAGGGCACTTGGCAATTTGAATAACTGTAACATTTGATGTTAAAGGGACACATGACAAGTTGAATAACTGTAACACTTGCTGATAAAGGGGCACATGACAATTTAAAAACACTGTTACACTTGATATTAATGGGACACATGCCAATTTGAATAACTGTAACACTTGATGTTAAAGGGACACATGACAATTCGAATAACTGTAACACTTACTGATAAAGGGCACATGACAATTTGAATAACTGTAACACTTGATGTTAAAGGGACACAAGATCATTTGAATAACTCACTCACAGTAACAATTGACGTTAAAGGGGCACATAATAATTTGAATAACCATAACACTTGCTCTTAAAGAGACATGTGACAATCAGAATAACCATAACACTTGGTTTAGAAGATCACATGGCAATTTGATTTTTTTTTTTTTTTTTTTAGCTCTATTGCAGTGAAATTATAAAACTTACCTTTAAATGCTGCTATAAGCCAGCGGAGCATCCTCAGGAAACGAAGGGCCACTTGTTAATGGTATGAGGGGTAAAATCCAAAGAATTTAAATTGGTGTGACACCTTTTCTAAACTAGCATGACAGCACTAGCTTTATAGGAACTGTTAATAATATCTAAAATATCAAGTTTTTACATGAAGTAATAATTCTTAATTGTGGTTAATACTTGGACATAAGTAAAATCCATTTCAACATTGCTGTGAGTCCCTTTAAAGTAATGTTGGGATTACCTTGGTGCGGGGAAGGATCCAAAGGTACTATACTTTAACCTGTGATTTTAACCATTTGATTTGATTATATAATTTTATGTTCAACTTCACTAGCAAATTCATTATTTTGTCATTTGCATTTATATTATTTTTGAAAATTAAAAAAGTTTCCGTCTTATTAATGATTCAGATCAACTCATTTGTGTCCTTTAAACCAAACAGTTCTTTCATTTTCAAAATTACTGTGTCCCTTTAAAGTTGAATTTTAAGATATTTTCATCATGTGAAAGATTCTTTACCATAAGAACTGGTTGAAATCAATATTTAATTCAATTTAACGGGGAGGTTGTGCTCTTAAATAGATCTTTGAAGATATTTTTAGGTTATTATACTGCATACAACTTGTAGACAATTTAATGTTGTCTAAATTTGATCATATTTACATAACCGATCGCTGCATCAAGATTTCTTGAAAGACGTCATCGTGAAAACTGCAGCAGGATATGATATGTTTATCGGTTGTAGGAATATTTATTTCACTTTTGGGTCCTTTGTAGTCTTGAGGCGCCATTTCAAGATAATTTATTCTAAAGTTGCAGGTTTGAGTCCATCTTATAAAACCATATCAGGTAATTTGAGGACGCAAGTTGGTTCTATCATGATTCATTCTGTGAACCCCAGCAGTGGTCTTGTGGTAACATACAGATGGTCATGGGTTGCATCAACAGCAGGGTCATACCAAAGACTTGGTACAGAATCTTTCATGATTGACATCAACATAATTATATTGTATTCCACACCAATTAATTTTGTACTGTTCTACATATAGAGACATGCACTTCTGAAACACTGAACACTGAACACTGAACACATACCAATGGTCCTCTGTTAGTCCAAATATGCAGGAAAACACATAGGGTTGACCAGATTGCTTTTTCACAATTTCATTAGTTTGATGACACCCCTTCATGGGTGAAATAATCTTGCTATCTTCACTAAGGGGAGTGGAAAGTGTGTGTGTGTGTGTGTGTGGGGGGGGGGGGGGGGGGGGGGCTGTAATTGGTAAGTGAGACCTTAGGAGATACTAGTTGTTCTAAGTTAGAACAGCCTAGTGTCAGTATATAATGTGACTGGATGGGGTAGCATACCATGTGTCTGTGGCATTATATTTCAGCATGATATCATAACAGCATGTGAATGGCAAGAGCACATGAATTTTTTATTCAGTCCAAGGAATATATTTAATCATGCTTTAATTCACAACACCGGTGACTAAGTTTGACGTGCTTGATGCATTTTCTAAAAATCGCGCACCTAACATCTCCTCAAGATTGTAAGTTTCAGCCAAGTGTGATCTAAATATGTCAATTGAGAAAGCCTGCCACATTGCTTGAGGAAAAAATGGGGGGTTCCACATTCCTGTGTATGTAAACTGGTTACAGTATAAAAGTTGTCATGTGTTAAAAATTGCATTAAACCAAAACAATACAAACAAACAACACCAATGCTTGATGGTGGGATCAACTCTATACTCTGTGTTGTTTCAATTGGGCAGCCGGGCCGGGTTAGCTCATTCTGTAGCGCGTATTACTATCGATCCAGGGGTCATGGATTTGAATCCCTGCCCAGCAACAATATCCGTGATGATTGATATACTACATTGTGTCTCATTACATTCGTCTCTCAATGCTGATTCAAGTGGGAAAGTTATCAGTTACTTGCAAAAATGGGGTGTGCTCGAGTACGATTAATCTTTCAGGATCCCAAGAAACCGTGGTTAGGTTAACTGATCATCTGTTAGCCCTCGATGGCATAAAAATGATAGTTTTTGTAGTGCTTTCTGATATGTAAGTCCATAACTTCTGACCAATTGTTGGTTGTCAGCCTCAGTAATACCTCATTCAACCTCCACCTTAATTGGAGTTTTAGAAAACTAGGTCAAAGCTTTAAACCAACCAGAAGCCATAAGATGAATAATTCGCTCAAGCAATTTTTTTTAGAGATTTTTAAGAGCCCTAAACATGAGATGTGACAACGTGACGAACATGTTTTTACTTTAAGATGAAAAACAATAAATGTTGTTAAAATTGTTACTAAGGCCATTTTTAAAAAAAAAAATTGTTTGCTGCTTTTAAGAAGTAGGTGAATTTGTATGAAGGCTATATTTTGATGAAAAATGTAAAATGTAAAAATGTAAAAAAAATTATATCTTCTAAACTTAAAAGAATAACAACATGAGAAAACTATTACCATAATAAATTATACCTCAGAATAAATGCTTATGGGGGTGGGGAGCAAAGCATTTTATTTATGGGCATAATATATGGTATAAAGAATTAAAAAGGACAATGAAATATTTTTCGTAGGATCTTTTTGGCAAATGCAATTAACCAACAACATTTAATTTTTCGACTAAGGACTGTTGACAGCTCTGAGTGTTACAAATGTACTTTAAAAAGAGAAGAAAGATTAATGTCAGAATTGCAATCCATGAATGAAGACATGTTTCTTTTCAGAAACATATTGCAGTGTTATAATTTAAGTAAAAAACGTAATGTTTCATAAAATTGTCAGCGGAGCATGCTTTCACTCAGTGCATGAATTATTATAGCGTGCCATCATCGAAAAAATTGTCGGAGACACTCCCAGGGTCCTGAAATGACTGTCATTATTGTTAATACAGGATATTATGATCAAGATCTCGTACATTAAAAACAATTTATATCAGTTGTAAAAATCCATATGGTGGGCTGTACATTACCACTGCTGTCACGTAGCGGCATTAAATACAGAATCTTGTTGTCTGAGAATCCCATCTTCCAGTGATTGTTTGATAATTTGTATGTTCATGCAGAGTTGCAAATTTAGATGGTCCCGTATAATTGACTTTGCATGTTCTTCCTGAGGAAATTGACAGGAATTGAAAGTATTGGATGTATGCATAACACTTTCCCAACCATGCTTCTGTTTTGAGGTAAAATGCTGAAGAGAGATTTAAACAAGGTTAGAATACTAAATATGGTGATATTGGTAAATTATGCATCTCTCTGCAGGAAGTGTAGACTTGAGCAGATCTTTAAGGGAACATGGAGCAATTTGATAAACAGCTTCTGATATTTACATAAGAATGAAATTAGAATACTCCGTTTAATGACTGTGCAGACCTTTGAATGGAGGTTTAACTCCATTTTCAACACATTTCAGGTTATCTACTGAATGGAACAGCTCTAAACCCGCCTCCTGACATTTTATGTACCTAACATTTGTTTCTTCAAAAGTATCAAAGCAATTTCCTTGAAATTTGGACTTAAATATGGAAGAACTGTACTATGTAAAACCAATACAGTCATAATTGTCTGTTAATGTAAATTTTGATAAGGCTACTCAATGTTTTGACGAAAATATTTGAAATCCAAAAGTGGCAGGTTAGCTGCTCCGTTCAGTATATATGGCATATACTGTTTTATTGGTGTAGGAAGACCTTAGAATGAATCTAAGTAGAACTGCTGCCTTTCTGCAAGTAACAGCACATAATGTTTTTGGAGCGAGCGGAACTCGAACCTATGACTTTAGCGGTGAGATGTAAGTGAATTTGAAATGGCGCCTTAAACCATTTGGCCACAGAGGATCTTGCAGACCCTCGATCTATTTAACTACTGTGAATGGTTGACAGGCATCATATTTCACATATTCGTGGTCATATATGACAAAAAGGGTAATAAACAGTTTTATTTTCATCAGATTTTATATTTGATTGAACTATAATGATATTTTATTTTCTCCAATGGTAAAGGAGAGCATTATAAACAAATATTTATACAAAATGACAGAACATATTATACAATTTGAGAGACTTAAATTATTATATTATAAATACAGTATGTACATGACAGTGACAAATAATTACAATTATAAATAGGACCCCCAATCGCCCAAAAAACAAAAAAAACAACAACACAAAAAAAAAACACACAAAAACCAACAACAAAAAATCGCCTGAATTATACAACTGACATTTCTATATTAAAGTAAAAATTAAAATTAAATAAGAACAAAATGTTCAATAAATATAACATTTTGTACACAATTTCACCAGCAAAACTGATGATCAATGACCATGATGTATTGCCCTAATTTGCGCCTTTGCAGGTTATTTTGACATATATTTGCGAAACACCTCAAGATCAAAGCCCATCAATAATGGTTGTTCAAAGATCATTGCATATAATATTGCATTATTTTTGGCACACATTTTGAGCAATATGAACAACTATATTTACAAAGATTCTTTTGGTAATTGAACAACTTTATTTTTTAAAACTTTGTTACTCTGGTCGACTAAACGAAAATAATTTTGCAAGAACTAAAATGGCTGTTTGATGTTGGGATCTCATATCTGGTCTGTCTTAACACAGTTACCATTATTATATGATATGATAGAGAAAAACAACAGTGGCCAAAAAAATATATTTTAAAAATTTTTACTTATATTTTGAAAAATAGAATGAGGCCACTATTTTAAAAAAGTAAAATTAATATTGAAGTTTCAGATATTAAAGGAAATATATCAGTGGAAAAAAAGGCTTTAACTGTCTTAAAAACTAAAATTTACTTAAAATGATTAAAATACATCTCATTATCATAAATAAATTAAATCCAAAGAGCTTAGTATGTCAAATCTACCAAAATATGACAAAATCGCTATTTTAATCGCAGAGTAAACTTTAAATGAAAATCCCCATTCTAAAAATAGATAGCACTTAAATACTGCTAGTAATGTCATCCAAACTCTCTCTAAGATGAAACAATTTTTACTACATATAAATCTATATAACAGATCAAATGAAATCAAAATGAAATCCCGTGACTATATTATTTTGGCATGTTAAAATAGATATAGATTTAGCAAAATGGGGTCAGTGAGTATTATATAGGCACGAGATGTTTATAGACAATTTTTGAAAAATCCTGATGAATTCCGCTAATACTGGGAGGTTGATATTTTCATATTGTAAAAGTAGTAAATTCATAAAGTAAAGATTTAATTAATACTTTGAGTAAACTTATATTTTATTATTGTTGTGCTCCTTTCAAGATGGCTTCTGCTGTCTGCAGTCAGCCAGAAGTTAAACAATATATGTCTCACTACACTGGTGAATATTTACCGGTTTGTTCTACATAAAATAAGGTCTAGGATTTCCATGGTAAAATAAACGACCAATCAATGTGTTCAAATGTGGCTTTCCCAAGGCCAACATTGGTGTTTAATGGACCTCATCAGGAGAGCTGGATCCTGGGTGGGTAATTTCTACATACTAATCACCTGCTGAAATTTTCAGAAATCAGGGAGACTGACATTGCCGTAGAACAAAGGTCATAAGGTGAATAATCATCACAGACGTCACAAACTCCCAATATTACCAACTGAGCTAGAAGTTGGATTTACCTTAACAGCTGTTACTCCAAACAGAAAAACGATGTCAACTTCCTAGAAAAGTGTAACCATGTAATAATTTTTATAATATTTTTATGAATAATATTTAATAGTGTACCATATTGCTATATAAGAAGTTTCTGTCAAAAGTAATAAATACAGTTATTTAGACTCAGAGTCTTGGGGTGTCACATATGTTGTACATCCTGGGCTGGAAGGAAATATTAGTGCCAGAATGTTTGCATAGTAGTTCTGTCACACATTGGGTACATCCTGTATAGTGTAAATGTCGTTTGAGTAGTAAATGAATGGAACTGACCAATGAAAGAAAGGATTAATTAGGTTGATTAGGGAGTTTAAAGATTATTAGAGAGATGATCAGTGGCGTAGCTGCCTTAACGCCACAACGCCCGGGTTTGCACATTATTTTGACTTTATTCATCAATAGGGGTGAAGGACTGTGTGCTGGGATTTGGGGCCATGCACACAAACACCCTATAACCTGATGGGCTTGCACATCATTTTAGGGTCAGCTATGCCGCTAATGATTGAGTGATACTAAATATGGGAGGAGTTTGAGAAGAACCAGTGTGAAATATGTAAGTATGTAGGTAGTAAGGAAAGGGAGGTTGAAAGGAAAGTAAGGAAAAAGAGATTGAGGGGTTAGGAGGTGAAAGTAGGCTGAGAAGTGAAGGTTAAGATAGTTGGGAAATAAGGAGAAAGAAAGTTAAATAGGGAACATTTGAAGTGAAGAAGAATTAAGAAGTTAATGTTAGAGTGAACTGTGAGATATGAACTTGATGATTTAATGGAAATTAAAATGACGTAAATTGAATACAAGTGATACAGTAATAATTGAACATTTCCCGAATAGAGATAACGTAAATATATGGCAGGTTACAATTGTAACTGTTTTGCTTTTAAACAATCTGTGAATAAATGCTTTAGTGTAATTTATCAAGATGTTGCATTGTTGATTACTCAGAATGTTGGATACAATAATTCCTTTGATGGCAAAAACACACCATTATAAATAGCTGTTCATTAAGCAAGTGACAGTGTAAAAACAGAAAATTCATGTAATTTTTTTTCTATTTGGCTGCTATACTGATATATTGATGTAGAGATAAGAAATGTGAAATATAAGAGATTTGTTTTGAAATGTAAATATGTAATGTGAAATATACAAGACATATTATGAAGTATAGATAAGAAATGTGAAATATAAGAAACTAATTGTGAAGTAGAAGTCTGTAATACAAAATATAATAGAATACATTTAAAGTATAAACAAGTAATGTGAAATAAAAGAGACTTATTTTGAAGTATATATAAGTAATGTGAAATAAAAGAGACTACTTTTGAAGTATAAATAAGTAATGTGAAACAAAAGACACTACTTTTGAAGCATAAATAAGTAATGTGAAACAAAAGAGACCACTTTTTAAGTATAAATAAGTAATGTGAAACAAAAGAGACTACTTTTGAAGCATAAATAAGTAATGTGAAACAAAAGAGACCACTTTTGAAGTATAAATAAGTAATGTGAAACAAAAGAGACCACTTTTGAAATATAAGTATAGATAAGTAATGTGAAACAAAAGAGACCACTTTTTAAGTATAAATAAGTAATGTGAAACAAAAGAGACTACTTTTGAAGTATAAATAAGTAATGTGAAATTAATATAAGAGACCACTTTTGAAGTATAAATGAGAACTGCTGAAAAATAAGTAACTAAGGTGTGCGCAAAATACTGAATAATTCTAAAGTATCAATGAGCAATACAGAAATGTCACTATGAAGTAATGCATGATATTTTAACAATTAGTGTCACAGTATAGATTGATGGCTGAGTTCAAAACTGGTCAAACTCAGCATAGAATAATGAGGTCAATAAACTAGTTATGCGCTCAGTGCTTGAAATGAGAAGTGTTGAAGTATATGTAATTACAGAATTGCTGAATGTAATTAACAAAATACAACAAATGGGAATGATAACTTAATCTTTCTATGGATCACTGTCTGGGATCCTTTACTTGAAGTAATATCACAGCTGTTGGGCGTAGAGTAAAACTCACACTGCCTCTGTGGATATATGGACATGTCAGTTAACCCTTTACTTCATATAGACGCCTTTGGACACCTCTAATATAGACGCCTTTGGACACCTTATATAGAAGGCTTTTGAATTATTGGGTGAATTATTATATATTAACTGACAGAGTGGAAAACAGTGCAGGAAGTGTTCAGATTGCTCGTCACGAGCAATCTGAACTCTTCCTGCACTGTTTTCAAAGGCCTTCTGTGATTGGTGCAGGAAAACATGTATCAATGGAGTAAAGGGTTTAAACTTACCAAGACCTATTCTGGTTACATTGACAAAAATGGATGTGACAAATTGAGAACATAATTAGACCATTTTGAACAACAGAATGAACATTATTTAAAATATTTATGTACAAACAATATTATTGGGCTTTACATGTAACTGGTAACAGTTTGATTAATTCTGCCACTTTCTGAACTTTGGAATTTGTTTCCTTTATTGTGCACGTTCAATGCCCTTTTTCTTTAATGACTCCTAAGCCATTCCCAGAGCCTGATGCCTCCCAAATCAGGTCTATTAACCACCAATGAAAAAGCAGGGAATTCTATGCCTGTCCCACAGTCCAAAGCAGCTGAATGCTTATTTAACTGTGATGTCATCAAACTTTCATTTGAAACAACTGACCAATCAACGTGCTCAAATGTAGCTTTCACAACATTGCTATTTAACGGACCCAATCAGCAGAGCTGGGTCCGTACTACAGACTAATGACTCCTGCTCTGAAACTCTGTCAAAATGTTCCTTTTAAAATTTTATTTGCAGTTCATAAAAATTACATTTTCAAATATTCATTTCATAAAATAGTAGTACCGGTAGGCATACATTAAGAAAATTACCATCAAATATTTCTCATTAACCACTTTTCCAATTCTGAAAATTTTCCATTTGTACATGTTTGGGCCAATATTTCAATGTGGTTTATTATGTTGCCAATGAATTACCATGACACTGCAGTTTGGAGTACTTTCCGTTTGCAGGACTGTTTCACCTTACAAAAAATTGAGTGTTGAAGATAGAACTTTAAATCAATAAATATGTTTCTGTTTTTAAAAAAAACTTATTTAAAAAATTTATTTGTAATGAATAATAAAAATATAATTTAAAATAGGGCACTATTTTGAAAAACAATGGTGACCATGTAACTCAGGGTTGTCGAAATGTTTCAAAGTAGAAGTATTAAATTAAGAAGCAGCACTATCCACCTTGTGAGTGCCACTGTCAATTTAGATTGTAGGAGATGGTTTTTCAGCCATTCTGAGCTATATTCCAGTCTTAAATTATGAATGAGTTTTCACTGTTTTTTTACCTGAAAAAGTCAGCAAGGTCTGAAATAATAACTTCTGAAATAGGGCGTACACAAAACAAGACGTATTGGTGATTTGAAACAAATATGGGACATATAGTAGATTGTTATTTATTTATATCTTTAATCCCCACCCCCACCACAAAAAAAAAAAATAGACGTCGCCAAATTCATAGCAGACGTCGCCAGCGACAGGCTCATTTTGACAACACTGGTAACTGCGAATGCTATGTTTTTTTAACACGTGATCGTATGGTTTCATTACGGCAGCTGCTGCCCACAATCAGTTTCTAAGTGACCCTTATATAGGGTTCGATCATGTGACCAAACAAAAAATAAACTTTCTTGTACATGTATTTGCCAATACAACATGACTCTTATTTACACACTACCATCAACAACCTGTCAGCGAGTAAAATAACGAGAGAAAAGCTAACGTAGCATTGATTGTCATTGAGACGACTACCATTGTGACAAGAATGTGTCTGTAAGACGTGTCACTGGGAATTTTCCAATTCTGTTAAATACCAGTCTTGCATGTGTAATATAAGTTATAAAGCTGTGTTTCCAATATAATTAGTGACTGAAAGATAATTCTTGACAGTTTTATGGTTTCTTTAACTTGCATGTTAATCGCTCGTTGTCATGCATCCCATTGAGAATTTTAATCAATGAAAACTTTTATGTCTTCTTTTCTATTTCCAGAACACTTTGTCGAAGAAACAGCGCATCCAGAACTTAAGTAGAGCAAGGCTCGTCAAAATAAGGGTAAGTCACATTACCATATTCCCCAGAATAAATGCCCAGGGTAAGTGCATTTTTCAAGGAGAGAGAGTGGGTGTGCATATTTTGGGGAAAATATTCGTTAAAATGAAAACGACAACATTGTAAGAGTTTTACAATCAGTATTGTTTTCATGATTGCTTCACAAGCAATTAAGTTTCATTTTTCTGATAACACTTTAAAAAGAATTAAGATTTTTTTTGTTAATTTTCATATCAAAATTGGTTGGGGGTGTTTATTAGGTGAAGTATCTATACAGGGGAATAGGGTATATAAAAAATCATTTTCATAATATGTCCTGTTTGAAAATATTGGATGTGAAATGTTATGATGGATTTTGTCTGTCTGTATGTCCTTGTCAAAAATATTGTAATTTTATTCTTTGCTGGATATCGTTATCAAGCTTTGGCTGATAAATTGATAATGTTAATGATCAAAAGAAGGTGGATGAAATTGATAACTTGTCTGCTTCAACAGTCATAAGCTGGATTAGGTGCACTTCAGTGGTGAAAAAGTTCACTTTTCTGGTTATTTATCATATATGTCTCAATACACACACCACCACCTTTTTAATGATGGTTATAAAGACAATTTTTGTGCTTAAAAAAATAGTCCTATGTAATATTTTCAAAATGGTTCACGGGAACTGTGATTTCTTGCTGCAGGGGAGTAGAGCAAAAGCTGGCTTAGCGTATGCTGCAATATTAAGAAACCACTAGTGTTAATAAAAAATAGTTTTATTGGATTTTAACAGATGGTTGTATTTAAGGGCATTTTAGGATTTCTTTTTTGAAAAAACAAAATTAGGGGTTTCGGCACTGTTTTTTTTTTTAAAAAAAAAAAGCTGGTTAACCCGCCACTTATTGTGCATTTTTATTATTGAATAATTATATTCCTGCTATGGAAATTTTGGAACTTTTGTATGTGCATTTTTTATACCATGGAAATTTATAAAGAACAAAGAGGGTCCTCAATGACTGAGGGTTCTAAGGCTCCATTTCAAGATCACTTACCTCTCACCGCTTGTAGGTTGTAGGTTTGAGTCCCGCGCACTCCAAAAACTTTATGTAAGAAAGTTTCCAGTTACTTGTGGAAGGAAGGAAGGTGGTTCTACTCAGTCTGAAGTTTTCCTCCAACAATAAAACTGGATATGCCATAATTATATAACTTAAAATTGATTGAAAAGGGCGTTATGACTGAAACCATAGAAGTTTGTTCAAATTCTAATCAAACTTGTATATATATCTACTGGGTATTATCATCTGATCCTTTTCTTACAGTAGAACAATACAGATCCTCATGGGTAGCTTGTTTCTAAAATCCTCATACATATCATACATATGAAAAATGCAATCTACAAAACTGTTCCTGCATACAGCCATCTGCTGTACTATCTACAAAACTGTTTCTGCATACAGCCATCTGCTGTACTATTTACAAAACTGTTCCTGCATACAGCCATCTGCTGTACTATCTACAAAACTGTTCCTGCATACAGCCATCTGCTGTACTATCTACAAAACTGTTCCTGCATACAGCCATCTGCTGTACTATCTACAAAACTGTTCCTGCATACAGCCATCTGCTGTACTATCTACAAAACTGTTCCTGCATACAGCCATCTGCGGTACTATTTACAAAACTGTTCCTGCATACAGCCATCTGCTGTACTATCTACAAAACTGTTCTTGCATACAGCCATCTGCTATACTATCTACAAAACTGTTCCAGCATACAGCCATCTGCTGTACTATCTACAAAAATGTTCCTGCATACAGCCATCTGCGGTACTATTTACAAAACTGTTCCTGCATACAGCCATCTGCTGTACTATCTACAAAACTGTTCCTGCATACAGCCATCTGCGGTACTATCGACAAAACTGTTCCTGCATACAGCCATCTGCGGTACTATCTACAAAACTGTTCCTGCATACAGCCATCTGCTGTACTATCTACAAAACTGTTCCTGCATACAGCCATCTGCTGTACTATCTACAAACTGTTCCTGCATACAGCCATCTGCTGTACTATCTACAAACTGTTCCTGCATACATCCATCTGCTGTACTATCTACAAAACTGTTCCTGCATACAGCCATCTGCTGTACTATCTACAAAACTGTTCCAGCATACAGCCATCTGCTGTACTATCTACAAAACTGTTCCAGCATACAGCCATCTGCTGTACTATCTACAAAACTGTTCCTGCATACACCCATCTGCTGTACTATCTACAAAACTGTTCCTGCATACAGCCATCTGCTGTACTATCTACAAAACTGTTCCAGCATACAGCCATCTGCTGTACTATCTACAAAACTGTTCCTGCATACAGCCATCTGCTGTACTATCTACAAACTGTTCCTGCATACAGCCATCTGCTGTACTATCTACAAACTGTTCCTGCATACAGCCATCTGCTGTACTATCTACAAAACTGTTCCTGCATACAGCCATCTGCTGTACTATCTACAAACTGTTCCTGCATACAGCCATCTGCTGTACTATCTACAAAACTGTTCCTGCATACAGCCATCTGCTGTACTATCTTCAAAACTGTTCCAGCATACAGCCATCTGCTGTACTATCTACAAAACTGTTCCTGCATACAGCCATCTGCCGTACTATCTACAAAACTGTTCCTGCATACAGCCATCTGCTGTACTATCTACAAAACTGTTCCTGCATACAGCCATCTGCTGTACTATCTACAAAACTGTTCCTGCATACAGCCATCTGCTGTACTATTTACAAAACTGTTCCTGCATACAGCCATCTGCTGTACTATCTACAAAACTGTTCCTGCATACAGCCATCTGCTGTACTATCTTCAAAACTGTTCCAGCATACAGCCATCTGCTGTACTATCTACAAAACTGTTCCTGCATACAGCCATCTGCGGTACTATTTACAAAACTGTTCCTGCATACAGCCATCTGCTGTACTATCTACAAAACTGTTCCTGCATACAGCCATCTGCTGTACTATCTACAAAACTGTTCCTGCATACAGCCATCTGCTGTACTATCTACAAAACTGTTCCTGCATACAGCCATCTGCGGTACTATTTACAAAACTGTTCCTGCATACAGCCATCTGCTGTACTATCTACAAAACTGTTCCTGCATACAGCCATCTGCTGTACTATCTACAAAACTGTTCCTGCATACAGCCATCTGCTGTACTATCTACAAAACTGTTCCTGCATACAGCCATCTGCGGTACTATTTACAAAACTGTTCCTGCATACAGCCATCTGCTGTACTATCTACAAAACTGTTCCTGCATACAGCCATCTGCGGTACTATCCACAAAACTGTTCCTGCATACAGCCATCTGCGGTACTATCTACAAAACTGTTCCTGCATACAGCCATCTGCTGTACTATCTACAAAACTGTTCCTGCATACAGCCATCTGCTGTACTATCTACAAACTGTTCCTGCATACAGCCATCTGCTGTACTATCTACAAACTGTTCCTGCATACAGCCATCTGCTGTACTATCTACAAAACTGTTCCTGCATACAGCCATCTGCTGTACTATCTACAAAACTGTTCCAGCATACAGCCATCTGCTGTACTATCTACAAAACTGTTCCTGCATACAGCCATCTGCTGTACTATCTACAAAACTGTTCCTGCATACAGCCATCTGCTGTACTATCTACAAAACTGTTCCTGCATACAGCCATCTGCTGTACTATCTACAAAACTGTTCCAGCATACAGCCATCTGCTGTACTATCTACAAAACTGTTCCTGCATACAGCCATCTGCTGTACTATCTACAAACTGTTCCTGCATACAGCCATCTGCTGTACTATCTACAAACTGTTCCTGCATACAGCCATCTGCTGTACTATCTACAAAACTGTTCCTGCATACAGCCATCTGCTGTACTATCTACAAACTGTTCCTGCATACAGCCATCTGCTGTACTATCTACAAATCTGTTCCTGCATACAGCCATCTGCTGTACTATCTTCAAAACTGTTCCAGCATACAGCCATCTGCTGTACTATCTACAAAACTGTTCCTGCATACAGCCATCTGCTGTACTATCTACAAAACTGTTCCTGCATACAGCCATCTGCTGTACTATCTACAAAACTGTTCCTGCATACAGCCATCTGCTGTACTATCTACAAAACTGTTCCTGCATACAGCCATCTGCTGTACTATCTACAAAACTGTTCCAGCATACAGCCATCTGCTGTACTATTTACAAAACTGTTCCTGCATACAGCCATCTGCTGTACTATCTACAAAACTGTTCCTGCATACAGCCAACTGCTGTACTATCTACAAAACTGTTCCTGCATACAGCCATCTGATGTACTATCTGCAAAACTGTTCCTGCATACAGCCATCTGCGGTACTATTTACAAAACTGTTCCTGCATACAGCCATCTGCTGTACTATCTACAAAACTGTTCCTGCATACAGCCATCTGCTGTACTATCTACAAAACTGTTCCTGCATACAGCCATCTGCTGTACTATCTACAAAACTGTTCCTGCATACAGCCATCTGCGGTACTATTTACAAAACTGTTCCTGCATACAGCCATCTGCTGTACTATCTACAAAACTGTTCCTGCATACAGCCATCTGCTGTACTATCTACAAAACTGTTCCTGCATACAGCCATCTGCTGTACTATCTACAAAACTGTTCCTGCATACAGCCATCTGCGGTACTATTTACAAAACTGTTCCTGCATACAGCCATCTGCTGTACTATCTACAAAACTGTTCCTGCATACAGCCATCTGCGGTACTATCCACAAAACTGTTCCTGCATACAGCCATCTGCGGTACTATCTACAAAACTGTTCCTGCATACAGCCATCTGCTGTACTATCTACAAAACTGTTCCTGCATACAGCCATCTGCTGTACTATCTACAAACTGTTCCTGCATACAGCCATCTGCTGTACTATCTACAAACTGTTCCTGCATACAGCCATCTGCTGTACTATCTACAAAACTGTTCCTGCATACAGCCATCTGCTGTACTATCTACAAAACTGTTCCAGCATACAGCCATCTGCTGTACTATCTACAAAACTGTTCCTGCATACAGCCATCTGCTGTACTATCTACAAAACTGTTCCTGCATACAGCCATCTGCTGTACTATCTACAAAACTGTTCCTGCATACAGCCATCTGCTGTACTATCTACAAAACTGTTCCAGCATACAGCCATCTGCTGTACTATCTACAAAACTGTTCCTGCATACAGCCATCTGCTGTACTATCTACAAACTGTTCCTGCATACAGCCATCTGCTGTACTATCTACAAACTGTTCCTGCATACAGCCATCTGCTGTACTATCTACAAAACTGTTCCTGCATACAGCCATCTGCTGTACTATCTACAAACTGTTCCTGCATACAGCCATCTGCTGTACTATCTACAAATCTGTTCCTGCATACAGCCATCTGCTGTACTATCTTCAAAACTGTTCCAGCATACAGCCATCTGCTGTACTATCTACAAAACTGTTCCTGCATACAGCCATCTGCTGTACTATCTACAAAACTGTTCCTGCATACAGCCATCTGCTGTACTATCTACAAAACTGTTCCTGCATACAGCCATCTGCTGTACTATCTACAAAACTGTTCCTGCATACAGCCATCTGCTGTACTATCTTCAAAACTGTTCCTGCATACAGCCATCTGCTGTACTATCTACAAAACTGTTCCTGCATACAGCCATCTGCTGTACTATCTACAAAACTGTTCCTGCATACAGCCATCTGCTGTACTATCTACAAAACTGTTCCAGCATACAGCCATCTGCTGTACTATCTACAAAACTGTTCCAGCATACAGCCATCTGCTGTACTATCTACAAAACTGTTCCAGCATACAGCCATCTACTGTACTATCTACAAAACTGTTCCTGCATACAGCCATCTGCTGTACTATCTACAAAACTGTTCCAGCATACAGCCATCTGCTGTACTATCTACAAAACTGTTCCAGCATACAGCCATCTGCTGACTATCGACAAAACTGTTCCAGCATACAGCCATCTGCTGTACTATTTACAAAACTGTTCCTGCATACAGCCATCTGCTGTACTATCTACAAAACTGTTCCTGCATACAGCCATCTGCTGTACTATCGACAAAACTGTTCCAGCATACAGCCATCTGCTGTACTATCTACAAAACTGTTCCTGCATACAGCCATCTGCTGTACTATCTACAAAACTGTTCCTGCATACAGCCATCTGCTGTACTATCGACAAAACTGTTCCAGCATACAGCCATCTGCTGTACTATCGACAAAACTGTTCCAGCATACAGCCATCTGCTGTACTATCTACAAAACTGTTCCTGCATACAGCCATCTGCTGTACTATCTACAAAACTGTTCCAGCATACAGCCATCTGCTGTACTATCTACAAAACTGTTCCTGCAAATAGCCATCTGCTATACAATTTACAAAACTGCTCCTGTTCAACAGTATATTTCTCATAACTGAATCAGAAATAACACAAAAACCAACTGTTTTGCACATTTCAGAAACTTGTTATGATAATAACATACAATTATATGTTTTTAAAAAAAAAGTGAAATAATTGCAAGTGTCAAGAAAGTGGAACTAGCGTGTCCTTTTGTTGAACCCATATTACCATATAATTATAGTTTTTGTCAATGTGAGAGAACTACTTATCAAAGAAAGATTATTTAATGAAAGATTCATAAAACGTAAAAGATAAATTTATAAAAGATTAAGGTAGTTACATATCTACAAATGTATTCTACAGGTCACTTAAATGTAATTATACTTTATCAAAGCCTTTATTTAAAATCACTGTGCAATTTTATCACAACTGAGTGATGTTTCATAAATATTTTGACACATGAAAGAAGGTCTGGTGGTTCAAATTTCACTTGTTTGTTCATTTAAAGCAGTCACTTCAGATGTGACTAAGTTTCTGGGTGTTGTATTTAGGTGACAAGAGAAAAATAATTGCTTATATATTATAGACTTAATAACAAATATCACCTTGTGTGGGGCTAATGGGTTGTTTTGCTGTTGTTTGGCCTGCGGGGACATTATGAAGGTTGATTATAAGCGTTGTGTGAACCAAACTGATGATCGCGCAAGATTATCTCATCCTACATCTACCTTTCTCATGACGCACCGTTGATCAACCTCATTTATTTTTGACACAGTGGCTATTTTAATTGTGAGATATGTTATCTTGTAAGAAATTATCGTCTTAATCAACTATTTCATTGCAAGCCTAATTAATTACCTTTGTTTTGCTGACATTCTTAAACTTGTGTCGATCATTGCTTTTTTTCTCACACTGACATATCATATTTGACATTTTTTATTGAGAAGGGATTAAAGGAGGATATAAATATAAAAGAAAGAAAGAATCTTGAAATAAAGAAAGTAAATATTTGTCAAAATACCATATACTGGAGGATTTAGAGTTGGTGGACAAGGGGTCCGGGGTGGGGATAAGGTGTTCTCTTCACTGAGATTTCTTGGAAATAAATAAAAGGTACATTTTACCTATTTGAGTGAAAATTGTGAGAAAATGTATACTTGGAACCAGGACTTCTTATATCTGGACCCACAGGGCCTAAATTAAAATATTGTTTGTTTGCCGCTTCTGGCCAACCCAAAACAATCCCGCCGGTCAGGAAAATTTTTTAGGGGTGTCGAAAACAAAAAGTTATTTTAAAAAAAAAAAAAGAAAAAAAATTAACCTACCTATACATACCCACCCTTAAATGGTATTAGTCGGAAGCGACTATCAAGCAATTTCTTAAGGTTGGCCCAACTTCCTGTACCTGGACCAAGAACTCCCTATACCTGGACTCAGGATGAATCCAATACTTGGACCTAGGACTTCTAATACCTGAACCCAGGACTCCCAACCTCACTTGACTATGGGGACCCTCTCTGACAAAACCAGCATTGCGTGACCTTCTCTTGACTGACTGAAAATTTACCATTGTGTTGTACTGTATTCACTTTTAGCAGAGTTGCAGCACAGTCAAACCTGTGTAAGCGGCCACCTCTAAAGAGCAGTCACTTGTTTTAAGCAGACACATTTCCTTTTTTCCATTTATATGCTTTCAGAGTAAATTAACCTGTATTAAGCAACAACCTGTCTTGTCAGCACTAGCTCCCCCTTAACACCTTAACTGATTAATGTCAAACTTGCCAGCAAGTACCAGTATGAAGTTCAGTTGTGCATATTGTCATCTCTGTTGTGGTACAACTGTCATTTCTTAGTTGAAACTCATTAGTCAAATGACGTTGTTACGACAAGGCCATAGGCACATCAGGGGCATTCCTGTCAGCAGGCACATTTCTAGTTTCTCTTATATACTTTTGAGAATTTAAAAAAAATATTCAATGCTTATTTTTCAATTGTTGTAGGGAAAGATGAATATTTTTTATCAAACTGCTGTTAAAATAAACCAATCGACACTGAAATGATCAATATCCAATTCTTATTTTACCTCTTCCTCTAAATCACAATAATGTCAGAGCTTAAATACCCGCAAAATAATGTTTATCAGTTATCAGACATGCAATTTATGAATGATAGATTTTGCGTTATTGTAATGCCATGTAAATAATTAGTATCTTATTACCTCCTTTATATTTCAAATTTCAAAATTCATTGAACAAAATGTCTAACTGACCCTCTGGGTTTTTATACATTGGAAGCAAACCAACACACTCATCTTTTAACCCTTTACTTCATTTAGACGCCTTTGGACGCCTCTAATATTGAAAGCATTAATTCACCACGTATCAGCAATGGGTGAATTATGTTTATATTAACTGACCAAGTGGAAAACAGTGCAGGAAGTGTTCAGATTGCTCGTAACGAGCAATCTGAACTCTTCCTGCACTGTTTTCAATGACCTTCTGTGATTGGTGCGGGAAAACGCGTATCTATAGAGTAAAGGGTTAAAGCATCTTTTAGTATACTCTATTTGAGATGTTCTCGGAGAATTTCATTTGATATAAATGTAACATATAATTGTAACAATTGATTAATTTTAAATGTCACCTTCAGATCTAAGGTCACAAAATCAGCACCTTTTAGCTATTTCAATACCTTGTATCATGCCCTCTCCTGCGGCAACAACAGCATGACAATGATCTCACGCTCATGGACAAATCGTTGTATCACTAAACATACCGCAGCAGAATGTTCATTGACCAATATTCTGTTGTTGCAACAGGAGATTTGAAATAGCTAAATGGCGCTGTTACGAATTTTGAGACTTTTTGTTATGAAGGTGACATTAATCAATCAATTGTAATGATCTAACTACTTATTTATTTTCAATGAGAATATCATTCTGAGATAGAATATATTAAAAGATGTTTTATTATTGATTATAAGATGCCTTTGTTGGTTTTAATTTAAAAAAAAACAACACCAGGTGGCCGGTAAGAAATTTTGTTGAGAAGTTGTATACTTGTCCATGGGACAACATGCTGGGAAGATCAACCTGTCCCTCTAAGAATCAACATGGCACAGGAAAACTGTTCTGTAAATTGATATCTCTGAACTAACTTCTTACATGTACATGACAGTATATTAAAATAATTTTTTATACTATGACCTTTGACCTTTCTCAATATTCACCTTAAGTAGGTAAGTTGGCAATCGCATGCATTTAATGTTTCAGTATTGCCAGGTCATTGACTTATTTCACTAAAAACTGCCATAGTAATACTTATTTCTAGTCTATAACTTTTTGGCAGCCGGCACTAAATACGTAAAAAAAAAAATGTGAGAATTTTTTTTGTCTCAATTAAGGACTTTCTATCTAATTGATAGATCTTGTAACTAGCAGATGGATGAGGGGCAGGAACCAGTGATAGATTTTTGGCTTCCACCATCTGTATATTGGCAGACATAGTGATTCAGTCTTGGATACTCTTCAACTCCACTACGGTGGAGTTACATTATCTTACTACTAGAAGTTCCATAGAACTTTGAGAAAAAAAATATGCCAAATAATTGAGTTCATCCAAATGCTGCCATGATGATGCTATATTTATATTTCAAGTGAAGTACATTGTAGATGCATTAAGCATTGTTTGTTAGTCCGTCTGTCAGCACTAGTAATTCAAATTCAGTACCAGATTTTGTGGACCTAAAAATTGTCACAGGATAAAATGCGTTAAATGCCTTAAAAATAGAATTGGATAAAAAGCATCTTATTATCATTAATAAATAAATTCCGAATAGTTTGGTATGTCAATTATCCATCAAAATGAGACAAAATCAATAATTAAATTGGAGTGGTAAACTTAAAACGAAATCCCCATTCTAAAAATAGACAACACTTAAATAATGTTTGATAATCTTTGACTGTCATTCAAACTCATTCTAAGATGAAACAATATTTATTATGTATAACCTGTATAATTGATCAAATTTAAATCAAAATAAAATCATGTCACTTATTTAATATGTCACAAAATATGTGGCCATTTGAAGCAGGAAATCTATTTTAATCTAACCTAGGCGTTTTATAGCCCAAGTTAGAAAAGCCCTTTTCAATATATTATTTTGGCATGTTTAAATAGATATTTTTTTGGTAATACACATATATTATATGATATATATATAATATAACTTCATGTCTCATAAGATTTTTGACCTGATCTTAAAAATCGCATATAAATATGTGTGTGTATATGTGAAAACCTGTGTAGTGCATTCTGCTTTTTATGTTTCGGTTTTGGCAAAATCAAGTTTTTATTTATTTCTTAGGTGGTAAACAAACTTCAGTAAACCAAGCATAAAATCAAAAATATATATATATTTTCACATAAGATCTAACCTGATTCTTTCAAATAGTTTTGCTTTCATGAAATACTCAAATTAAACATAGAACAAAATATTAATATTAACATCTACAAATTCACTTTTGTAGAGACAATTTTTAATTTTATGAATTTTGATGTATTATGAAGGTTTCCTAGTGAATAATATTTGATTATTCCAATGTTAAATTGTTTTAGGTCAAGAATATTTTTTGGATTTGCGCTGTTCTTTAACTGTATGTTTTTTTGTTCATATTTTTTTCTAATTATTAAAGATAAAAAAACAACAATCAAAACATTGATTTGCTGCCTCCAGAATTGATATCAACAATATATAATCTTTTGTAACAAATAAGACTATAGCTGACTGTATCATCATGACAGATCTGAATAAAGCTGACATCATCACGACAAATCTGACATCATCGCAGTAAATCTGGCCATAGCTGACTCTTTCATGACAAATCTGACTATAGTTGACTATCATAGGGACAAATCTGTCTACAGCAAAATCTTTGATGGCAATTCTGTCTACAGCAAAATCTTTCATGACAAATCCGACTATAGCTGACTCTATTGTAACAAATCTGACTATAGCTGACTCTATTGTAACAAATCTGACTATAGCTGACTCTATTGTAACAAATCTGACTATAACTGACTATCATAGGGACAAATCTGTCTACAGCAAAATCTTTGATGGCAATTCTGTCTACAGCAAAATCTTTCATGACAAATCCGACTATAGCTGACTCTATTGTAACAAATCTGACTATAGCTGACTCTATTGTAACAAATCTGACTATAGCTGACTCTATTGTAACAAATCTGACTATAACTGACTATCATAGGGACAAATCTGTCTACAGCAAAATCTTTCGTGACAAATCTGACTATAGCTGACTCTATTGTAACAAATCTGACTATAGCTGACTCTATTGTAACAAATCTGACTATAGCTGACTCTATTGTAACAAATCTGACTATAACTGACTATCATAAGGACAACTCTGTCTACAGCAGAATCTTTGATTGCAAATCTGACTACAGCAGAATCTTTCATGACATATCTGACTATAGCTGACTCTATTGTAACAAATCTGACTATAGCTGACTCTATTGTAACAAATCTGACTATAGCTGACTCTATTTTTACAAATCTGACTATAGCTGACTCTATTGTAACAACTCTGACTATAGCTGACTCTATTGTAACAAATCTGACTATAACTGACTCTATTGTAACAAATCTGACTAAAGCTGACTCTATTGTAACAAATCTGACTATAACTGATTCTATTGTAACAAATCTGACTAAAGCTGATTCTATTGTAACAAATCTGACTATAGCTGACTCTATTGTAACAAATCTGACTATAGCTGACTCTATTGTAACACATCTGACTAAAGCTGACTCTATTGTTATAAATCTGACTATAACTGACTCTATTGCAACAAATCTGACTATAACAGACTATTGTAAAAAACCTGACTAAAACTGACTCTTTCATGACAAGTCTGACTATAGCTGACTCTCTTGTAACAAATCTGACTATAGCTGACTCTATTGTAACAAATCTGACTAAAGTTGACTCTATTGTAACAAATCTGACTAAAGCTGACTCTATTGTAACAAATCTGACTAAAGCTGACTCTATTGTAACAAATCTGACTATAGCTGACTCTATTGTAACAATTCTGACTAAAGCTGATTCTATTGTAACAAATCTGACTTTAGCTGATTCTATTGTAACAAATCTGACTAAAGCTGACTCTATTGTAACAAATCTGACTAAAGCTGACTCTATTGTAACAAATCTGACTTTAGCTGACTCTATTGTAACAAATCTGACTTCAACTGACTCTTTTGTAACAAATCTGACTAAAGCTGACTCTGTTGTAACAAATCTGACTATAGCTGATTCTATTGTAACAAATCTGACTAAAGCTGACTCTATTGTAGCAAATCTGACTATAGCTGACTCTATTGTAACAAATTTGACTAAAGCTGACTCTATTGTAACAAATCTGACTATAGCTGATTCTATTGTAACAAATCTGACTATAGCTGACTCTATTGTAACAAATCTGACTATAGCTGACTCTATTGTAACACATCTGACTAAAGCTGACTCTATTGTTACAAATCTGACTATAACTGACTCTATTGCAACAAATCTGTCTATAACTGATTCTATTGTAACAAACCTGACTAAAACTGACTCTTTCATGACAAATCTGACTATAGCTGACTCTATTGTAACAAATCTGACTAAAACTGACTCTGTTGTTACAAATCTGACTATAACTGACTCTATTGTAACAAATCTTACTATAGCTGACTCTATTGTAACAAATCTGACTAAAACTGACTCATTGTTACAAATCTGACTATACCTGACTCTATTGTAACAAATCTGACTATAGCTGACTCTATTGTAACAAATCTGACTACAGCAGACTCTTTCATGACAAATCTGACTACAGGTGACTCTATTGTAACAAATCTGACTACCTAAGAATAGTTTTCAAGCTCTGGTTTCAGCATACATATGCTACATTAAATAGATTGATTAGTTTTTCTTTTTAATCACTGCTTAATTTGGTCAATGGTTTCATCAATGTATATGCTGATATTGGTGGAACTGCTTGTACTATATGGAGGGCTGATAATTAATTATATATGAAAAAAAATTGAGTTCACAGACCTAGCTGAAGTAAAATTACAAGGGTCTGACTTGTGTAAAGCAAAAGTCCCAGCCCTTAGAATTGCACTATATTAAGCCCCTGTACAGTCTACTTTCATATTCTTGAATTTCAATGGATGTTGAAAATCATGAATTCAGCTTATCCAAGTTTCGATATAAAATGATTATTAGGACATATAGTTTCATATAAACATAAAATGCACTTTTGTGAACATTGACATGTTCAAGTTTATCATTAATCTATCAAATTGGTTTTCGATGAATAACTTCTGAAAATGTTAATGTATTTCACTAAGATTTGGTGTTAAGCTGCATTACTATAAAATACAGGTCAAGTTCGAATTTTGTCTTGACCCTTTTTTGAAGTTTTGGTAAACTTTACAAATATATAGCGATGATATCCATGTTCTATATGCACATTTCGTTTGGTTTATGGAATCCAGTTGGTCCCTACTATTTTTTTAACACTTTTTAATTTTTTTTGTCATTCAAGCACTGACTGATATAAATGGGAAAAATGGTAAAAGAAACTTTACAAAACCTAAATTGTTCACCCCCCAGAAAAAGGGTCAGTTTTGGCATCTATGTTTCGAATTGTACAGAATTTTATGTAGACATATTTAATTTGTTTTGATGAGGACTCTATTTAGCCATGCAGTTTAACCCTTTACTCCATAGAATTATGTTTATATTAACTGACAGAGTGGAAAACAGTGCAGGAAGTGTTCAGATTGCTTGTTACGAGCAATCTGAACTCTTCCTGCACTGTTTTCAAAGGCCATCTGCCGTGATTGGTGTGGGTAAACACGTATCTATGAAGTAAAAAGTTAATAAAAGATACATATACCTTACACAAATAAGTAACATAAAACCATTTGTAATGAAAACAGTAATGAGGTCTTTTGAAATCCAATATCAGACACATCTGTGACATGATTAATGAGAAAAACTGGTCTCAGTGTCATTGATTCTTTATTGTTATTGCGTGGTGTTAAGTGTTGTTTTCAACAATATTTCAGTTATCTTGCAACGGTGTCTACTTTAGACAGCATTCTAAGCACACTGTAGTATCATGCCACAGACACATGGTATGTAAACCCACCCAGTCACATTATACCGACACTGGACCAACCAGATTTAGATCTATCCTCAAAATGCTGAGCACTAAGCGAGGAAGCTTTTAGTACCATTTCTAAAGTCTGCGGTATGATCCAGTCGAGGATCGACCCAGGACCTTCCACATGCATGGCAGATGCTACCCCTAGACCACCGCTGTGCTATGTCATTGATTATAAAACCAAGATATAGATTCCGGTAGAACTGGTGGATGTTCCCCAAACAAATGATTGATTGAATAGTATAGCTTTTCATTTTGTTTGTAAAGCGAAAGTTGTTGTCAAGGGAAGACAATTCTTCAGATTTAATACTCAAGGAGATCATTGGCTGTTGCACTCTGCACTTCCACACAATGCCTTTCATCCATGTTCCAAGTCTCGTTAGATTCTCTTACATTAACTTTTGAAGATGGACCCTGGCAAGCAAATACAAACAAAAATGAAATACAAAAGGGGAGATAATTATGTCATGATTTTTTTTATCCATAGCCCTCTATCCATGTTGCAAGTCACATTGGATGCTTTTCCATATTTTTAAGTTTTATTCAAGAAAGAGTCAAGGTTCTTTCAATCTGTGTTTCCACACATTACTCTCTATTCATGTCCCAGATGTCGATTGACTCCTTTTAGTGCTTTGGAATTGTGTTCTTGAAATAGATTGGGATGGAGGCACTGACCGACGAACATTGTGACATTTATACACTTGCCTTTTCGGGGAACATAATCTGCCAAACATCTCTGGATAATTTATTCTATAACTTCAATTTATTCAGCTTTAAGCTTACACTAGACAAGGTCAAGGCCCAAGGTCAGCTTGCATTTGTTGTCAGTCCTTTCTTTAACTTTTAGGTTGCATGCAAATTGACCTGTATAAGTTTAAACTTATTTTTTTCATGTTGATCATGAAACAAATTATAACATCTTAGGCAAATCATGCATGAAGACTTCCTGAGTAGAACCAGTACTAAGCATAATGCAGAAAAAAGTGTCTTGCTTAAGGTTGAGGTGGAGGAAGGAACCCAGGATCCTCCGATTATAGGTTTGATACTCTACCACTTGACCATACGCTCAGCAACAACCTGTCTTAGAAGGTCATTTTTGCTCCTTTCCCTTGACTGGCTGCTTAAGGCAGGTTTAATGACTGTATAATTATGTAAAATGTCCCTTCTATTCAGACATATTATGTGTTAAATCATAGACCATTATTATAAGCTGTGGCTGACACCATTACTTTTCATTATGATTATGGATAAAAAAAATATTTTCTGAATCTTGTTACACCACTAAATCACCAGGTAACCATGAATATTTGAATAAGTTCTGCAGTTGTTTCAATTAATATTACTGTTTTACAACTAACATAGGTCTATACTTTTTGGAATAAAAATACCATTTGAAACGACAGTTTATTATCTGAAACATAATAAATCATATAACACAACCATTGGTTTTGGCAGTGATACATATATTCCCCAAAGAGCCATTCTTCTTCGGCTGCTTCATTTATTCACAGTACCTGTTCATGAAACATTTAAATAGGCTACCCTAGTAACCCTTCATGGATAATATTATGATAATGAAATAACTTTAAAATAATAGAGGGAGTCATGTTTCTTGTCAATTTCACCCGCTCCAAATGTAAATTATATCAAATATTTAGTGTTTCAGTCTGGTACGTTTGTATTATATTGCAGAGATAGACGATACAATGTTGCCAGTTTGGTGAAAAAAAATATGTGGCAAATCTTCCTCATTTTATATAAATTGTACCGAACTAAACACTCAGGCCCCACGGTGGCATGGATAGTGTGAATCAAGAAAGAACCTGTGTTGTGGATAAGGATCAAAGACAGACACAAAGAATGAGGACATGCAGAGTTCTCTGCTCCTATAGTGTCCCAAGAGTTTGAGTTATTACACAACTCAAAAGTCATTATAGAATTATTTCCTCACCTGCAAAAATACTAAATTTGTTGTCAAAAACAGCAGCTGCTGAATACAGAAGTTGATGTTAACCGGGTATTATTATGACGAAACTCCACCCTGTCACATTTTAAGTATTTTTTTCATCATTTAATATCTTTTCCATATACTGATACTATCTAGATGAAATATGTGTATGGGCATTCAGTGGAATGAAATGATAGCTGCCAAGCAAACAAATCTAGTGGAAACATGCCTATACACAAACTCAGATTTCATGTGTTCAACAAAGGCAAGATCAGACACCACTAGTGTTGTTTTTCCCACAAAATACTTACTTTGAAGTTACTTAGTGCACAATCAAAATTTATCAGATATAAACATAGTACATCATTTAAAAGTACTGTCATAATTGCTGATTAAAATTTACTGGGGAAAAAATGGAAATTTATCTCTTTGTTTTTTGCCAACAACAACTCTGATTTCCCCTGAATTTAAATCATTACTGTACAGTTTATGCATATGTGAATTTTCATCTGGGTACAAGGGCATTACATCTAATCCAGTTGGTTGGATGGTCCAACTGGATGGTCTCAGTATACATTTTTCACTATATTCAATAGGTACATAATATTTTAGAAAAAAACAAAAATTGTCCAGACTCCATTGTCCTGTCTCTAGATTTGCCAGTGTAGATGAAATGTGCCATTACCACACAACCAATGTACTTCTCAATTCAAAATGTAAACCATAAAATGTTTCTATTCTAACAGCAAATAAGCCGCCTTGTATGAGTAGTGGTGTCTGTTCTATGTTACATAGAAATAGCAGATGAAATATCTTTTTTTTTACAAACATTATAAATTCAAGTTCAAATACATCATGAAAGTTTCTATACTTCCAACCAATTAGCGACGTTGTATGAATAATGATTTCTGCCCAAAAATATGATACATAATGATTGTTAAAGTAACGTTTCCTTTACCAACATCATTATAAATTCTAATTCAAAATATACCTCTAGAAATTTTCTTAATACTTTCAACCTATCAGCTGTCTTGTATGAATGGTGTCATCACATGTACATGATTCATTCTAGATATTCTATGAATGGTGGTATCTGCCTATAAGTAAAATACAGTAATAAAGTAACACATTCTTCAGTTCACATGTACATGATTCATTCTAGATATTCTATGAATGGTGGTAACTGCCCATAAGTATGGAAAAGTAATAAAGTAACATATTCCTCAGTTCACATGTACATGGTTCATCCTAAATCTTCTATGAATGGTAGTATCTGCCCATAAGCATGGAACAGTAATAAAGTAACATATTCTTCAGTTCACATGTACATGATACATCCTAGATCTTCTATGAATGGTGGTTTCTGTCCATAAGTATGGAACAGTAATAAAGTAACATATTCTTCAGTTCACGTGTACATGATACATCCTAGGTCTTCTATGAATGGTGGTATCTGCCTATAAGTAAAATACAGTAATAAAGTAACATATTCCTCAGTTCACATGTACATAATACATCCTTGATATTCTATGAATGGTGGTATCTGCCTATAAGTAAAATACAGTAATAAAGTAACACATTCTTCAGTTCACATGTACATAATACATCCTTGATATTCTATGAATGGTGGTATCTGCCCATAAGTATGGAACAGTAATAAAATAACACATTCTTTAGTTCACATGTACATGATACATCCTAGATCTTCTATGAATGGTGGCATCTGCCTATAAGTATGGAACAGTAATAAAGTAACACATTCTTCAGTTCACATGTACATGTTTCATCCTAGATCTTCTATAAATGGTGGTATCTGCCTATAAGTATGGAACAGTAATAAAGTAACACATTCTTCAGTTCACATGTACATGATTCATTCTAGATATTCTATGAATGGTGGTATCTGCCTATAAGTAAAATACAGTAATAAAGTAACACATTCTTCAGTTCACATGTACATGATTCATTCTAGATATTCTATGAATGGTGGTATCTGCCTATAAGTAAAATACAGTAATAAAGTAACATATACCTCAGTTCACATGTACATAATACATCCTTGATATTCTATGAATGGTGGTATCTGCCTATAAGTAAAATATAGTAATAAAGTAACACATTCTTCAGTTCACATGTACATGATTCATTCTAGATATTCTATGAATGGTGGTATCAGCCTATAAGTAAAATACAGTAATAAAGTAACACATTCTTCAGTTCACATGTACATGATTCATTCTAGATATTCTATGAATGGTGGTATCAGTCTATAAGTAAAATACAGTAATAAAGTAACACATTCCTCAGTTTACATGTACATGATTCATTCTAGATATTCTATGAATGGTGGTATCAGCCTATAAGTAAAATACAGTAATAAAGTAACACATTCTTCAGTTCACATGTACATGATTCATTCTAGATATTCTATGAATGGTGGTATCTGCCTATAAGTAAAATACAGTAATAAAGTAAGACATTCTTCAGTTCACATGTACATGATTCATTCTAGATATTCTATGAATGGTGGTATCTGTCTATAAGTAAAATACAGTAATAAAGTAACACATTCTTCAGTTCACATGTACATAATACATCCTTGATATTCTATGAATGGTGGTATCTGCCTATAAGTATGGAACAGTAATAAAGTAACACATTCTTCAGTTCACATGTACATGATTCATTCTAGATATTATATGAATGGTGGTATCTGCCTATAAGTGGAACAGTAATAAAGTAACAGATTCCTTAGTTCACATGTACATGATACATCCTAGATCTTCTATGAATGGTGGTATCTGTCTTTAAGTATGGAACAGTAATAAAGTAACATATTCTTCAGTTCAAATGTACATGATACATCCTAGATCTTCTATGAATGTTGGCATCTGCCTATAAGTATGGTACAGTAATAAAGTAACAGATTCTTCAGTTCATATGTACATGATACATCCTAGATCTTCTATGAATGGTGGTATCTGCCTTTAAGTATGATACAGTAATAAAGTAACATATTCTTCAGTTCACATGTACATGATACATCCTAGATCTTCTATGAGTGTTGGTTTCTGCCCATAAGTATGGAACAGTAATAAAGTAACACATTCTTCAGTTCACATGTACATGATACATCCTAGATCTTCTATGAATGGTGGTATCTGCCCATAAGTATGGAACAGTAATAAAGTAACACATTCTTCAGTTCACATGTACATGATACATCCTGGATCTTCTATGAATGGTGGTATCTGCCCATAAGTATGGAACAGTAATAAAGTAACACATTCTTCAGTTCACATGAACATGGTATATCCTAGATCTTCTATGAATGGTGGTATCTGCCCATAAGTATGGAACAGTAATAAAGTAACACATTCTTCAGTTCACATGTACATGATACATCCTGGATCTTCTATGAATGGTGGTATCTGCCCATAAGTATGGAACAGTAATAAAGTAACACATTCTTCAGTTCACATGAACATGGTTTATCCTAGATCTTCTATGAATGGTGGTATCTGCCCATAAGTATGGAACAGTAATAAAGTAACACATTCTTCAGTTCACATGAACATGGTATATCCTAGATCTTCTATGAATGGTGGTATCTGCCCATAAGTATGGAATAGTAATAAAGTAACACATTCTTCAGTTCACATGAACATGGTATATCCTAGATCTTCTATGAATGGTGGTATCTGCCCATAAGTATGGAACAGTAATAAAGTAACACATTCTTCAGTTCACATGAACATGGTATATCCTAGATCTTCTATGAATGGTGGTATCTGCCCATAAGTATGGAATAGTAATAAAGTAACACATTCTTCAGTTCACATGAACAGTAATAAAGTAACATCCTTGATATTTAAATGAAGGGTAGAATTTTTATATGATCAGAGCGATTTACATCTTAGTTCTACATTACCTTATTAGATTCCTACTTGAGATTAGAAAGAGAAATAACAATGCCAGCCTTTAGTGAAACTTAAATGTTACTTAATAGTTATTCCCATTGAATAATGTCTGCTTCATTTAATAAATCTTGTGTTTATTGACCCTTTCATAATACACTTTGTACTTAAAACACAAAATAATTTGAATGCATCAATTACCCACTCCCAATAGTGGTGCTACAATTCCGATTGGTTAATTTCAGTTTTTCAAAGACAAAAGGACTTATATTTCAGTTGCCCAGTCTAAACCCTGTTATTTGGGAGTACTAGTATTTTATTATTTTGATGATGACAGTTATGTGGGGAATGTTATTACATGTTAACTATTGAAATGTTGTCAGCACAGTCTGTGACTAATCTGTAGCTGCATAAAAACTAATTTTGTTACAATAAAGATTTAACATTAATGAATTGTGCCATTGTCATGAAGACTGAGCTATAATAGCAAAAAAAAAACCATTTTGAATAATATTTCTCTACCAGACTTGTGCACCAAGAAGAGAAATGAACTCACATTTCATCAACACATCTCACCAATATAACCTAAACATTCACACACCTCACCAAAATGACTTGTGCATCAAAACAACTCACCATCATACCCCACTCATCAACATAAATCACCATCATACCTCACTCATTAACATACATCACCATCATGCCTCACTCATCAACATACCTCACCATCAAACCTCACTCATCAACACACCTCACTATCGTACCTCACTCATCAAAAAAACTCACAATCATTACTCTTTTATCAACACACCTCACCATCATACCTCACTCATCAACATAAATCACAATCAAACCTCACTCATCAACACACCTCACCATCATACCTCACATATCAATGCACCTCACCATCATACCTCACTCATCAACACACCTCACCATCATATCTCACTCATCAACATGCATCACCTTCATAACTCACATATCAACACACCTCACCATCATACCTCACTCATCAACATAAATCACCATCATACCTCACTCATCAACATGCATCACCTTCATAACTCACATATAAACACACCTCACCATCATACCTAACTCAGCAACATACCTCACAATCATACCTAAACATTCATACACCTCACCAAAATGACTTGTGCATAAAAAAACTCACCATTATACCTCACTCATCAACATACCTCACAATCATAACTCATTCATCAACATACCTCACCATCATACCTGAACATTCACACACCTCACCAAAATGACTTGTTCATCAAAACAACTCACAATCAAACCTCACTCATCAACATACATAACAATTATAACTTATTCATCAACAAACCTCACCATAATACCTCATTCATCAACACACCTCACCACCATAACTCATTCATTAACACACCTCACCATCATTACTAATTCATCAACATACCTTACCTTCATACCTCACGCATCAACACACCTCACCATCATAACTCACTCATCAACACACCTCACCATCATAACTCATTCATCAACACAACTCACAATCGTACCTCACTTATCAACACACCTCACCATCATAACTCACTTATCAACACACCTCACCATCATACCTCATTTATCAACATACCTCACCATCGTACCTCACTCATCAACACACTTCACCATAATACTTCACTTATCAAGACACCTCACCATCATCACTCACTCATCAACAAACCTCACCATAATACTTCACTCATCAACACACCTCATCATCATCAATCACTCATCAACACACGTCACCATCATACCTGACTCATCAACATACCTCACTTATCAAGATACATCACCATTATAGCTCACTCATCAACACACCTCACCATAATACCTCACTCATCAACACACTTCACCACAATAACTCATTCATCAACACGCTTCACCATCATACCTAAACATTCACACCTCTCACCAAAATGACTTGTGCGCCAAAACCACTCACCATCATACCTCACTCATCAACACAACTCACCATCATAACTCATTCATCAACACACCTCACCACTAAACCTCACTCATCAACACACCTCACCACCATAACTCATTCATCAACATACCTCACCATAAAACCTCACTCATCAACACACTTCACCATCATAACTCATTCATCAACATACCTCACCATAAAACCTCACTCATCAACACAACTCACCATCATAACTCATTCATCAACACACCTCACCATAAAACCTCACTCATCAACACAACTCACCATCATAACTCATTCATCAACACACCTCACCATAAAACCTCACTCATCAACACAACTCACCATCATAACTCATTCATCAGCATTCCTCACCATAAAACCTCACTCATCAACACAACTCACCATCATAACTCATTCATCAGCACAACATGCCACCATAACTCATTCATCAACATACCTCACCATAAAACCTCACTCATCAACATACTTTACCATCATACCTCACTCATCAACACACCTCACCATAAAACCTCACTCATCAACACACCTCACCACCATAACTCATTCATCAACACACCTCACCATCATACCTCGCTCATCAACACATTTTAACATCAAACCTCATTCATCAATACACCTCACCACCATGACTCACTAATCAACATTCCTCTATTGTAATGTCCAAAAATGGGGTCAACAGTATCAATTTGTCCCCTGAAGTTGGGTACCCTCACTTTAAGCATGAAGAAAACTAAACTTCACCAATTTTAGTTTCCATACAGTTTCCTAAGTAAAAAATGAATTGAGTCAGTAAAAAAACCCCATAAATTCATATTGTTATTATACACTTACGTTTTATTGTAATAATTTGCCAGTTTGACATTTTCATCCAACCAGAAATAAGCTTACTATCAAAACATGCCCTGAACTTATACTTTTTTCAGTCAATTAGAGAGTTTGTTTCAATGGTATGAAATAAACTATGAATATATAATTTATTAAGTTATATCCCTAGTCCTCTTTATGATTGAGATCACTTTGCAGACTCGGACATGCTATAGTCCCAGTCCTTTGTATGATTAAGATCATTTACAGACTTGTCCATACCATCCTTCATCACCAGTCCAGATAATGAAGAAAAGTAATGAAAATGAATCATGAATAATTATTATGATGAATGGAGATGGTGTGATTATAGATTGTAAATCATTAATATCCATTATAAAACTATGGTAAATTCATGTCCAACTATCTTAGTCCAGCATCCATGCTGATACATGTTAATTTTTTATGAAAACCTCCAGTGCTAATTATAACCAATATAAGAAGTAAGAATTTACCTCTTGGTGTTAGCAATGTACAAAATATTTAGTGACGAATATGTAATTAGGTTACTGAATAAAGTGTCCACCATGGCCAAACTAGTTAATTGCAGAAGAATGGTGGGATTATGCCAATCCTTTCTGAGGTTTTTCTCCATCAATAAAATTTATCTAGATGCTATTTTAAAAAAAATCTAAAAAAAATTAGAAATAAATAAATAGATTTTTTTATATAATTATGTTTGTTATCTTCCTGAGTTACTGAATATATATAAGGCCATAATAAATTAATTGTTTGATTATCATCCCCCCCCCCCCCCCCCCCATTATTTTTTCATACAGCCCTTTCCTTTTTATTTTCATAAAAAAATAAAAATAAAACCAATAAAAAATATAATTCTCCACCCCCTTCCCCCTGTCTAAGAAAATTTGGATGAGAATCCAGCAATTAATTTATAATGGTCTAATCAGTACTGTACTATTTTTCATGCCCTTTCTAAAAAAAAACAATAAAAAACACAATCTACAATATATGTATAAAATCTTGTGCATAATTTATTATGCTTGTTACTTGCTGAGTCACAGATGCAAAAAAACAACCCGAAAAACAAAAAACCTCTACAAAAAATCTTTCTTGTGCATCTATTTGTCACTTTCAGAGTTATTGAAATAATTCACAGATACTGTACCCTTAAAACAATAGTACAATTCAATTTCCACTCTCCGTCTTGCCCCATTAAATTACACACTACTTGATGTATTTATCTCTCGTATACTTTCACATTTTATTTTGTTATTGATCGGAATCGTCTACCTAAATTAGGCCCATCTTAGTCTTCTGTCCTGTTCGCAATCATAATTAGCTTAGCTGGAGAAAAATTCCATGAGAAATAAAGCTGTGTTCTTTGTTATTACTAATTAATGCCATGTTAATTAATCGTAATGCCTGGAGAGCTGCGATCATCTCTCAGTTCTTTCCCCGGTCATTGTCACATTGTTTGTTACAAGCTTTGCTTATTTTATTGTGTTCCCCACAATACATGATGCATACGTAGTCAACAGTTCAGTTCCAGTCAGAAAGAGTTGTGAAATACTGTTGGGTAAACTGTGATCAATTTTATTGCCTCCCTCTGGGTAGCCAAGTTAATTCTTTATGACATCCATAGATCACTGTGCACTGTTGTGATGAGTCTTCTTGAATAAGATGTTACATGGTATTTCTATTTTATAAAAGAAAATAAAAATTATTCTATACATGTAAGATAAGTGTATAGCCAATCACCTACTCCGGATATTACCACGTGACTGTACAATATGAAGAAGTTTATTGGATCAAATAATTTTATATTGTACAGTTCAAAATTCAAGATGGTGATTAAAACAGAAAGGAAATAAATTTAGTAGAAATTTCAACGATAAAACCAAACAACTGACACAGTGTTCTGCATGACGATCAAGGCATGAAAAAATCTGAATAGCTTCCTACATCTTCTGCTCTCATGGCTTTGAACTCACAGTTAATTTATTTAAAAGGATCTTAGTTTTTCTTTTATCTTTTGATAATTTCTTTCAGATTGAGATATAGAATAAAAAGATCATTTTACAATATTTTGTACAATATGGGAATATATTGTACTCGTACGTATTGTGGTGAAAGTCATATTGGACTTGATGCCCACTATGGTTTTATTACAATACGTCTTTGTATGATATATTCCTATATTGTACAAAACACTGTAGTATAACCTTATATTATGCCATTTCACAATGTCATGTACACTTTGCAAAATAAGGTTTAAAAAATGAAACCAATGAAAAATGGTGTTACGTATTGTTTGGTGATTTGTCAGTCGTAGCAAAATATGGCTCCCAGTTTTTCAATGGCATTAGACATTTTAATGACTTCATAGCAAGATTTCAAAACTCAATAAGTCAGTGAGAGATTCATCTTAACTTAGTTGGCAGCATGTCTGACTATCAATCCAGGAATTGTGAGCTTAAATCCCTAATTGGCCAGTTTCTATGATGATTGATATTCAACATTGTCATTTGTCTCTACTGCTTGATTCAAGTGGGAAAGTTATTTGCGGAGATGGAGGTGCTCAAGTATTGACTTACCTTCCAGGATTTCAGGAAAGGGTGGTTAGGTTAACTGATCGTCTGTTAGCCCTCGATGGCATAAAAGTGACCCTAAATATTCAGACAACTGAGGAAGAGAGGGAATTGTTCCCTGACTGGGGAGAGAAGAATCTTACAGCTGTACAAGTTTTCCACACAATAAGTTGAGATTTTGTACCTTTTAATTAAGTATAATTTATTTAACAAAATAAAAGTATGAGATTTTAGAAATCTCCAGACTGTAGTTTATTTTGACAAATCAACAAAATGAAGTACTTGAAAATCCCGAGTGACCAAGATGAAGTACTGAAAAATCTGAGGTGACCATTGTTGACAAATGATTGAAATGACATAAATGTCCAACAAATGACCTGCCATTTTGGATCACCTGGGTAGCACTCTCATACTTAACCCTTCAGTTATCTTGGTACAATTAATTTTGTTATAAGATAAATATTTTTATAGAACTGGGTCGAGATGTACATCAATAGCATCTGTGCCACCAGTCAATGTCAGCTTTAAATCATGGTATTGATTCATCTGAAATCAATAAAGGAAGATAAACTTGGGTTATGTCATCTGGAAGGTAATGATAATAAAAGTTGTATTGAACTCTTAAAGCCTCTACTTACTGTCTCTGTGTGTGATTTTTTTTCCATTTACCACACATTTCATGGCATATCCAGTTTTATTGGTTGAGCAAGACCTTAGAATCTGGGTAGAACCGCCATCCATCTGCAAGTTATAACTGGCAAACTTTCTCACATAATGTTTTTGGAGCGAGCAAGACTCAAACCTACGACATCAGCGGTGAGAGGTTAGTGATCTTGAAATTGTGTCTTCCACCACTCGGCCATGGAGGTACCCTCTCTGCATGTGATTCCGTCTAAAGAAGCTTCTACTTTAAAGAACAGAAAGAGCGGGGATCATTTTTATATGAGCACACAGCAATTTTGATATTTTTTAATGAAAATTGTATATTTGCATGAAGTAAAAAAAAAATATATATATATATATATACATATATGACTGTATATTACATAATAAAAAAAAAATCTCCTACATTTCTTTAAATAATGTAAAAATATGACCTTTACCTTTATTTAAATGTTAAAAAATGACCTTCAGTGCTCTCATCTCTTTAAATTAAAAAGATGACCTTCACCTCTTTAAATTTCTTAAAGATAGCCATTTAAACTGTGTAAATATGACCTTCACCTTAAGATTGTAAAATTGTGGCCAATGTTTCTTTTGGCAGCCAATGTTGGTGTATTGTCCATTAGTATTAACCTGGCACTTCTGAATATTCTGTGTATATCCGTCTATTAAATTTTACGCGTCCAAATGTAAAAAGTGACATTACTGTTGATTGACCAATACCGATACATTATTAAATCAGCATCATATGGCAATCACAAATAGTTGTACGGAGATGGTGTAAATGCCCGAACATATTGGCGAAGATTAATGAGTGCCAGGTAAAAACTTACGCTCAAGATTTAGAGATGGCCTGTTGGAAACCAGGTTTGTATATAATATACATATGGATGTTAAATCTTAAGTTTATTTCTTCCAATAAAAATAAGCCATTGACCCTCTGTAAAATGTTTTTTCTCGTTTTAATGAAGCTATTAAACAAGATATTGGTGTCTGTTTTTTGGTAAGTTTTTCTGTAAAGGAACTCACAGAAACGATGATATCGACTTTATACGTGTTCATGCATCAAATTACACAGATAAATGCATAACCCTTTTGAGCTATTAAGTTTTAGCAGCATAATCTGCAACATGAAATTATTTAAAAGAATTATTTTAATTTTGAATAAAAAAAAAATTGCGGTGTTGTGCTAGTTTTGAACATACAGTAATTTCGCATTGGTTTATAATCCAGGGTGCCATCATTCCTTTTTCAGAACTACCACAATTTTCAAACTATCAAGTTCTGGTTCAAAATGACATATTTAACTGCCGTAATCGTGTTTTTCTTAGATATCTTGCTATTGACGTCTGTTCTTCAAATATAAAAATTATGCATGATATATCAAATACCTATTATCTTTAATTATGTGTGTTTTGTATATATAGTCTTTTACAAAAATTGTATTTATCATGTACAATAACTGTCTTTGCGATTATCACACGTAATTGTGTCTGCTACACTTGGTGATCAGAATGAGGCTCAGGAGCCTCATGTGTTAAAACACATTTTTCATATTATCAAGTCACAAAATACTGAAAATGTCCCTCTGGGGACCAAATAGTCATTTTAAAAATGGAATTTTTCAAACCATTGATTTTCGTAAAAGCGAGTCTAAAGTGCACTGAGTGCATAAAGAGTAATTTTGAGACTGACTGTATTTCTGAGCGCTGCAAAATTTCTTACCATTGCATTCCGTACCAAAACAAAATAACTGTATGTGTTAAATCTTTTTTTAAAAATGTCACAGTGTGTCAGTGGAATGGTTAGTTCAGCCAGTTACAGAGACTAGGAGCCACATTAAGGCCTCAGGTTCAAGTCTCAAGCTAGATGCATATTCAATTCATCCTGTTACATTGGCGCACAATCAGGGACTGTGATTTATATATTCTGAGAAACATTTACGTGATTCTCTGGTTTCTATGGAAAATCGTGGATGAATTCCAAATTTGTGGGGGAATGTGTTACAATATGTTTGTAACCTGTTAGGAGAAAAACATTTAGCTCAGTCAGCAGAGCATTCACCCTGCTGACTGAGCTAAAGGTCTCAGGTTTGAGTCCCGGACTAGCTACATATTTTTCTCATCCTGTTACAAAAACACAAATTATTATTTCTTTTAAAGGCCGACTCTTCATCTAAATCATGACCTACATTTCAGTGAAAGGATTACTTCTTGACTAGAGACAAGAGCTTCCCTGGTCGTCAAGTTATATAAAACAATATATGGAGTATTTGTTGTTCTTAATAATATATCAAAAGTGTTCATAGCAAATATTATATAGTCTGGAGCCACATCCAGCACACTAGAAGAACATGTTACCTGAATACTCACACCTGATATATAATTATGCGTATTGAAAAAGTATCATTTCAACATGTCGCAGTCACATGGCACAGTTTGTTGAGACACATGGCCTAATTTCTTAGTTTCAGAATTGTCTAACCCAGTGCCCCAGATATAAATTGACTGAAAAGGGTGAAAACTCTTCAAAGTTAAAAAAAATTAGTGAAATCGTATAGAATTAATTGAGTGATTTTTCACTTAATAAGTTTACAATAATTGAGTGAAACATGGAGTTAATAAAAAGAGTTGAAATGCCTTATTTTGATAATAGTCTATATTAAATGCCCAGTATTGTAAAACTGTTGCTGCCTGCAACCTTACTAGTTTACTTCTTGCACAAACGCAGCTGCCTGCAAGTCGGAATCGTTGGTCAAATTAATCGTTGACATTGGTTTAAAATTCTTATTAAAGAGGTGGGGGTTGTCGGCAAAAATAACTGTAACTGTAATAGTAGCCACATCTGACATACTTACTTATAATAACATCACCTAAATATTAACATCTGACATGTATATTAACAAGAGATGTTGGAGTGACAGTGCACTCGACTATTTGTCACAGAAGTACAAATTTAATTGAGACTGATGACAAATCCAAGCAAAAAGTTATCTAACTTACGAAATTTACAAAACTTAGTACGTCTTATAACTGCAATACTTTGTATGAAGTTTTAATCTAATACATGCAGTGACTTGAGTTTCTAAGTCAAACAAAGGCCCTAATTTGCAAAAACATCTGGCAAGAGTTATCTGATTTGATTTATTTAGTTGGTTTCATGACTACAAAGCGATATGTAAATTTTAATCAAATACATTGAGTGGTTGGTGTAATATGGACTTGATGGTACTTGCATGTAAATTTTTAACCAAAATTCTAAGTCAAAGAAGGACAATAATTTGTATTATATTCATGCAAGATTTATCGAACTTAGTTATTATAGAAAAGTTTATGACTGGGAAGGCCTGTGTAAAGTTTCAATCAAAAACATTGAGTGGTTGGTAAGATATGGACTTGACAGCACTTGCACGCAAAACTTTAACCAACATTTCTAAGTAAAAAAAGGGCAATTATTTGTGTTATATTCATGCAAGAGTTATCTCACTTAGTAATTGTAGTAGGGTTGATGACTAGGAAGGCTTGTGTAAAGTTTCAAGTCAATTCATGCAATGGTTACTGTGATATGGACTTGGTGGTACTTGCACACAAAACTTTAACCAGATTTTCTAAGTCAAACAAGGGAAATTATTTTTATTATATTCCTGCAAGATTTATCTTACTTAGTTATTTTAGTAGGGTTGATGACTAGGAAGGCTTAAATTGTGTAAAGTTTCAATCAAATACATTGAGTGGTTGGTAAGATATGGACTTGATGATACTTGCACTCAAAACTTTAACCAGATTTTCTAAGTCAAACAAGGGCAGTAATTTGCATTATATTCATGCAAGAGTTATCTCACTTAGTAATTGTAGTAGGGTTGATGACTAGGAAGGCTTGTGTAAAGTTTCAAGTCAATTCATGCAATGGTTACTGCGATATGGACTTGGTGGTACTTGCACACAAAACTTTAACCAGATTTTCTAAGTCAAACAAGGGAAATTATTTTTATTATATTCCTGCAAGATTTATCTTACTTAGTTATTTTAGTAGGGTTGATGACTAGGAAGGCTTAAATTGTGTAAAGGTTCAATCAAATACATTGAGTAGTTGGTAAGATATGGACTTGATGATACTTGCACTCAAAACTTTAACCAGATTTTCTAAGTCAAACAAGGGCAGTAATTTGCATTATATTCATGCAAGAGTTATCTTACTTAGTCATTGTAGTAGGGTTGATGACTGGAAAGGCTTATGTAAAGTTTCAAGTCAATACATTTAATGGTTACTGAGATATGTACTTTATGGTACTTGCACGCAAAAATTTTACCAGTTTTTCTAAGTAATAATTTGTATTATATTTATGCAAGAGTTATCTTACTTAGTTATTGTAGTTGGGTTGATGACTGGGAAGGCTTGTGTAAAGTTTAAATCAAATACATTGAGTGGTTGGTGAGATATGGACTTGATGGCACTTGCATGCAAAACTTTAACCAAAACTTCTAAGTCAAACAATTGCAAAATTTTGCATTATATTCATGCAAGAGTTATCTAACTTAGTTATTGCAGTAGGGTTGCTTGTGTAAAGTTTCAAGTCAATACATGCAATGGGACTTGCATGCAAAACTTTAACCAAGGTGCAACGCCAGTGCCTAGGTGATTAGAATAGTTTTCTTTATTCTCCGAATAGTTGAGCTAAAAATGGTGTCATTTCAATGTGTCGCAGTGGCACAGGTAGTTAAAGTCTGACCACACTAAGCATTTAAGTACACTCTGCAGCATGTTCAAATTCAATATGTTGCTTTTTGTGTTTTTTTCCCCTCCATATGTATTATTTTTTCTGGATAGTGTATAATATAAAAAGTACCTTATGTCTTTTATCATATATTATTTCAATGTTAATTCTTTTTAAATTGTTCTTTTATTAAACTTTTTACAATACATTCAAGACAATGCAATTTAATATTTCCATCTTAGATCTGCTGTAGTAGCCTTGCCTGGTTAGCTCAGTCAGGAGCCACCTGCTTATAAATCCAACCTCTACGATGAATGATTAACGACATTGCATCAAATTATCATTCAAGTGGGAAAATTATCTTATCAGTTACTTGCAGAAGATGGTGTGCTTGAGTACTGGTTCACCTTCCAGGGTCTCAGGAAAGAGCGGTTAGGTTAATTAATCTTCTGTTAGCCCTAGATGGCATAAAAATGATGCTATTGATTAAAAAAAATAATTGTAATAGACATGTAAGTTAATACCTTTTGTAGTTCTTACCCAGGTAATTCATATCCTTTTAATTCTGCATTTAAAACAGTTGAAGACATTTGGAAGAGCTTAAAATCAAACTTGAGATAAATAGTTGAAATGTGTTTTTTTTTTATTTTCATTCAATAAATCACACAGTACTGAAAAAAAAACAGGCAGAGGTTTTTATCCAACTCCTCATCATACCCTGTTAATGGAAGGAGAATGAGAAACTATAATTATTGGAAGAAGCTGAAGGTGAGAGAATGTTACTCCAAGCTAAGATTTCTGTCTCAAATGTCTGAATGAGATAACTATGTATAATTTGAATTTTTTTTTTGGTTACGCCGCATGAGCTACCGAATCCTATATAAGGGCCAGTTAAGAAATTGACTCTGGGTGCTGCAATATTGAAACGTCACGATCACGTGTTAAAAACATGGCATTCGCCACATGGAGGTCGCCATTGTTTTTCTTAACAGTGCATTATGGGAATGTACAATAACTTTTGATATTAAAACCTAGTCATGTTCCTACCACTTTCCAGCTAAAAGGAAAATTCAAATGCGGTGTGTGTAATAATTGATTGTGATGTTTTAATCCACTAATTGAGATCACTACGAATTGTTCTTTGCATATTTAATCAGGAAAAAAAATTATAATGCCTTAAATCAAGGAATTTTCTAAAACGCCTTGCTTAAATGAGATCTTGAAACTTAATTTTTTGACAATTTATCGCCGTTTCTGACAGATTCCTACCAAGTTAATGTAAATAGTTTTCAAATATCTATGTATTTACTCAATTATTATAATATGCTGAACCCATAACAATGGAAATAATAACAAAATTAAACAGCTACTGAGTTGTTTATTTTATTCAATACAACAGAAATATAAAGATAGTTTACCGGTGTATAGAACATAGCAGTAAGTATGTTAGACAATATATAAGGTAAGTTTCTTTTTAAATATGCAAATGGCAATACATAATGATTGAGATCATTACATTTAAACATCAAAGTTACTATCAGGCACATCTGCAGCCGGAAATTCGCTGAGTCACTGGAACCTTGTCGGGATTTGGTATCACCTTTGATTTAGTACCCTGTACAAGGAACCAACCTTACACATTCATTCACTTTAATTGCCACATCATTTATAAGACCAAACCATTGGATGCTTTTTAAAAGCAGCCAACTTGTCTTTATTAGCTCTATAATGGCCAATGGCCAGCAGGGCTTGTGTCATGATAAATTGTCCCTCATCCATCGTTTTCTGTCATCCGTCCTTTAACCTTTTTCTTGTAAATGTGATAGAACCCCCATTTTGCAATGAATCTTAACCAAACTTGCACAACAGTTATATAGCCACAGTATCTCTACAGGTCTTATAAGCATATTTTAAAAGAAACTTTATAAAGAAATTTCACTGAAAGTTCAAGCCATAGACCTTAGACAGTGTACATGTAGCATTGTATGGAGATTCCCTAAAAGGGTTGTTGAACCCAGGTCCTTGGTGTCAAATTTTAGGCCACCACAGGAGTCACTGTTTTACTTGAGTTATACACAGGAGCTTGGGTAGTGGACAATAACAATTAATAGGGGTGGGCAGGTCCCCTAGCGTATATATAGAGACAAGGGAAGAACCAAACGTGAACGTAAAGCCATTTAGGCCCAAAAGGGTCTCTTGTTTTAAATTTGGTTAAACTGTGTGTTATGTTTCTGACCATAATATTGTTGTCTAGGGTCGTGTTTCCTCTACTTTCAGAATTTTAATCATTGGAGAGGTTTCTTTTTAGTGGGTGGGTGACTTAGGCACATGGACATTTAAACTTTAATCAGGTGATATGACACACTTGACACACAAAGTATGATAATCACATTATACTGACAACGTACGGGCTGACTAGAACTAGAACTATCCTCTAAATGCCAAGGACCAGGCATGAAAACTTCTAGTACCAATTTCTAAGTCTTTTGTATGACCTGACAGCAGGCCAAGAATTGAACCCACAACATATAACATGCGAGACAGATGCTCTACCACTGCTGCGGTTATTTCAAAGATGCCCGAGGTTCAGTTGTTGAATCAAAGGAAAGGCTCCATTGATGTCACCTTGTTGTTTAATGGCAGTTTCATGCAAACCATGTCTAATGCATTCATTTTCACTAAAAAATACAATCAGTTTGATTCAAAGCATCTTTTATTGTTATTATTATCATCTAAAACTGTTAAATCAATGAACAAAGCTTTTAAGTGTATTGTTTATTATGACACTTAAAACAGAATCTGGGAACATCGATGGCATTCAATTCCATTTAAAATTCTAAAAACCAATGTGGATTTGCGTCTGCTGCGAGAACGGAGCCGTGACACATATGTACTCATCATAATAATAAGCGTCTTTACCTTAATCAAATATAAAACAATTAGCTTGGAAGCTGTCGGAAGAAGATAATAATGACATCCATGAAATACATTGGCAGAAGTAGTGTGTGGGGTGGGGGACAAGAATTAAGACACTGCTGAATGAAATGACATCTATTTCTATCAGAATTATAAAAAAACAAATACGTGGAATGCTCTATTACTTGTGCCGCACCTCTCTCTTCCTAACCTGGATGTCTTCAGCAAAAGCAGGGTGATAGTGTAAACTAATGGATAGAGTGTTGGCCGCTCATGACCGGAGGATGTGGGACCGCAGTTCAACCCAATGTCTCTCAAAAAAACAAAAACTCTCAGTACTGGTTATACCCAGGAAGCAGATTAGAAAGTGGCTCAAATAAACTCTGAGCTTTCTTCACAATTGAGCTAAAATTAATGAGTATTAATACTCATGAAAGTTAAAAAAATGTTGCGATTTTTTTAATTTTGTGGTACCAGTATATGATATTTTAAAGAAAAGCTTCATTAACACATTACATTTCTGTCTTTTTTCTGATACAATGTTGGCATTTCATTGACCCTTGAGTGTCAAAGACCTCATTTTTCTCATTATGTAATTACATTATGATATTCTTGATATAAGCAGATTGATATCAGCCAATGTCTGAGTTTGATCAGTCACGATTGTATCAGCTGATACTGACATGGGTATAAATTCATCATTGTTATCTACAATGCAATGCTCAAGGCATTTTTTTCAGCAGTTATTTTGAATATACAACTTGTGTTGTGTCTGCTTTAAAGGGACTATATCTGGAGTTGTTCAAAATTTTAAAATTGGTTAAAACATTTTTTTTAAAAATATCATGCCTATTTGATACTCATTGATCCCATATGCTATAAGGATATCTATTCAAAATACTAAAATACCATATTGAAAAGGGATTTTGTAACTTGGGCTACCTGCCTAGGTTGGACTTGAATAAATTTTCCGCTTAAAATGGCAACATGTTTTATGACAAATTAAATGCGTCACATGATTTTATTTGAGTTCAATTTGATCCGTTACATAGGTATAGAAGTAGTGAAATATTGTTTCATCATAGAGAGAGTCCTAATTATGACCATGTGAATGTTGTCAAGCAGTATTTAAGTGCTGTGTATTTTTAAAATGGGAATTTTATTTCAAGTCTTCCACTCCAGTTTAAATGTCAAATTTGTCATATGTTTTGGTGGAGTTCACATACCAAACCATTCTGATTGTATTTATTAATGATAATAAGATGTTTTTAATCTATTTGAAAAATAATTTTATCTTTTAATACATTTAAAGCATTTTTTCCTGATATAGTCCCTTTAAAATAAAATAAAAAACACACCAGAAAATGTTTTCAGGTCATGAACCTTCAGGTCTTCTGGCATTTGAAAAACATTTTAAAGGAAGTAAATCAGAAATTTTCAAAATTTTAACATGGGCTAAAAACATTTTTTTTTCAATATAATTTTTTTATAATATTATACTCATTGGTACAGTATTTGCATTAGGAATACTAATCCAATTCAAACATTTTAAAGTAGACCAATTGTCACATTATCGGCAGCATATTTAATTGCATTTTTCTCACACAACATACAACATTTTAATTTGGATTTCTTGGGACCCAAACAAATGCTGACCATTCACAAATTCTAATGCATCAATAATTTTACAAAAATGAGTTTATAATCATTATAACAGTTTACTAAAAAAGATAAAGTATACAATTCTGTTTCTTGTTTTAATAACAGTAAGGTCATGTGTCTGCTACCAACCAATGAAAACTGGTATCATATCTTATGAGATGATATAACAAATTCATAGCAAGATATAACACTCGGTTAAGTCAATGGATGATTTAAACAAGGTGAAAGTGAGGAAGTTGTCCTCAGACAGGGAGTGAATTGTGAATAATAAAAGAAAAATAGATTGTAAAAGAAAAAAGATAAGATCAAATGAATATTGCGACATTTACATCTATATTAATATTTTATTAACACAAACAGTTAAGGAGATAAAAGAAGTTATTAAAATAAATATTGGACAACAGGCTGTTAATTAAGGCCTGAGTGTCATGAAAAGTTTCCCTGATATTTTTCCGCCACATTTATCAATCTTATCCTAGTTCTGGTTTAAGCTTATTGTTTGTAAAATATTAACAATATGTTGTTTGGGAGAGAATGATGAAAAAAATAATTAAATCCTAGTTTTTTGAACACATGGGAATCTATTTCTATTCTGGAGACATGATTGAATTTTACACGTTGTGGAAGAAATCAACGGGTTTTGATGCTCATTTCACACATGCTCATTTCTTCCTTAACGCCTTCATAATAACTCATTGGTTTTGCACCTAAAAAATGTGAAAGAAGAAAAAGGTTTTCAGGGTTGATGTAACAGTTATATGATTTCTTCATTGAGGCTTTGTTAACATTTCATAAAACTGTTTATAAATGTGGCGTATGAACTGATAAATATTGGGATATAGTTGCAGTCAACATTAATTGTACCAGTTATGATTCAATAACAATGCATATGGTATTTTAAGTTAGGCCAAAATAAATTGATTTCTAGAAAAACATCCCCGCCCGCCCCGTAGTTTTCATGCTGCTACGACCCTTCTTATTTTCATGAAAAAAAAGATAAAAAAAATAAAAAAATAAAAAAATTAAAAACATCAAAAATTTTAAAAATGAAGATAAAAATAAAATCTTCCCGCATTCCCTGTTTTTTGGAAAAATTTTGGCTGATAATCTAGCAATTAATTTATAATGGCATAAGTGAATAAATATGCTTGCTAAATCACAAGATTTTTTGCCATCTTTGATTTTTGGTATAATCCATTCTCTTGCGTGTGATTTTCAAAAACTATAAAGGGAGTAAGTATATCAGGCTATTTAAAATTGGTGTAAAACATTTTTTTTCTCCAGAATATCATAAGGCATTGCCTATATACACTCATTGGCCCCATATTATGGGACCATAACATATAATTATGTTAGTAATATTAGCAATTATTTGTGGTTGTTGTCACAGCCAAGGTCAAGCAGGTCACAGTCAAATCCGAAGTTCCATTGTTTCAGTCTATATTATGAATATTGAAAACAAGCATTAAATACTGGTATTGTGCATGGACAAAGTTTAAAATTCTAAATTGGGACCAAGCAGAAATAAAATAATTCAACAGCGCGACAATTAAATTTTTTATATTTTATGCTGATCTTCATATTCTAAAGATATGTTTAATAGGAACTTGTTTATATTTTCATGCATATACAGCAGAAAAAAAATATTGTAAAGAATTGAATCAAACAAAAAAGATCTTAACTTGATGCTTATAATATAGCAGGCAAAATAATTGTAGCATGGAAGACTTGTGATTTATTATTTTCTGACAAATTGTTTCATGACAATCCCCAAGAGTTATAACTATAAACCATCTATTCCAATTAAAAAATAACTTTGATGATTCTATGTTACATTCAGGCATAATCACTTGAGCTGTCAAGTTGGACACTCCGATGACAACAACCGATTTTATGATGAGAGCAATTTTAATAAAAATTGTTCTATTGCTTTATCAATCCAAAGCTTTTTATTTCAAATAAGAACAAACAAAATGATTACTTTACTTGAGATACAAGACAAACTGAGTAGTTTACATGAGATACAAAACAAAATGAGTAGTTTATGTGAGATACAAAATAAAATGAGTAGTTTACATGAGATACAAGACAAAATGAGTAGTTTACATGAGATACAAAACAAAATGAGTAGTTTACATGAGATACAAAACAAAATTTGTAGTTTACATGAGATACAAAACAATATGAGTAGTTTACATGAGATACTAGACAAAATGAGTAGTTTACACAAGAAACAAGATTTACACGAGATACAAGACAAAATGACTAGTTTACACAAGATACAAGATTTACATGAGATACAAGACAAAATGAGTAGTTTACACGAGATACAAGACAAAATGAATAGTTTACATGAGATACAAGACAAAATGAGTAGTTTACATAAGATACAAGACAAAATGAGTAGTTTACACGAGATACAAGACAAAATGAATAGTTTACACAAGATAAAATGAGTAGTTTACATGAGATACAAGACAAAATGAGTAGTTTACACTTGATATTTAAGACATAATGAGTAGTTTAAAAGAGATACCAGACAAAATGAATAGTTTACACGAGATACAAGACAAAACTAGTAGTTTACACAAGATACAAGACAAAATGAATAGTTTAAATGTGAAACAATATTTACACGAGATACAAGATTTACACGAGATAAAGACAAAATGTATAGTTTACATGAGATACAAGACAAATGAGTAGTTTACACGAGATACAAGACAAAATGAGTAGTTTACACAAGATGCAAGATTTACATGAGATACAAGACAAAATGAGTAGTTTACACAAGATACAAAATTTACACAAGGTACAAGACAAAATTAGTAGTTTACACGAGATACAAGATTTACATGAGATACAAGACAAAATGAGTAGTTTACATGAGATACAAGATCTACACCAGATACAAGACAAAATTTGTAGTTTACATGAAATACAAGACAAAATTAGTAGTTTGCACAAGATACAAGACAAAATGAGTAGTTTACACGAGATACAAGATTTACATGAGATACAAGACAAAATGAGTAGTTTACACGAGATACAAGATTTACATGAGATACAAGACAAATTGAGTAGTTTACATGAGATACAAGATTAATAAGAGATACAAGACAAAATGAGTAGTTTACATGAGATACAAGATTTACATGATTACACAACAAAATTGATAGTTTACACAAGATACAAGACAAAATGAGTAGTTTACATGAGATACAATACCAAATGAGTAGTTTACATGAGATACAAGATTTACATGAGATACAAGACAAAATAAATAGTTTACATGAGATACAAGACAAAATGAGTAGTTTACACGAGATACAAGACAAAATGAGTAGTTAATTAACACGAGATACAATACAAAATGAGTAGAGAAGAAAAACAAGAACAGATGTATTATGATAGGATAAACTTCTAATACTTCAGCTTGGTGGTTCTGGGTAAGAATAGGATGACACTAGCTAGCTCTGAAGAAGTGTTAGAATCCTCTAAATGGGTGTCCAGGGTTCAACACTTATGTTGTCCTGTGGTTCTGGGCTGTCACTAACAAGCTCAGCACAAAGGTTGAAATCCTCTGAATGAATGTCCAGGGTTCAACACTTATGTTGTCCTGTGCTTCTGGGCTGCCACTAGCAAGCTCTGCAGAAGAGATGGAATCCTCTGAATGGATGTCCATGGTTCAACACTTATGTTGTCCTATGGTTCTGGGCTGTCACTAGCAAACTCTGCAGAAGGGTTGGAATCCTCTGAATGGGTGTTAAGGGTTCAACACTTATGTTGTCCTATGGCTCTGGGCTGTCACTAGCAAACTCTGCAGAAGTGTTGGAATCCTCTGAATGGGTGTCCAGGGTTCAACACTTATGTTGTCCTATGGTTCTGGGCTGTCACTAGCAATCTCTGCAGAAGGGTTTGGATCCTCTGAATGGATGTCCAGGGTTCAACACTTATGTTGTCCTATGGTTCTGGGCTGTCACTAGCAAGCGTTGCAGAAGGGTTGGAATCCTCTGAATGGGTGTTCATGGTTCAACACTTATGTTGTCCTGTGGCTCTGGGCTGTCACTGGCAAGCTCTGCAGAAGAGTTGGAATCCTCTCGATGGGTGTCCAGGGTTCAACACTTATGTTGTCCTGTGGTTCTGGGCTGTCACTAGCAAGCTCAGCAGAAGTGTTGGAATTCTCTGAATGGGTGTCCAGGGTTCAACACTTATGTTGTCCTGTGGTTCTGGGCTGTCACCAGCAACCTCAGCAGAAGCGTTGGAATCCTCTGAATGGGTGTCCATGGTTCAACACTTATGTTGTCCTGTGGTTCTTGGAGTCACTAGCAAGCTTGGCAGAAGTGTTGGAATCCTCTGAATGGTTGTCCAGGGTACACCACTTATGTTGTCCTATGGTTCCAGGCTGTCATTAGCAAGCTCGGCAGAAGTGTTGGAATCCTCTGAATGGGTGTCCAGGGTTCAACAATTATGTTGTCCTATGGTTCCAGGCTGTAACTAGCAACTTGGCAGAAGGGTTTGGATCCTCTGAATGGGTGTCCAGGGTTCAACACTTATGTTGTCCTGTGGTTTCAGTCTGTCACTAGCAAGCTCAGCAGAAGGGTTGGAATCCTTTGAATGGGTGTCCAGGGTTCAACACTTATGTTGTCCTGTGGTTCTAGGCTGTCACTAGCAAGCTCTGCAGAAGAGTTGGAATCCTCTGAAAGGGTGTCCAGATTTCAACACTTATGTTGTCCTGTGGTTGCGGGCTGTCACGAGCGTTCTCAGCAGAAGAATTGGAATCCTCTGAAATGATGTCGAGGGTTCAACACTTATGTTGTCCTTTGGTTCCAGGCTGTCACTAACAAGCTCTGCAGAAGAGTTGGAATCCTCTGAATGGGTATCCAGGGTTCAACACTTATGTTGTCCTGTGGTTCCAAGCTGTCACTAACAAGCTCTGCAGAAGAGTTGGAATCCTCTGAATGGGTGTCAAGTGTTCAACATGTATGTTGTCCTGTCTTATTAATACTTATTAAATATATACTCATATAAAGCTTATTGAATAGGTACTCAAATTTATGCATATTGAACATATATGTTAATCATTGCTTATTAAATAGATACTCATATCTATGCTTATTGAATAGATACTCATATAATTTATCCCAATGGTGCAATAAGGTACCAAGTGTATATGAAAAAAGAAGACACTTGATACCTTTTTGCACCAATGGGAAAATTTTTTATTCTGATTGAATAGATACTAAAATGACTATGTGCTTATTGAATAGATACTCATATTTATGCTTATTGAAAAGATATAAATATTTATTCTTATTGAATAGATACTTATATCTATGCTGATTGAATAGATATGAATATCTATGCTTATTGAATAGATACACATATTATTATGTGCTTATTGACTAGATACTCTTATCTATGCTTATTGAATATATACCCATATCGATTCTTTTTGAATAGATACTATATTCTTATTGAATAGATACTCATTTGATTATATGCTTATTGAATAGATACTCATATCTATTCTTATTGAATAGATACTCATTTGATTATATGCTTATTGAATAGATACTCATATCTATTCTTATTGAAAAGATACTCATATGATTATGTGCTTATTGAATAAATACTCATATATATGCTTATTGAATAGATACTCATATATATGCTTATTTGATAGATATTCAATTATATTATTATTGAATAGATACTCATATATATGCTCATTGAATATATACTCATATCTATGCTTATTGAATAGATACTCATATATAAGCTTATTGGATAGATACTCAATTCTTTTCTTATTGTATATATATATACTCATATCTATGCTTATTGAATAGATACTCATATCTTTGCTTATTGAATAGATACTCATATCTATGCTTATTGGATTGATACTCATATATATGCTGATTGAATAGATACCCATTTTTATGCTTATTGAATAGATATTCATATCTATGCTTATTGAATAGATACTCATATCTATGCTTATTGGATTGATACTTATATATATGCTGATTGAATAGATACCCATTTTTATGCTTATTGAATAGATACTTATATCTATGCTTATTGGATAGATACTCAATTGTATTCTTATTGAATAGATACTCATATCTATGCTTATTAGATTGATACTCATGTCGATGCTTATTGGATAGATTCTTTATTCTATTCTTATTGAATAGATACTCATTTCTATGCTTATTGAATAGATACTCATATATATACATATTGTATAGATACTCATATCTATGCTTATTAGATAGATACTCAATTCTATTTTTACTGAATAGCTACTCATATCTATGGTTATTGAATAGATACTCAAATCTATTCTTATTGAATAGATATTCATATCGATGCTTATTGAATATATACTCATATCTATCATTTATTTGTTACAGATCTGGTTTGAAAAAAAAAAATTGTAATGTCGAAATTTCTCAAAAATTTATCTCCAACACCGGAGAAAAAAAATAATCAGGAAAATGGTTGGAAACTCAAAGAGGGTATGAAAATAATTGACAGAGCTCTTTCCATCATAGCTTGAAAACAGAATTCTGCTGATGAAGATGAACAACCATGATGTTTGTGTCATGTCTATAATGGGGTGCAGTAATCTGAACGTGCAGGTTATTAAAACACATGCATGCATCAGAGAAAATATGTTTTATTTTTATTTATGACTCAAATCAGATATCCGATTATCAGAAGGTCACCCAAATTCTAAAAGTAGCGATTCCTGTGGGATCCTAAGGCAAAATGAATTAGTATTGAACCCTAGTGTTATGTTTTTTGTTGCCATGTTCATTATTGTAGTGTAATGACCAACTGTTGTGTGGTTGTAGGGTACCAAATGAGTGACAGCAAGAATATGATCAATGCATTTCATGATGGTTGTAAGAAGCAACAATTTAATTTATACTAATTTTTTTAGCTTGTTTGCAAAGAAAGCTTAAGCTTATATGAACCACTGTCGAGTCCACTTCCTGGGTAGGACCAGTACTGAGTGTTGTTTTTGAAGAGGCATCTGGTCAAGCGGGGGATCGAACCCGCAACCTCTGGCATGAGTGGTCAACACTCTATCCACTACACTACTGCCCCCAAAAAGCAACAATTAGAGAATTTGATTAAGAATTTACTGATACGCCAGCAGTTTTGTAGGTATCAAGGTTGTAGCTTCATTCTGCCTATTCATTATTTGATGGTTTTTTTGTGTGTTTTTTTTTTCAATCTTTGTAAGCCAGTAACATTCTGGCTAAGAATAGAATCACTGCCGATCTCTGCAGAGGGGTTGGAATCCTCCAAATGGGTGTCATATTCATTTTCTCATTTTTTGTCATGTTCACTATTGTAGTTAAATTATCAACCCCTGTGTGGTTCCAGGGAGCCATATGAGTGATGGCAAGAATAGGACCACTGTGGCTTATACATGTCGTAAGAAGCGACAATTTGAGTAATACGATAGAATTTGCTGAAACTCTGCAGTTCTGAAGGTATCAAGGTTCTAGGTTCATTCTGCATATTCATTTGTTAGTGTATTTTTTTTAAATCTGTATGTTAATTTGTTGTTTTTGTACATGTAGAGTGAACCTGGAATCTTCCTTCCTGTTGGCGTCGAATAACCTATAATGTGTTGGTATGCCGTTAAACTCTATTCATTCATTCAATCTTTATGTTAATTTGTTGTTTTTATACAAGGAGAATAAACTTGGAATTTTCATTTCCGGGGATGTCAATATAATCTGTATTGACTTGTACGTCATATAACCCAATTCATGTGTTGTATGTTTTCTTTGTTTGTTTGTTCATTCATTCACAGAGTGCTTTTATGTCAATGCTTGATGCTTTGATATTTTGCATGCAGCTTGTTGAAATATATAAACTTGTGCAAAAAGGTGATCTGAGTGTAATAGTCTGACACTTTTGTGATAATTTTAAAAACCAGATAAGAGAGAGTAAAAAATTCTCATGTTAAACTATGAAAGGGCTGAGGAGTATAAAGTTTGAATAAAATGTAATATCCATTCATTTACAGCCCATGAACAGTTTGGTTAAACATGAAATTTCGTTAAATAACTGACAATCTATAAACAGTGTGGTTAAATCATTCACAGCCCATGAACAGTGGTTAAACATAAATATTTGGTTAAATAACTGACAATCTTTAAACAGTTTGGTTAAACATAAATATTTGGTTAAATAACTGACAATCTATAAACAGTGATTAAATCATTTACGACCCATGAACAGTTTGGTTAAACATGAAATTTCGTTAAATAACTGACAATCTATAAACAGTGTGGTTAAATCATTGACAGTCCATGAACATTATGGTTAAACAAACAAAAATTTTGGTTAAATAACTGGCAGTATGTAAACAGTGTGGTTAAATCATTGACAGTCCATGAACAGTTTGGTTAAACATGAACATTTTGATTAAATAACTGACAGTCTATAAATAGTGAGATTTAATCACTTACTAAACAGTGTGGTTAAATCATTGACAGTCCATGAACATTATGGTTAAACAAACAAAAATTTTGGTTAAATAACTGGCAGTATGTAAACAGTGTGGTTAAATCATTGACATTCCATGAACAGTTTGGTTAAACATGAACAATTTGATTAAATACCAACAGTCCATAAAATTATTTGTAAAGTCATGAACATTCTGGTTAAATCACTAATTGAGCACTTTCTGGTGTTATTAAAATGTTCAATTTAAACTCTATATTTTTATTTCTATGACGCATGGAACATAAGTTTTGCAAAACACTGTTTACATAGTACTTAAGCATATACAACTCATATGGTTGATCAATATATCCCTATAAAAATATAAGGATTTTAAAAGCTAAAATAATTTCTTGCTATACAGTATGTATTTAAGAAAATGGAACAAATACCCTAGTTCATACTTGCATTTTTCCTCCACTTTTTATGTGTCATGTGCTCAGCTGACATTGCTTTTCACATTTCCTTATTTTCTTCTTAGACAATTGGGGGCCATATTTTACCTAATATGGCAGGCATTATTGGCCACAGAAATTGACTTCATTCTTCCAGAAATGGTAATTATGGTATGTTATAGTAGAGGCCATTTATGGCAAAGAGAATAAAGAGGATTCTATCCGCTACTTTTATGCTTTTTCTATGGTTTTTATTTCAGTGGCATGCCCCTGGGATCTTTTCTTAAAGCCAAGCAAGCTACCATGCAGTTAATTTGATATTCGATGACCTGCGTTTGCAAGTCTATCGTGCCATCCATCTTGTAATTTTTACGATGTTGCCAGTGAGTCACCGTCACTTCTCTGATAGGTTTGTGCTTCCAGCCGATAATATTTCCCATATACACACATATATAAGAAATATTGGATCAAATGGAATCACTTTGCAAACTGCGAGATATATATCCAAATTTCATCCGATGGGAGCAGAATCAAGTAACGAACGGCATTGGAAGTTATGAGTATCCACTTTATGGCATGTCGTGAGTGAGTCAGCCAGCGACTTGCACAATCCAACGAACGTTGGCATTTGCGATTTTTGTTTACTCCAAATATTGGACAGGAATTAAATAAATTGGGAGAAAGTTGCATTATGTGAATTGTTTTTCATGTTCGTCTACTGTTGATAGTGGAGGGTAATGCGTCTTTGTCATGCGAAGACTGTGATAATTTACAGATTAGCTTCTCCGAATAATCTTGGGTGCAATCAAAATAATGATGGACACTCGTTGGCAATGTCAAAATGATAGATTTAATGGGTTTCTTGTCAATTGTCCTTGTATTTTATGAGACTGATTACAGCTCTGCCGAAGGTGATTAATTAAAACCCTCCATCCTCCCTGCATGTCTTTTATTGTCAAAGATTCTAGCCCCGTAATGTTTACTTTGTAATAAAGCTCTTGGGGTGAAATAGCCATTACTTGGACAGCTTCAGTTCAAATGAGTACTGCGGACTATAAACATGAGCTGACATTATTTTGTTAATGGCGATTCTATGTAAAATGTTGGCTGTTCTGAATATTGCATTCTGAGATATTTCTGAACTATCACGTGTCAAAACCAATAAAACTCGTAAAGTTCACGAGTACCCCATTAAAAAAAATAATTAAATAAAGGTGGCAAAATCTGGTATAAACTTTTTTTTTACTTATCTGTAAATGGAATTTACTTCTCCGTGTAAGACAATTTTACTTACCAATAAAACAAACCGAATGACCAAGAACCTTTTACTTATAGCTTACAGAAGCCGCTCTGTGAAAAGTGTGTTTTCAATGCTATGAAATTTGACATGATTTCATTTCAACTTAATTTCACCCCATTGGTACAAAAAGGTACCATGTGCCTTCTTAATTCATATACACTTGGTACTTTATTGCTCTAATGGGATGAAAATTTTCCACAGACAAGTATACTTTAAAATTTTGCTTGTCTGTATAATGTAAATGTATGATACCCATAGTAAGCATTTCAAAAGTGCTAAAACTGCAAGTTAATATTATATTCTTGCTATACAACGAGGATGTTAGGAAATGGAAAAACTTCTATTTACACAAGTTATTTCCACTATAATTTATGCACTGCAAAGTGTTCTAGTGGTAGAGCATCCACCCGACATGCAGAAGGTCATGGATTCGATCCCTTGCTGGGTCATATATATAAAAAAATGTGAAAATACTACTAGAAGCTTCTTCGCTTGGTGTACAGCATTTAGAGGATAGTTTAAGGTCTGGTCTAAAAAATAAACGATAATGTCAACCAATTTAATATTTATTAAAATTTAGAAGTTGGGAAAGAAACTATTTTTAAGATAGTTTATGGAGGGGAATCCAAATATTAAAGACTAAACAAAACATGGAATTAGTTGACAACTATCTGAAAAGCAAGTTTCATCAAACTAATTTGAGTATAATAATGGTATATAGAATATATTATTGTGATTACAAATATGTGTCCATTACATTTATACATATATTAATACATTATGGTAATTAAAAGTTTAATTAGCTGTTGTAAAAAGGAAATTTGGAGCCTAAACGTAACTTTAACAACTTAATGTAATTCTCAATATGTGTTTTTTATTATTTGATAAATTCATCATTTTTATCAGAAAATGTTGATTTTGCAATTATGAGGAAATTTTGTTATCATGGCAAGTTCAATTTATGGAGTCTGTTGGATATGAACAAAGGAATGCAAATAATTTTATTAGAGTAAATGGATTTTATCATTAATTGATCCATTGTGGCGACACATGACAATTTTGATAAATTTTCACTTCAAACAATTTTTGATAATTATATAATTATCTGTATGATTAAAATACTCAAGTGTCTGTGCAGAAAAATATTCTTGTAACGGCATTTTTATTTCGCATATTCATGATCGTAATTATATCACAAAAAGTGTAACAAATATTTTTTTTTTTAAAAATAATTCTCATATTTCATAATTAGCTTGATGGCCACTAATTTTATAAACAAGAACACAGGAAGCGGGTACAGATGCTTTTATTTTTGTTGTATGTGTAGGTCAAGAAAAATTAGGGAAGAAGTATCCAAGCTGCATTTGTGAAACTTTGCATGTGGATAAAGAACATTAAGGAGATAATTATGCAGGTTGTTGTGGTTGCTATGGCAACAAAATAAGAAAAATTACAGATACAACCTGAAAAGTACACAAAGTATCCAAGCTACATTTGTGATAATTAGCATGTGGATAGAGGGCAATAAGGAGAACATGCACATCATTTTATATCTTTTTCAGTCGGACAAAAATTGTGGTTGCTGTGGCGACAAGATTATTAAACCAGTAAGGGACTTGTCACTTATGTATTGCTTGTATACTCCAGTGTCTTGTTAACTCACTTGGGTCCTCTATGGTCTAAAGCGCCATCTCATGATCACTCACCTCATAGTGATAAGGTCGTAAGTTTGAGTTCTGCTCACTCCAAAAACTTTTATGTGAGAAAGTTTGCCAGTAACTTGCAGATTCATTTTGAGTCCTTTCTGATCCACCATTAAAACTGGATATGCCATATATAACCTTAAACATGTTGAAAATGGCGTTAAACCCTATTAAACCCTCCCCCTCCCCACACACAAAAAAAAATTTATTACTCTCAAGAATGTTAATATCGAGATAGATGTCAGTGGGGATTATCTTGAAAATGCATTAGAGTAGTTGGGACAAATCTGGTTCAGAACCACCCAAAATTTGTTCAAGTAAGGAGATTTCACAATTTCAAGTGAAAATTATGCCAATTATTTCAAATGTTATAATTATTTATCATCTTGAATTCATTGTTACATTCATCTGAGTTATTCCTGCAGCCAACTTATCAGTTGTTCAGAAATGGCCGCTGCTTCTAAAAATAAACTGCCAATGGGAACATTTCAAACAACATCTTCTCTGAAAATCTAAATCAATGTAGACCAAACTATATTCTTTCATTATATGCAATTATATGCAATGTATTGCATATACATTTTGTATATTTATAATTCAATATACTGTTGAATCAAAAAACAAACATTTAATTCATTTCAAAGCAAAACAATAAGATAAAAATCAGTTCATTTTTCCATCACATGAATAAACTTACTCAATAATGAAATAATTTCAAAAACCAAAATGTATGCTTTCTTTTTCCTTTCAGTGTATATATATGAATGTATGTTACAACTTGACTGATATATATATTTGTACGGTTTGTTGAGGGATGGCCCACCCCGACCCTCACAGACCTATTACGGGTTGATTAAATGGATCACTTTTCATTATATAAAGTCCTTTAAGATGTCCTAATTTATAATTATAAATGGTGACTGTTACTTAAAATATATCTAAAACAATCTCGAATGTCTAACTTTGTTGAGCTTGCCAAATCCATTATGGCTTTCCTGTATATGCTTGTGAAAAACGCTAGACCCCATTCTGCCAAAACATATTATATATAAATACATGAAAATTCAGCATTAAGCTCACTCTCTCAATTACATTATCATTAAGCTCACTCTCATTATTACATTATCATTAAGCTCACTTTGCTCACTCTCTCTATAACATTATCATTAAGCTTTCTTTGCTCACTCTCTCAATAACATTATCATTATGCTCACTTTGCTCACTCTCTCAATTACATTATAATTAAGCACACTCTCAATTACATTATCATTAAGTTCACTCTCTAAATTACATTATCATTAAGCTGACTCTTTCAGTTACATTAGCATTAAGCTCACTCTCTCAATTACATTATCATTAAGCTCACTCTCTAAATTTCATTATCATTAAACTCACTCTCTCAATTGCATTATCATTAAGCTCACTCTCAATAACATTATCATTGAGCTCACTTAAGCTCACTCTCTCAATTACATTATATTTAAGCTCACTCTCTCAATTACATTATCATTAAGCTCACTCTCTTAATTACATTATCATTAAGCTCACTCTCTCAATTACATTATAATTAATCTCACCCTCTCAAATACATTATCATTAAGCTCACTTAAGCTCACTCTCTCAATTACATTATCATTAAGCTCACTCTTTCAGTTACATTATCATTAAGGTCACTCTCTCAGTTACATTATCATAAAGCTTACTCTTTAAATTATATTCATTAACTTCACTCTCTCAAAAACATTATCAATAAGCTCACTCTCTCAATTACATTTTCATTTACCCCACTCTCTCAGTGACATTATCATTAAGCTCACTCTCTCATTTACATTTTCATTAAGCTCACTTTCAATTACATTATCATTAAGCTCACTCTCTCATTCCATTATCACTAAACTCGCTCTCTCAATTGCATTATTATTAAGCTCACTCTCAGTGACATTATCATTAAGCTCACTCTCTTAATTGCATTATCATTAAGCTCACTCTCTCAATTACATTATCATTAAGCTCACTCTCTGTGACATTATCATTAAGCTCACTCTCTTAATTGCATTATCATTAAGCACGCTTTTAATTGCATTATCATTAAGCTACCTCTCTTTATAACATTATCATTAAGCTCACTCTCAATTACATTATAATTAAGCTCACTCTCTCAATCCATTATTACTTAACTCACTCTCTCAATTTCATTATCATTAAGCTCACTTTCAATTGCATTATCATTAAGCTCACTCTCTTAATTACATTATCATTAAGCTCACTCTATTAATTACACTATCATTAAACTCTCTTAAGCTCTCTCTCTTTCTCTCAAATGCATTATTGTTAGGATCACTCTCTCAATTACATCATCATTAAGCTCACTCTCTCAATTACATCATCATTAAACTCACTTTGTCAATTACATAATCATTAAGCTCAATTCAGCTCACTCTCTCAATTACATTATCTTTAAGCCCACTCTCTCAATAACATTATCATAAAGCTCACTCTCTCAATGTCATTATCATGAAGCTCTCTCTCTCAACTACATTATCTTTAAGCTCACTCTCTCAGTGACATAATCATTAAGCTCACTCTCTCTATTGCATTATCATTAAGCTCACTCTCTCAATTGCATTATCATTAAGCTCACTCTTTCAATTACATTATCATTAAGCTCACTTTCTCAGTGATATTATCCATTAAGCTCACTTTCTCAGTGACATTAACATTAAGCATACTCTCTCAGTGGCATTATCATTTGGCTCACTCTCTTAATTACATTATTATTAAGCTCACTTTCTCAGTGACATTATCCTTAAGCTCACTCTTTCAATTACATTATCATTAAGGCCACTCTCTCAAACACATTATCATTAAGCCCACTCTCTATGACATTATCAATAAGGTCACTCTCTCAATAACATTATCATTAAGCTAACTCTGTCAATTACGTTATCATTAAGCTTACTCTCTCAATGACATTATCATTAAGCTCACTCTCTCAGTAACATTATCATTAAGCTCACTCTCTCAATTACATTATCATTAAGCTCACTCTCTCAATTACAATATTATTAAGCTCACTCTCTCAGTTACATTATCATTAAGCTCACTCTCTCAATTACATTATCAATAAGCTCTCTCTGTCAGTTACATTATCATTAAAAAAGCAATATTCATCCAACTTCACGACAATCAAAATTACTATGCTTCTATTGGATTTTCCGATTGGCTTTTAATACAATGGATATGAAATATTTTATGTCTTGAGACTAAATGTCGCTGTTTTGCATCAAATTTCATTTATAATACTACCATTGTTGTCTGCTTAGCATTCCTTTGATCATTTTAATCTTACTTTTTCATAAGAACTTTCTACTGTTTTATTATCCATACAGGATTGCCTAATCAAGTTCTTCTTGAATTACGATTTTCCAGAAATCAATCTTGCTTTATCTTTTATTACAACAATAATGTAGAGGTAAATGATTTTAGTTAACTTTTATTTCCTTTTCTTTTTAAAGCTTTCCTCATTCATCTGAATAAGAAATCACAAAATATTTGAGAGGTCATTAGGTAAAGTTCAAGGTCAAACACACATTTCTTTAACTTGTTGCAAGACAACAAATTATATTAATAATGTTTAAGTTTTTTGTATTGTTCCTACTTAATATGAATAGAATTTAAGCATAATATGTACATTAGTGGAGACGTAAATATATACTTTTTTTTACGTTTTGTTGCGGTGGCACAGTTGGTAGAGACATCGTCTTTAATATGCTAGGCACTGATGACACAGGGACTGTTGGTTTGAATCCCGAAAGTGATATAACATATTAATTGTTCAGTTATTTAATTACTATTTAAAAAAGTTTTTTTAACCTTAAAAAAGAGCTAAATATGAGAATATTGAGAAAATTATCCAAAAAAAATAAGTGTAAATGTAACTTTTTTTAATTTCTTTAGATTTAAACAAGAACAAAATGCCACTTAAAATGACAATCAAGCTCGTCTTTTTAATTCCGAATTCCCAAAAATTTGTTGGTTGGTTCAGAAGTGTTTGCAAAATATAGAAAACGCCAAATGTGCCAACCAAAACTTCTTAATCAATGCAGTTACTTGTCTCTGTTTGTATTTCTCTGTCTGAACTTACTTTGTGTAGACAATATGCATGGTTGTCTTGTCTTTTGGTTATTTGATGTTAGGTATGAAATGGAAATTTATTTGACTTTGATTGAATACATCTTTTTGTCTCTCAATATGCATCAATACAATAATAAAAATCATGTTATAGCATTTTCAAAGAACAGAATGATGAAATTTGATTACAAGTATTTCTTGTGATCAGCTTCTAGAAATTTCTTTTAGAAGTATACATAAGCTCATAACTTAAACATATTTTGTTGCCATATAAACATGTGATACATTATACATGTGTACCGGTATTGTGCATATCAGTCACTAAATTATACAGTAAAACCTGTGTATGTCGCCACCTCTATTAAGCAGCCACCTGTGTTAAGAAGCCACATTTGCTATATCCGATTTCTATGCTTTCAAAGCAAATTAAACTGTATTTAGCAACAATCTGTCTTAAAGGTCACTTTTGCTCCCTCCCTCGACTGGCTGCTTAAGACAGGTTTGGCTGTATACCTTTTGCCTTATATGATTTATAGGTACAATATATTATGTAATGTGTATATGGCAATGAAATATGTTAAAACTAGATGGTTATTTGGTGTATGCTTATTAATTTAAGCTCAATTGTAGAGAAAGCTTGAAGCTTATAATTATATAACTATGAATCGCTCTCAAGTCTGCTTCCTGGGTAGAACCAGTACTGAGTGTTGTTTCTTTAGAGTCATTGGATCATGCTGGGAATCAAACCCACAACCTTTGGCGCGAGCAGCCAACACCCTATACATAGCACTTCTGCTCCACTTTTTTAGCTTGCCGGGACGAGGTCCGAGGAGAGCTATCAGCATCAGCGGTGTCAGCGTTGTCTGTAGACATCCAGGTTAAACTTTTGCGTTTAAGTTTAAGATATCTATGCAACCACTAATTGGATGTGAATGCACCATCATCAATGAACACAAACAGACAAGAACCATAACTCTGGATTGCATTTCGGCACAGTTTTTTGGACTTAGACACCCAGGTTATACTTTTGCGTTATGTTGCTTTTAAGTTTAAGATATCTATTCAACCGCTCATTGGATATGAATGAAACTTTGCATGTGTGTTCACCATCGTCAATGGAACACACAGAGATAAGATCCATAACTCTGGGTTGCATTTTGGTACAATTATGACCCTTTTTCGACTTAATTTTTCAGGTTAAAGCTTTTTATCAGGTAAGATATCTATGCAACCACTCATTGGATATGAATGAATCTTTGCATGTGTGTTCACCATCATCAGTGAAACACACAGAGACAAGAACCATAACTCTGGATTGCATTTTGGCACAGTTATGGCCCTTTTTCGACTCAATTTTTCAGGTTAAATTTTTTTTCAGGTAAGATATCTATGCAACCACTCATTGGATATGAATGAAACTTCAAATCTTTTGGACTTAATTTTTCATCTGTAGACACCTAGGTTAAACTTTTGCATTTAGTTGCTAGTTGCTTTTAAGTTTTGGTGTTTGCCTCCAATCTCAATCTTTGCATGGGTGGTGAGTTTAATCCCATAGGCGAGCATTGTTGTCTACTGACAACTCTTGTTTTTTTATTGATTTGATGCATGAACCAATAGTTTTATACAAACCGTTAATACTGTATTTAAAGATTATATTTCCAGTTTTATGGGCATAAAGACTTGATGTGTGAACCAGAAGATCAATTGAACATTGCCATTTGTCCCTTTAATGATCCGAATGTCTTTCTTGTGGATCCAGTTCTCCCAATTCACTTGAAAATTCATCAAATAATTGTTGTTAATGCACAATTTAACTCAAGATCGTTCACAGATTCATCACAAGAACAGCTATTTAACACGATTCCAGAAATGTTCACAGATCAATAATGGAAGAGTTTCTTCGCAACCTTTAGCAAAGCAGAGAAAGAAAAAGAAAACAAGATTCCGAGACTATAATAAAGTTTATATGATGTTAACGCTTTGTGCTGAGAAACAGACATTGATAGTTTTCCAACGGTGTATGTTATTTTGTACTAATTGGTCCATGATATTTCACTTTGCATACTGCGTCTTTCATTGGACCAACTGCCAGTTCGAAGTCTGCTTCCTTTACCATCATTAAAACTGAGGAAAGAGTCATTAATGATGACCTTGAACATCAGAGATGGATCCTTGTTTTTCAATCACAGGGTATGAAATGCAGATTTTGTTTATCCAAGATGCCGGGATCCAAATTTCCAGATGTGGATTGGATTCAAATATTAAAGTGTTAAAAAGTAAAGATTTAACTTAACTATAATTATGTAGGTCTATTTTGTTATTTTAAATATTCTACAAGGAAATCTGAGGAAAATGCTGAGTCCCTGTCCCCCTACCTACCCTACTGAATCTGCCGGTGGACACTGAATTATAGACCTGCTGTCAGTATCTTAAGTGAGTTTTGGAGAGTTGTAATTAAAGGAAAAATTCAGGTGATATTTAATAAAAAATTGGATCAACTTTGTGTAAAAATTACAGAGGAGATGGAATTCAGAACACATGAGGCCTAATTTATCTTGCTAATTTAACAACTATTAGTTTATACTAATTTATTTTAACCCTTAAAAGTTACTTCATATAGATGCCTTTGGACACCTCTAATATTGAAAGCATTAATTCACCATGTATCAGCAATGGGTGAATTATGTTTATATTAACTGACAGAGTGGAAAACAGTGCAGGAAGTGTTACGAGCAATCTGAACTCTTCCTGCACTGTTTTCAGTGACCTTCTTTGATTGGTGCGGGAAAACGCGTATCTATGGAGTAAAGGGTTAACTAGATTGCCATGAAAGCTCAGAACTTATATGAACCACTGACGGGTCCACATCCTCGGTAGAACCAGCACTGAGTGTTGTCTTATGAGAGGCATCCGGTTGAGTGGGCGCTCAAACCTGCATTCTCTGGTGTGAGCTGCCAATATATTACAGTACCACCCCGCTTAACAGATATTATCAACAAGTAGATCTAATAGCCTCTCAATAACTATAAAAAATATTAAGCACCTTGTACTGGTTTTATCTAGCAAATGGACTAAAGAACGGTTTACAAAAGCTGTGAGCTCACTTTATAAAACAAAGCTAGAATAAAATGATTTAAACCAAGTTATTAACTTATAATGTTATCAGGATAAAAAATAGAATACATCCAGTTTTAAACAAGTTAATTTTAGCTTGATTGTAAAGTATTAACTCAGAAATTATGTAGATCAGTCTGGAATCCCGGGTAGAACCAGTACTATATGGGTGTTATTTTTGAGAGAGCATTGGGTTAAGCATGGAATTGAACCCATGACCTTTGGCAGCCACTACACCACCACCCTGCCTTTAAGTATTTTAATACAACTTTCCTCAACTAATAAGCATCCTGATGGTTCCAGATAGAATCACTGCAGATCTCTGCAGTTGGGGTAGAAATCCTCCAAATGGTGTAATGTTTACTTTTTCATTTTTGTCACATTTAATTGTTGTGGCTAAAGTATGGTTCCATGACAGTATAGAGTTATGGCAAGGGGATGGCCACTGCGGCTAATGCATGTCATATTATATGACAAAGTGAGTTTTCTTACAGAATTTGCATCTATATCTCAAGGAAACGAAGTCCTAAATTGAATTTACATACTTTACTGCTAATTTTCTTTATTTTATTCTGCATGGTATGAAGGCGATGCTTCAAATGACAAAGTAACTCTCAATTTTCTGACTTTCTTTGTAAATGTATGTATAATTTTTTATTTACCCGTGCACTTTGAACCAGTCATTTTGGCAAGCATCTTTTTGTAAAATCTTTCAATGCTAACTGATTTTGGACCATCCCATTATCAAGATGTTATAGGGTGTATAGCAGGAAAATAACGCTAAATGTCGAAAAAAATAAAATAATTATAAAAATGGATAAAAACCATCTCATTATCATTAATAAATAAAATCCGGATGGATTAGTTTGTCAAATCTTTCAAAATGGGATAAAACTCAATTTTTAAATCAAGTGGTATAACTTGAAATGAAATCCCTATTCTTAAAATAGACAGCACTTAAATACTGCTTGACGATCTTTGCATCGTCATTCAGACTGATTCTAAGATAAAACCATTTTTAATATGTGCAAACCTGTATTACATCAAAACAATATCACGTGACTCATTTTTGTATTACCTAGGTGCATAGCCCAAGTTAGAAAAGCTCTTTTCAATAAACGTGTGTACTATTTTGGCATTTTTAAGAAAATAACCTTTTTTGCAATACAGGGTCAGTGATATATTATAATTATGAAAATGAAATATCAGAAAAAAATGTTTTTAACCAATTTTAAAACTTTGAAAAATCCTGATAATATTCTCTTTAACAAGGAATTAAGATAATGTAGGCAAATCAATTTTCAAAGGTCTGCAAATATAAAGGTTTGTGTGGCCATTGGAAGTATGTCCTCAACCATTTTCACCTAAATTCTCCTCCACCCCACAACACTCTGGATCTGCCAGCGGCAACCAATGCAGGGATACAATTAATGCACATAGGTTCTAATTATTACATAATAATTGATACATATTGCAGTTGTATGCAGATCTGTTATCATTATCACAGTTTATGATGTCATATCAGCACAGACTAAATACCATTTGGGAATATTTTGTGGCCCTCATATAACTTCTGTTTTTGTTTTGTGTTTTATCAAAATGCCACCCCATGGATTTCTTATTGTGTTTTATGGTCACATTACAGTTATTACAACATTTTTCATGTCTGTTAATAAGATTTAAAATGGTTTTATTGCAAACCTTTGTTTCCATATAAATATTATTTTTGAATACATAATGTTAGCCCCACCGTCTATCCATCTAAATTTGGTTCTTGATTACTTAGATGTTGCAAGGCTCCACTTTGTATAAATATAAATTTGGTTCTGTACCCACCTTGTATCCATCTAAATTTGCTTCTGTACCCACCTTGTATCCATCTAAATTTGGTTCTGTGCCCACCTTGTATCCAACTAAATTTGGTTCTGTACCCACCTTGTATCCATCTAAATTTGGTTCTGTACCCACCTTGTATCCATATACATTTGGTTCTGTACCCACCTTGTATCCATCTTAATTTGGTGCTGTACCCACCTTGTATCCATCTAAATTTGGTTCTGTACCCACCTTGTATCCATCTAAATTTGGTTCTGTACCCACCTTGTATCCATCTAAATTTGGTTCTGTACCCACCTTGTATCTGTCTAAATTTGGTTCTGTGCAAGCACCACCTTGTATTCATCTAAATATAGTTTTATGCAAGCACCGCCTTGTATTGATCTAAATATGGTTTTATGCAAGCCCCGTGTGTTTGCCTCCATCTAAATTTCATTCTTTGCCAGCCCAATCTTGCTTCCATCTAAATTTGGTTCTGTACAAGCCCCTAGTGCTTGTCTCCATCTAAATACAATTTATGTGAAAGGCCCTAGTGCTTGCCTCCATCAAAATACAATTTCTGTGCAAGTCCCGTGTGCTTTCCTTCATCTAAATTTAGTTCTATGCAAGCCCCTCATGCTTGTCTCTATCTAAAGTTGGCTCTGTGCAAGCCCCGTGTGCTTGCCTCCATCTAAATCTAGTTCTGTGCCTGCCCCATCTTGCCTCCATCTAAATTTCATTTTGTGCAAATCCCACCTGAATTTGGCATGTGAGAATTTTTTTTTTTAAAACTTCAAAATACATCAAGAATCCTGTAACTTTAAATGTCTTGGTATAGACTTATACCTGCATGAATAGGAGCTCCTATTGTGAAAATGCCAAAAAACATATTGGCAATAATAAAAAATACCAGACCTGTTTGTTTTAGATATTCAATAATTTAAAAATAGAAAACATTTATAAAATTATTATCTTTGTTGAAATTTAAAAATAAATAGACAATTTTAAATAAAAATGTTATTTTAGGAACATAATAATTATAGTAGGTGTTGCCAGTAGCGTACTGAGGATTTCAGGAATAAGGAATTGTACGGGTAAATAATTATTTTTGGGAAAAATATACAATTTTTAGGGTGCTGTAATATAATATATGTTTGGTTATTATTTCAAAGTGGCCATATGCCTGTTCTAGCATCAAATTTTCTTTACTTGCCAACTGTTAAGAGGTGTGCGACCATGGATCCGCTATGTGGTTATTGATAAACTCTCATATATCCCAGAAGCCAATCGTCGAACCCATCAAAGTAAGAAATTCCTTGTCAACACTTTCTGTACATTCACTTACTCTATCGTGGATAATAGCATCTCAACAGACAGGAAATTGTGGCAGTCAGAGGATACGACCATCAGTTATGGAAATGTTCTTTCAAGCTGCAAATTGTTTTCATTAAGCGAAATATCATCATGTATGGCATTAAATGCAGTCTCGTTGTAAAGCGGTATGATATTACACCGTGAAACTAGATATAACACAATTTTTCTATGGCTTTTAATTTAAATTGTTGTGTCCAACCAGATTTGTAAAATGCGCTCTCGCTTAAATTGACAATTGACGAAATGATTATCAAATGTAAACTAAATCACATTTTTTTATTTTTTTTCCCAAGGTCGTTAAGTGTTTTTTTCCCAACTGTGATCACACTTTTGTGTCTCAGTTACACCTAATACATTTGTAATACATACTGACACAATGATATCTACTTATTGTTTCAACTAACAGGGTCCTTCGTGGCTGATTGGTCTAAGGTGCCTTCTCAAGATCACTTACCTCTAACCGCTGAGGTCGTAGGTTTGAGTCCTGCTCGCTCCAAAAACTTTATGTGAGAAGTTTCCAGTCACTTGCAGCAGGACGGTGGTTCTACTCAGTCTGACTCAGTTTGGGGTCTTCCTCCACCAGTAAAACTGGATATTCCACATATAACCTGAAATGTGTTGAAAATGGCGTTAAACCCCATACAAACAAAATTATAACAGTGTTTTAATGCTTTAAGTATATTAATTTTGTACCTACAAGCAATTATCCACCTTTTTTATCACACATTAATTTTGTTCTGCATATTCTCATGTTTTCCCAAGAAGCCATTTTGTTTACACCCGGTGGGATACCTTCTGCTTTGTCAATGGGGGACTTTGACACAAATATATACATGTATTAATTACTCAGAAGGTAATCATGTGTGTGACCATGTGATGTGAAATGTGCGTAAAGATGGCAGAAGCATACGATAGAAAAATATAATGCCAGAATGGAAAAAAAATGGGAGTACTGGTAGTCATTTCACAATAAATGACTCAATATATTGATAGAAACCGAATGCAAGATGTTTGTTTAAATTTTCACAGTTTATGTCTCTCACTAAGCGTTGGGATTTTCCATACTGCAATGTTTATAATGCTGTTTCATCTGTAGCCTGGTCCAGCTCTTTGGCTCCTGGGGACTGCAGCATTATACTGAAACTGCAGTGTAGTCTAACATAAAATTCCATGATGAGCTAAAAAAAACAAAGTAAGACCTTAATTGCTGTTAATTGGCTTAGATATCCTCAGCTAAAAGGCATTGAGTGCTAGAACTGAGAATTAGGAAACCATGTCTCACCACATTATCTAATACAGTAAAATCCCTATTAAACATCCCTTGGGTGGTATTGAATTTCCAAAGGTGTCGGGGGGGGGGGGGGGGGGGGGGGGTTGCTTTTTTATAGACCAAAGTTTTTATTGAAAATGGTGGGGGCATACAGTATCATTGCTGTCTGTAAGTACAAAAATGGTTTCCGGCTTATATCTTTAGTTTTAATGAACAGATTTAAACCAAACTTTGTGTGTCCCTTCACATTTAGGTAATACAGGTCAAGTTTATATTTCGTTTCGGTCTGATGATTTTTGATGGAGTTATGCCCCTTTTTTGACTTAGATTATTGACAAATGTCAAGAAATTGGTTTCCACTGGATATCTCTTGAAGGATTGGATGGATTTGATTCATATGTGGTAGAACGATGTATGGTGATAAACTACAGCTCAGGTTTGATTTCCGGCAAAATCCCTGCATATTAATTAGGTGTTCTGGGCTCTGATTGACTGATAGTTTCCAACCTCTAAAGTCTTTATTTATGGAACGATTTTGAGGAAAATTTATATTTGGCTTTATATCAACAAGAACCAGGTCAAGTTCAACAATGGATGGAATTGGCGTATATTAGTTAGGTGATCTAGGCTCTGATTGGCTGATGGTTTTCAACCCCTAAAATCTTTATTGATGGACCGATTTTGATGAAACTTGATATTTGGCTTTATTGATATATAAAATGTAGTTACAAAGTGGGGGCATCTGTGTCCAATGGACTCATTTCTAGTTAATTTTGTTTGAAAACATGAGAATGGGGGAGGGGGGGGGGGGGCAGTAAGTAGGGATGAAACCATTAGGAATTTCATGAATAATTCATGTGTACCCAATTCCACACGCAAAGGTAAGCAACTTTGTCAAGTTATCTCAATGTTTTGACAGCTTGATCTTGATAAAAGAAAAGACATCGATGTATGCAAAAGGGCGGTTTACAATAAAAACATATATTAAAATTAAAACAGGTAAACTTATGATCAGTATAAATCAATGGAAGGATTGTCTTTCATCTCTCAGACCTGCAGCCAGTGCCAACACGCAATGTTTTACTATAACTGGCACTATTTTGGATGCCACCTCATTTACGGATACGCCTGAAATTCACAGGTCTATTGTATTGTGTTCAATATGTAAGATATGGATACTGGCATCAAATAATTGTTATAGCAATTTGACTTAACATAAAATATTTTAGAAATCTTATTTCTCTATACAAAATATGTTCAATTAGTAAAAACATTAATTTGCAATTGCATTTTATTTATCGATGGCATACACTTTAAAAGCTATATTTCTCAAATTATGTCATTTAGTATATTTTTTATTTTAATTTTCATTAGAATGAGATGCTAGAGAGTATTTTGTGAGATTTTTAGCAAAATTTATCCATATTTCAAAATATTAAATAAAAAACGCTGTATTTTATTGCAAAATTGAAAAAAAAAAAAGACAGATGATTTTGTTTTTAAAAATCCCAAACAGTTAACTTCAAGCGTATAATTATCTTTTCCAGGACAATTATCATTACATGCATGCATTAGTTATAATTAAATACTAGATACAAACAATTATAAATATTATTTCGCATTTCTTGTAAAATCAACATTTTTACGTCAATATTCAAATATGGGTATGTTGTTGAGGATGTAATAACTAAAAATGTGTACAGTAACTTGTATTTTTTTTATTTCTAAAATTGCATAAACTTTTAACTTAAATACTGGGAAGTTTCATCAAATTCTATACATAGGGAAAAAAAAAGACAAAATCTACAGTTATCAACATTAACATGTACAGACTCTCTGAAATACAAAATATTGTCCTCTCTCAACGGTAACATATATTAGCAATAAAATATAAAAAGAGCAAGACTATACTATTGTTGTACATGATACAGTTTTATTAACTTGATGTTCTTTTTTCTTAATGGATATCTATGTCTCAATGGTGATCCATCATTATTAACCTAAAAAACTGAGCCTGGTCCACAGCAAAATTTGATTTGCAAGCAGCCCAGTGGGTGTTATGAAAAATGTGCATTCAAAGATGATATGTATGTATGAAAGGCCATAAAATAATATCTCTGGAGTATTGGAAATGTCCGGAAATGTCCAGCCGTATAACAAGGGTGATCTTACCAGTCTTTGTTTGGATGAAAATTAAATCAGGCCATGTTTGTACCAGAATTTCCTGGACTTATTATGTTTGTGAAATCCAGCGGGGGTTTCCAAACAAAAGTATATTGGACAAGTAGTATGAGATCGGAAGAAAATTCCATTAGTCGGAATGATTTCCAGCGTCCAGCAGCAATACAGAATGTATGGCGCAGAATAACTGTTAAATTATTTGTTGGTTGGATGAGAATGAGAAGATTGTAAATATAGTTTTTCAAAGGTGTTTAAAACTACAGTAAAACCTGTCTTAATTAAGCAACCACTCAGTGGAGAGAGAGAGCAACAATGACTTCTTAAGACAGGTGACTGCTTAATACAGGTTGATTAAAACTAAAATGATAAAACATAGTAAATTAAAAATGTGGCTGTTTAAGACAAGTGTTTGTTTAATAGAGGTGACCATTAAAACAGATTTGACTGTATGTAATGATAAAGTATTAAAACTCTCTGCACCCAACAGGGAGAAATTGTAAGAGTGGTTATTGTATAACAGCTGTTTTCTGTACATGTCAGTTAGGTTTCAATGTTTCAGTGTGCTAAAAATACACAATTAATCAGCTTCTTTTAGTCTGCTAAAAGTGTATAAACACAGATCCATGTGTATTTGTTTACAATTCACAAGTTCCTATATGGAATTTTAAATTTTTGGCAGTTGGAGTTTAACTTTTTTTTTTTTCAAACCGCATAATTTATTGTAACAAGCACTTGTTTGGGAAAATGTTTTTTGCCAATTAAATATATCAACACTAATCTAGTAGTTTGCTAAAATATAACAAAATAATGCGGTGGTGACTACAAATTTGGGAATGGGCACTATGATTTGCATCATGCCTTTTTGTAACTATATAATTATATTTTGTTTAGATATTTAACATTATTTTTATGGCATTAAGGGCTAACAGACAGTCAATAATTAACCTAACCACTTGTTCCTGTGATCCTGGAAGGTAAACCGGTACTCAGCACAGCTGGGAACTCTGTAACTGGAATCAGCAGTGAGAGACAAATAATAATGAGACACAATGTTGTATATATCAATCATTACAGAGATTTTGACTTGGCAGAATTTGAACTAACGACTTCTGGTTGATAGTCAGACATGCTACTGACTGAGCTAACTGGGCCCAGCCTCTAGAATTATATGAAATCTGCCTCAGAGCCATCTTACGGCTTTTATATTATGGCAGTTGGGGCTTTAATAACACTGGTAAATTGTTTGTGTTTAATTGTTTCTGTTTGGCCCCTAGTTACCATAGTTGGTCTATAAACAAAATCATACAGATCATTTTCTGATGACCTTGACCCTTACTGATGATAAACATACATTAAAAATGTTCAGTTTTTGCATCTGTTTCTATGAAATTGTTAGACTCAGACTTATATATTGACATTGTGGTCCATGTAGTTGTGTAACAAGTAGCTCTTCTCAAAACCACATAGCATTTTTCTGGGTGACCTTGAACTTGACTTCTATAAGTAATTAACTTAGTCTACAAACTGTTTTACTTTGTCTCAAGGGACCTTTTGCAATCTTTTTTTGTCTGTTGTTGTGCATTCGTCCATCGTCCATAAACAATTGATACTCTAATTTCTTCTCAAAAACTGTAAGCTCAATCATAATGAAATGGTGTATGCGGCTTTGGTACTTTTCGGTGAACCAAAATTGTGAATTGCATGGTTCCCACCCTGATGGGGCCTCGAAGGCAGGGTCAAAACAGTCAAATTCAAGGTAAACTTTGAAAATCTTCTAACTATAGAAAGCACTGGGAAACAAATGGTGAGCATGATAATGGACCTAATATGGGTCCTTTATAAAATTCTGAATTGTGTGCTCTTGAGTCCCATGAATTGGCCCTTGAGGTGGGGCCTAAAATAAATTAGTGCAAAAACCTTGGCTCAACTGTAATAAAATGATGTATGCATCTTTGTTACCTAAGGTGAATCAAAATTGTGAATTGCATGGTCCCACACCCCTGGGACCTTGGGGGTGGGGCCAAAACAGTCAATTTCAATGTAAACTTCACTTTCGGAAGCACTGGAAAACAAATGGTGAGAATGATTATGGATCCTTTGTAGAAATTGTGAATGGAATGTTCTGGGTCTGACGGTTTTGCCCTGGGGGTGGGACCTAAAAAAATTAAGATAAACAATGGGTCCTTTATAAAATATGTGAATTCCATGCTCCTGGGTCTCACAGTTTAGCCCTGGGAGTGGGGCCTACTTTACTAAATCTATATAAGAGAAATTCGCAAAAAAAGTTATTAATAATGACTGTGAAGGTTTCTTTGGTGTGGTTTATTGTTGCTGACATGCCAGTTAATACCTGAATTTCATGATCCCAACCCCCATTTGGTCTTAGGGGCGTGGCCGGAAACAGTTGGTGAGCATGATTATTGAAGTCTATTGGTCATTTCTGATGACTGTATAGATTCTTTTGAATATTTTTTGGTGTGATTGGTTATTGCTGACATGATGGTTAATGCTTTTGTTTTATTGAGTGCCCACCCCCTCTGGGCCAAAACAGTCAAATAAAATTGTACATTAAAAATCTTCTTATTAAAGGAAACACTGGCAAACAAATTGTAAGCATAATTAATGAAGCCTATATGTCCGTCATAAAAATTATGAATTTTATACCCCTGGGGCTCACAGTTTAACCCTTGGGGTGTATAATAAATACTTTACTAAATCTATATAAGAGAAAATGATGTTATTTGTTGATGCAGATGTTAGATTCAAAATCCATATCTGGATTGTTGTCACTTCCCGAGGAACAAAAATTGGAAAATAGATTCGTATAGCTTTATATCATGAAGGATGATCAGATGTCCATTAAAGCCCTTGGGCATTCGTTTTTATAATTAGCTCTGCTTCTTTAAATTTGTCTTATCTTGAATTATCACACTATAGTTGTCCCTTATTGTTTAGTGTGGTCAAAATTCAATGATAATTTAATGTGAGTGTTAATCTGAAAGTGCATTTTATTATTTTAGTGTTATACCTTGTTAAATCACCCACTGTCTGTTATATCTAGCTACCACTGTTTAATTGTCCACTGAGTGTCATATTTAACTCCAACCTTGTTGAATTTCTCACTGAGTGTCATATCTATCTACCACTAGGTTAAATCACCCACTGGGTGTCATATCTAACTACCACCAGGTTAAATCACATACTGAGTGTCATATCTATCTACCACCAGGTTAAATCACCCACTGATTCTCATATTTAACTGACACCTTGTTAAATCACCCACTAAGTCCATATTTAGCTACCACCTGTTAAATCACCCACTGAGTGTCATATTTAGTTAACACCAGGTTAAATCACCCACTGAGAGTCATATTTAACTAAAAACTTGTTAAATCACCCACTAAGTTCATATCTAGCTTCCACTTTGTTAAATCACTCACTGAGTGTCATATCTAGCTACCACCAGGTTAAATTACACACTGAGTGCCATATTTAACTTACACCTTGTAAATTACCCACTAAGTGTCCTATTTAGTCACCATCTTGTAAAATTACTCAATGAGTGTTATGACTAGCTACCACCTTGTTAAATCACCCACTGGGTGTTATATCAAGCTTCTACCTTGTTAAATCACCCACTGAGTGTCATATTTAACTTACACCTTGTAAATCACCCACTAAGTGTCCTATCTAATCACCATCTTTTAAAATCACCCCATGAGTGTTATGTCTAGCTACCACCTTGTTAAATCACCCACTGGGTGCCATAGCTAGGTACCACATTGTTAAATCACCCACTGAGTGTCATATCTAGCTACCGCTTTGTTAAATCACCCACTGAGTGTCATATCTAGCTACCACTTTGTTAAATCACCCACTGAGTGTCATATCTAGCTACCACCTTGTTAAATCTCCCACTGGGTGTGGTATATAGCTACCATAGCTATGTACCACATTGTTAAATCACCCACTGAGTGTCATATCTAGCTACCACTTTGTTAAATCACCCACTGAGTGTCATATCTAGCTACCACCTTGTTAAATCTCCCACTGGGTGTGGTATCTAGCTACCACATTGTTAAATCACACATTTGGTGTCATATCTAGTTACCAACTTGTTAAATCACCAACTTAGTGTCCTATATAGCAACCATCTTGATAAATCATCTACTGAGTGTCATAGCTAGCTACCATCTTGTTATATCACCCATTGAGTGTGGTATCTATCTACCACATTGTTAAGTAACCACCAATTGTCATATCTAGCTACCCAGGTTAAATCACTCACTGAGTGTCATATTTAACTAACACCTTGTAAATCATCCACTAAGTGTCCTATCTAGTCACTATCTTGTAAAATTACTCAATGAGTGTTATTTCTTACTACCACCTTGTTAAATCACCCACTGAGTGTCATATCTAGCAACATATTGTTAAATCACCCACTTGGTGTCATATATAGCTACCACATTGTTAAATCACCCACTGAGTGTCATATCTAGCTACCACTTTGTTAAATCACCCACTGAGTGTCATATCTAGCTACCATTTTGTTAAATCACCCACTGAGTGTCATATCTAGCTACCACTTTGTTAAATCACCCATTGAGTGTCATATCTAACTAACAACTTGTTAAATCACCAACTAAGTTCATATCTAGCTAGCACCTTGTTAAATTAGCCACTGAGTATTATATCAAGCTATCACTTTGTTTAATCACTCAATAAGTGTCCTATCTAGCAAGCATCTTGATAAATCACCCACTGAGTGTCATAGCTAGCTACCACCTTATTATATCACCCTTTGAGTGTGGTATCTAACTAAATTGTGAAGTAACCACTGATTGTCATATCTGGCTACCACCTTGTTAAATCACCCACTATGTGTCATATCTAGCTACCATCTTGTCAAAACATCCTTTGGGTGTCATAGCTAGCTACCACCTTGTTTAATCACCCACTGAGTGTCATATCTAGCTACCACCTTGTTAAGTCACCAAATGGGTGTCATATCTAGCTACCACCTTGTTAAATCACCCACTGAGAGTCAAATCTAGCTGCTACTTTGTTAAATCACCCATTCCTTGTCTTATCTAGCTGCCACCTTTTTAAATCACCCACCAGGTGTCATAGCTAGCTATCACCTTGTTAAATCACCCACTTGATGCCATATCAAGCTACCACCTTGTTAAGTCACCGACTGACTGCCAAATATAGCTACCACTTTGTTAAATCACGCACTGAGTGCCAAATCTTCAAGCGACCACCTTGTTAAATGGGCTAATAATACATGACACATTTGTCACTGATTGATAGCAGTCACGTATATTGATTGTTACTAAAACTCAGATGTTTACTTTTATAAGATAAATTTTGATTGACTATATTTAATAGCAAGTTGTGCAGACTAACATTATTTTTATTTTTTCATACTCAAAAACGAAAAATGCACATATTTCATACTACTCAGATGGAGATCAGAGGTCAGATTTACTGCACAGTAAGTTATGACCAATGCTGATCAATATTTAAGTATAGTGCTGGTCCCCATCCCCATCCTGGTATCCAGGATTACTATCATGATTTTGTCACATCTGTCTCTTGAAGCAGAAAGCTCAATTATGGACCAGAAAGCGCAATTAACATTGAAGAGGGAAATATATATACATAAATCCCTGTAATTGCTAGAGCCAAATAAATCTTAATAATCGTGACATGCGGCCATTAGGCTTATTTGTTTGTGAGGAGAAATTGATATGGAGAAGTGGCCTTCTGACAAATATATCACAAGTGGTATTCTTCAAAGAGATGGGATTGTACTTTATATAGCTCCTCTTCACACAAGTATCAATAATTAGGTCAACCTGGGAAAGAGACCTTGGTAAGAGATGAGATGAGACATCAACGATCAATGTAGGAAAGAAAAATACCCTTGCTTGCTGATATTATTCAGCCCAAAACTACTGTTATAGTTTTTAAGTATGCATGATGCAAGAATTATTTATTGTGATATGTTTTAAACCCCACTCCTTTTACTTGAGTGGAAAACAGTACATGTTAAGCAAAAATGCTCTGAAAGTAAATGGACAATTATATTATATTAAGGGATTTCATACTTAGCCCTGCATGCTCGGTTAGCTCAGTCAGTAGTGTGTCTGATGATCTGTCCACGGGGTCAATGTGAGGTCAAATTCCTGCTTGGACACAGCTAGCCTTCGTGATGATTGATATACGACATTGTGTCCCATTGTAACTCCCACTGCTGATTCAAGTGGGAAAGTTATCAGTTACATGCAAAGATGGGTGTGTTTGAATACTGGTTAACCTTTAAGGATCCCAGGAAATCTGAGTGGTTAAGTTAATTGATCATCTATAAGCCCTGGGTGGCATAAAAAAGATGCTAAATATACATAATTATCATACATGACTAGGAGTGTAATACTACCAACGACCAATAACTCCAGGGCCACCAGGATGACAATTTTATTTACTTCTACTCAGGTATTAATAATTAATAATCAGCTCAGTTCATATTGGTTTAGGAGTTCCCAGCATCATGAGCACTCAGCGGCAAATAGAAGAGTTGCTTCCTATAGGCACTGCAGGCACGACACATGCCTACACATTTTTCCACAATAAAAAAAACTGAATCCTTGGGAGGTAGGGGGCAAATTATAAATTCACAACAACAAAAAAATAATTAAAAATGATCCAGGTATTTAACAACATTTTATCACTTTATTTGGTTATAAAACAGTGAATAAAGATAACCAGGCCCCTAAAAACACAAGAAAGATACATCAAAACACACCTGCAAGTCTAACTGAAAAAAATTGTGCCTTATTATACACATCTTTTTCAGCCAAGCTATGCCCCTGACAAAGTTAGACAATAGGGCTAATTAATGATATAATTGATTGATATAAAGCTATATATTCAAATGAGTTAATATGTAATTTAGTCATTTATAAGACTTACAAAAATGATATGATCACGGGTTTCAGATTCCGGGGGTCATTGTACAGGTGTGTCATTTGTGTTAATAAGTTTTTCACAGGATCTTCTGTGGTCAAGTGGTCTAAGGTGCCTTTACCTCTCATCACTAAGGTTTTTGGTTTGAGTCCTGCTAACTATAAAAATTTTCAAAGAAAGTTTGCCAGTTACTTGCGGAAGGACGGTACATTGTTTTACTCAGATTCAATTCATTCTGAGGCCTTCTTCCACCAATACAACTGTATATGCCATATAACCCGAAATATGTTGAAAACCGTATGGAAAAAAAAAAATATAATTATAAATAAAAAATTTAGTTGTTTCTTCAATAATAGATAATATTAATGATAAATAAGTAGTTGAGCATAGGTTGCAAAACTATTATACTGGATGCAAAATAAATTAAAATTGCTCTGTTGTTGTTTTTTTGGTGCTTACTTATGGCACTAAATATACAGTGAAACCTGTGTAAGTGGTCACCTTTATAAAGCAGCCACTTGTCTCAATTCACTAATTTCCATTTCTATGATTTCAGAGAAAATTAACCTGTATTAAGCAACAGTTACCTGTCTTAAAAAAACACTTTTACTCCTTCCCTTGACTGGCTGCTTAAGACAGGTTTAAAAGTAGTTTCTTCTTTTCAATTCAGTCATTGTTTAAGTATCCTCTAGCTAGCTGCGCTGACCTTCTATCTGGTTTGATTATTTCTTGTCAGTTTGCCATTTAGATAACCAGTATTTATGACATGTTATTATACATTAATATACTCTTGTCTTCTGCGAGTTTCTGAAATTGTTGGCGGGTAAATACACCAGTTTTTCAATTGAGCTGGGTCAGCATGCTGGTGTTGTATTGATTGCAGGGAAATGAAGTTGTCATAAAATGGAGATGAGTGAGATATTGGGGTGATGAATTCCTTCCACTGTCCCCATAATAAGCTTTGCCTCTGTCTCTCACTCGTGTCTCTTTATCTTCATGAATCTCTTCTCGACTATCAGCATTTGGTTTTGGTTGTGGTGGAATGGATGCAGGTCCCTTCATTATGGGAAAATAGCATCATAAGGATGAAAATTGTAAGGGGAAACCAAAACAATGCAAATTTTAAGTACGTACCAGTATATATTATTTTTTATACTGGTATGTTTGTTCAAAACAGTTGACAGGTCAATAGCCCTAGCTGTAATTTCTTCATTGTTTTAAATTGTTAAACTGACATTAAATTGCATTTAAAAAAAAAATATTTTGAGCCTAAGGGTATTTTGTTTTCTGAACACCATAATAAATTAATTGCTTGATTGTCATCCCCACCCACCCCCTAATTTTCATGCCGCCCTTTTTATTTTCATTAAAATAAAAAAAAAAGTAATGAAATAAAAAAAATTATAAAAAAAAAAAAGATCCCCAACACCCTCCCCTTTTTCAAGAAAAATTTGGATGATAATATAGTGTTTGATTTATAATGGCCTGACATATATTTTGGTGAGGGTAACGTTTAAGATATGTTGTTGTTTAACACAGGTTGATTTGCTCTGAAAAACATATAAATGGCAAATAACAAAAGTGCTGCTCAAGACAAGTAACTGCTTAATAAAGGTGACCGCTTATACAGGTTTGACTGTATATATTGCATATGCAGTTTTACTGGTGGAGTAAGACCCCAGTATGAATCTGAGTAGAATCATTTATAACATCCTTTTGCAAATATTGCGAAAAATTCTCGCATATAGTTTTTGTACCATGCTGGTCTTGAACCAACGACCTCATTGATGAGAGGTAAGTGGTCATGATAGATGAAAGTGCATAAAGGAGGACACAAAGAAAACTGAACAATAATTTCTTGCAAAAAAATAGAATAATATTCTGTTTCACTGATATCTGAAAGGGACTCGTATCAGATGTTACTGGATCATGTCAGTTCATTACACGGTAAATTATTTTACTGTCTGCAAACAAACGTATAACCATATAAAGATATCAATTAATGTAAAATGAAATAAATGTTACCAATAAGCGTAATATAATAAGTTCACCCCAACCTGCATCAGCAGAATCCTACACCATTAACAAGACCTGAAAGATACCAGATACAAAACTTCCACAATGGATTATACAGAACTGCCCAGTGTCTAGCAGCAGGAAGTTGACCGAGTGTAATTGGTTAGTATTATATTCTTCCCTGGACTCTGGCTGACCGATTTTTTTCTCCTGGTAGCCTATTGCATGAGTGATCTAAATAATGCTGTAATCTGTACTGTCTATCTCCCAGGTTATTGATTGGTAGGTATTTCCTTTGGCTGTCAAATCTCTTCTATATTGACAACTGTTTTGTCATTCGCACCAACTTCTTAACAAAACTTATTCACGTTTTTTTTTTTCATTTTTTTTTCTACACAATTTTCATCAGAGCTTTTTATAGTCGCTGATTTGTGTGTGATGTGTCCATCTGCCTGTGCGTCACCAAACATTTGTCTGCTCTTTTTCTCTACAACATCTGATTGGACTTTTATGAAACTTGCTAAGATATGTCATACAAAGTGGAGATGTGAATATATATTTGTGTTTTGGTTTGATGATTTTTCACAGAGATTAGAATGACCCTTTGATTCTGTCCATTACCAAATTCATTTATGGGCTATTTCTCTACAAGTTTTTAGTTGAACATTTTTGAAACTTTCTAGAATGAATCACTAACAGGTGCAGATATGCATATTGTATATGTGTTTTGGTTCAAGTATTTTTCAGAGTTATGACCCTTTGATTCTGTCCGTTACCAAATACATGTACTTGTTTTCAATTATTTTTATTTGTCTGGAGCATCGCTTCAAAAATATGGAAGAAATGTTTGTTATTTTTTCCTGTCCTGAGCATATCTTCAACAATATGGAAAATGACCCAACTTGATTCAGAACATAGAAAGAATTCTGCATAGTGTATCATTTTTATAATGTGTCGCATAAACGTCTCACACACCAATTAATTTTGTACTGTTCTACATATAGAGACATGCACTTCTGGAACACTGGATACATTACCAATGGTTCTAAAAGTGCCTTATTCCCATAGATAGTCCTCTGTTGGTCCAAATATGCAGAAAAAAACATGGGGTTGACCAGGTTGCTTTTTCACAATTTCGATGGTTTGATGGCACCCCTTCATTTTTGACAATTCTGCCCATTTGTTGCAGTGTATCACTACGCATCTTTAAACTGTTATAGCATCATCAAACAGTTCCCAGGGTCACCCAAACTTTGCAGAAATCATGAAAATGTTCCAATGTTCCCATATGCACAAAGAAATATGACATTTTATGCATTTTTAAAAAAAAAATTACCCAACCGCTTTACACAGCTCTAATTTCTTGGGCGTAATAATCTTGCTACCGTCATGTAAGGGAGGTAATTGTTCACTGAGACCTTGAAGAGTAGAAATTGTCACGACATTTGACTGAAATTTTTGTCGAACAAACCTTTACCATTTCTAAATATGAAAATACGCCTTTTGAATTCATCGCGCAACTGTTTTCGAATTCATGCACCAAAATAAGATGGCGGTCACACATGCATTAATCAGTTTCGGACGACTCGAAAAAAGGAAAAACTGCCAAAATTTTTTAGCCATTGTACCTTAATAAAAATAATTCTAGAAAAAGAAATACTTTGAAAATGTCCTTGTATTGGCTCCTATAGTGTATCTATCTGACTGCATATTCATTTTATTGTATATGCAACATTACATAACTTAAGTGTCAAAATACATGACCATATATGGATAATTAGTTGTTTTTGCTTCAAATAATGCTCTGTTTTGTTGCAAAACTATATATTTGACTTTTTTTTATATTTATAACAAACAAATATTAATGTTTGAAGGTGCCCAGCAATAATTTGCATGTCACTGACACTAACCATGCCCCCTTTTTCAATACATGAATGAATAACATACTTGTGTACATGCATTAGATTCATTATCAACTATGAATATTTCCCTTACCAATTGAGGTATCTATTAGGCATATATTAAATTCCAATACTATTTTGTTTATTTTATCAATAAAAATAGCAAATGAAAGTAAAGTGTGCATGAAAGTCACTTTAAAGCAAGAAAATGAAATGATGAATGAAAATGAGACAAAATATGGATACAGCATATTTGGCTGGACCGATAAGCTCATTGCAAAAAGACGGTTTGCTAAAGCGCATCTCTTTACCACAAGTTAGTTTGAAATAAATATATCAAAGAATATCGCGATAAGAAATACTTGTCGCGAGATGACTCGTTACTTTACAGATTTTCCAAAACTGGCATAAAAAATGGGCAGTTAAAATAGAGTTGTTGCAATAATTATATGAAAATTAGAAATTGTCATATAGGAGAATGCTAAACTGTTGAATGTGGAGAAAAATATTATACACATTCAATAACAGACAGCGAAAAAACATCATCTTCAATGAGAAAAATCTATATTCTATAGCAAGCATCATGTATTTTTATTTGAAAAAAAAGTAAGAAGAACAACCAAAAGAAATCAGATGATGGTACAAAAGTTTCAAGCACAGGTTAACTAAACGCTGAGAAATTATTACGCGATTCTGTTTCGCGTCATTTCAAAGAAGTCGCATTTTACAATTTAACTGAATGTCCAAGAGTAGGTAAATACTGTGTATAAGCCAGACCCAGCCGCATAAATATCAACACTGAGGAGAAAAAAATGACAGTAAAACAAAAATGGCAGTCATACGCCATACCATTAAACTGAAACGCGACAGTTTGGCGGTCTGTATATCGAAAACTGGATACAGAGCTGTTGATAACAAATATCAATGACAAAATAATGAAACAGGAGATGTCTCCATAATTCATGATCAATATAATATTAATTGATAAACAGCGACATAAAAACAATATTGCTCATACGCGAGCAAACCGTATTGTCAAAAAGCATGCGCTAAAGAGTGGAAACAGTATCGCGACAAATGTTACCATTTTTATGTGGGTGGGGTATGAATTATACATAAATAATGAGTTTCTAACACAAAAAAATGGTTTAACTTACATGAATCATGAAATCTGGATGCAGTGAATGCTCTAGACATGCTTTTGTTGTGATATATTAGCATCACTGTCTCTCTGTGTGACTTTCAAGTGTTTTTAAGTGCAAACTTCTATTCATTTTAGCCAGGATTTTGAGACAGATGGCTAAAATCAAGTCTTATCACATGATGAAGCAAAGCATATTTGCATACATGATCATTTCTTTTTCAGTTAAATAGATGATCTCACTTTGTGTTCCTTCCATTGAATTGAATAAATCCTGATTCCAACATTTCCATGACAAATTTTCAGCTGCTCAGTCTCATTGCCCTATTTGCTTTACTGTTTTAGCTTCAAGTTTGGTTTTGCCTGTGTGACACTTCTCTATTTCACTCAAAGTCATCCATTTTTCACAAAAAAACATTTATTTTTCCATTTAGAGGTTTCAAATACAGTATTTCCCATAGAAAGTGACATATTTTGAAAAAGAAAGTAAATCTGAATCACAAAGATGCAGTTTCCTCCCAGCGTCTACCGAAAATGATCTGGTTCTTGAACGTCTCACACACCAATTAATTTTGTTCCCAGGGTCACCCAAACTTTGCAGAAATCATGAAAATGTTCCAATGTTCCCATATGCACAAAGAAATATGACATTTTATGCATTTTTAAAAAAAAAATTACCCAACCGCTTTACGCAGCTCTAATTTCTTGGGCGTAATAATCTTGCTACCGTCATGTAAGGGAGGTAATTGTTCACTGAGACCATTACAAACAAAACATAACCCTATCTTGAACAATGTCAAAATCATCTCCCCTTTTGTACTGATGGTTGTTTTTTTTGGTGATTGCTTTTAGTATGTCTTCAAAAATATGGTAACAAATCCAACTTGAACAGAGAGTTATGTTTGAAATTTTATAAAAAAAGAACCATAACTCAGTCTTTCATAATGAAAGAATCATCCTTGTTGTTCTTTATTTTGGGTTATTTTTTGTTTGTTCAGAGCATATCTTCAAAAGTATGGAAGGGAATCTAAGGCAACTTGGAAATCTATTCTCAGCTTTATCTACCTTTTACACCCCCTTTCCCTTTACAAACAACATAGCTACCACACAATCAAGCACCTGTTTCGAGAGCACCCATTGGTTCCACCAATATCTTGTATATAGAAATTAAGCAGAATGTTGTCATCAGCTGTTTTTAAGATTTATACAATTTTCTAGGGATTCATTCTGTTTAATGGTAATTTTATATTTATTTAATTGATAAACCAGGTGTGTCTGTTCAACTTCTGTAGAAAGTTAATGAGCAGATATGCATACAAACACATGTGTCCTCCCTGCTTTCCAATGTTCATGTTATGTGACTGTCCTAATTAATTGACTGCATTCTATCATATACCGCTACTTTCTCTTTTCTTTCTTAGAAATGAATACATTATGCACTTCATCGCACTGTATTGTGATCTACTGGTATTGCAAACAAACAATATTTCTTACAGTTTGTTCCAATTTGTTACAACATAGTTACAGTGACCTTAAATCCTTGACCTTGTCTCAAAATCAAAATCAAGCTTTCTTGCCACATAAGGAACCTATTTGCAATATTTCATTGTTTTATAATGATTTTGTTGTAGGAAAATAATAAATGTTGTTTAGTGGCAATATTTTTTATTTTATTTTTAGCAATGGTGACCTTTACCTTCATACAACTACATGTATAAGCTAAATGGCAATACCAAACTTCCTTTTCATGTTAAAATCCTAAGAATTTTATCACAATATCATTCTGGAAGGAAATGCTAGTTATTGCTGCCAAACTGTTTCTGAATGTAACACTATTATGTCCCTACCCTCAATGCCAGAAAGAATTTATCAACAAGTGATACTCAGGTGAGAAATTTGGGTCAGTTTGGGCCACTTGTTTTCTATGTACAGCTAGCATTCAACATGAAAGCCAAATTAAAAAGTTTGGACAGCAGCGGTGATCATGGGGGTAGGGTGTCTGCCTTGCATTCAGGAGATTGTTGGTTCATTCACTGGCCAGGTCATATCAAAAGACTTGAAAGATGGTACTTAGGAAGCTAATCCTCGCTAATGCTCGATAGTTCTAAGTTTGGTCAGTCCAGTCAGAATAATATGACTGGGTGGGGTATCATACTATATATGTCTGCGGCATGATATTTCAGTGTGGCACTAACTTGATATAAACTCAAATTTTTTTTGTTGAAAGCGACGCCAACTACCATACAGCAACAACATAAATGGTTTGATAGTCTATTTATAAGAATAGAACAATAAACCTGAACATAAATATAATAAAAATTATATACACTAGAAATAATATTTCTACCTTTAACTTGATACCCTCTCGTCATGGTAAATGGGAATGAAATGGTAATGTGTGTTTCTGTATTAAAACTACACATACACGTGTATTCTGTTTCCACCTAATGTAATCTGAAATCTCATATGGGCAATCAGAATGATGTACTGCTGCCTTAATTTAAGCAACAAAAAAAAAATCCAATTAAGGCATCCACAAACTTTTATCATAAACATTTTTATGTAATATAATATTCTTCGACCCATTTTTTTTTAACCCTTATCATTTTCAAACTGTCTAAATGGAGAACCCCCACTATAGAAATAGATCAGTTTCTGTCAGCTTTGTTTTAATTTTCTGCCCATGAACGTGATTTACTCTCATCGCTGTTTACTTTTAAGTCCCTCGAAATCAACAAAATCTCAGTCTCTAATGAACTGTTATTAGTTTGCACTAAAATAAATTGAGGCAGAAAATACAATCATTCTCTACACATTTTATTGAAATGGAACTAAATGGGGGAATTGACTGCTTTCATGGTGTTGATGACATTGTCATTGGTGGAGAGCTGGTGCGACGAGCTGGTGCATGCAAAAGGAGAGACATATGAATATAAGTCACTGTTGAAATGAATGGATGAGGTTGATTTAATTTGAAATGGGGTAATCGAGATATTTTGTAATCGAGATAATTGTAACTGTAAAGTGGAGAACCTTATCCTAGTTTCCGTATAGTTTTAAAGGGACATATAAGGCAACTTTGATAATTTTTCCCTGAACACTACTATGCAGGAAAAGCGAATATCTCTAAAAAAAAGGTCATTGTGTAAGAAAGATCATTATGTCAGAATATTACTACAAAAAGGTAATTTTGTCAGACACTTACCACAAAAAAGGTCATTTCGTCGAACTATTAATACAATAAAGGTCATTTTGCCAAACTGTTACTACACAAAAAGATCATTTTATCAGAATATCATGTTAAAAAATGCCATATGTCAGAATATTGCATTAAAAAGGTCATTAGGGCAGAATATCACTACACTATGTAAATTATGTAAAACTCAAATTAGAATATTAAATTTATTTAAACCTTTAATTCATATCATTTTCTTTTTTGGAAAAGGTAATTACTTCACAGTCATAAAGCCACTTCACTTTTGTAGTTTTTTATCCCCCACCACCGCTCATAGAGCGGAGCAGGGTGATATATAAATGGGTTGCGTCCGTGTGTGTGTCCGTGCATCTATCTGTGCATCCACAATATATCTCCTTCAGTTGTGATCAGAATTTTAAATAACTTGGCACAAATGTTCACTAGATCAAGCCAATGTGTCATGCCGATGACTTGGGTCTGTTCGTCGATGGTCAAGGTCATAGCTCAAGGTCAAGTGTTTGGAAATCCAATGTATACACTTTCCTCTTGTCCTGACCTAATCTTCTTTAGTTGTGATTGGATTTTTAAATAACTTGGCACAAATGTTCACTAGGACAAGACAATGTGTCATGTGAATGACTTTGGTCTGTTCTTCAAAGGTCAAGGTCATAGCTCAAGGTCAAGTATTTAAAAATCCAATGTATACACTGTGTGTCATCCTGTCCATATCATATCTTCTTTAGTTGTGATTGCATTTTTTAATAACTTGGCACAATTATTCACAATGACAAGACGATGTGTCATGCAACTGACTTGGGTCTGTTCGTCAAAGGTCAATGTCACAGTTCCATCCGGAACTTATCTTCTTTAGTTGTTATCGGATTTTTAAATAACTCGGCACAAGTGTTTAACTAGGACAAGATGATGTGTCATGCAAATGACTTGGGTCTGTTCTTCAAAGGTCACAGCTCCATCTGTCCATCCTCTGCTGTTCGGACCGTATCTTCTTTAGTTTTGATTGGATTTTTAAATAAATTGGCACAAATGGTAACCAGCCATCAGCGATGTGTCATGCATTGAGTTTGGTCTATTCTTCAAAGATAGTTTTTCTTTTGTTTTGGGGTTATAACATACATATTTATGGTTCAATTTAGAACATCACACCAGTGCTCACTGGGACAAGACAATTTGTCATATAACAGTCGGCTACATATTTCAGTTTGCGGCATTTACATGTGATTTATGTGCTTGGTGCTTGTTTTTCATTTTGCATAATTTAAATCCACTTCTCTGGAAATGCCTCTAAGGGTTAAAGAGGTGGCAGGGGGGAAGGGGGGGGGATATGACCACGTTAGTGGCAACCTCTTGTTATATATTACCATGTATTCCAGAATAAATGCCCCAGTCATGTTAGGGGAGCTGAGGTAATTTGCAAATGGGGCAGTGGAACTTAGACTGCTGGCATTTATTTTGGCTTCAGAAATCAATATTTTAATATTGTTTAAAGTGTGTGTAACATGACAAAAAGCATGCTGCAGGAAATGAGACATTTATTCATCATAAAAACGTTTAAACCAGACTTGAATCTACATATTCCAGATTTGGAAATAATTTTATTTTCCATAAAAATGGTGCATGAAGCATTTATACTCAGGTATATGGTATTTTCAACAAAATGTGAACATTTTTATATCAGTTGTATCAAAATTCATTGATATGATGGCAAAATAACAAAGAAAATATCAATATGATTTTTTTATTAATTTTTTTTTCTGGTTATTATTTCAAAACTAGTAGTACCGGTAATTAACAATATAGTGAAGTGTTTCTGAGATACAAAAATTCAGATGTTAAATATTATGGCAATTAATATGTGTAAATGGTTAGACTTATAATTATAATCAAAGATGAATGAAATGTACTGTTTTTTCTCATGTATAAGGCACATATTTTTTCCAACTTCATATTGAATACATATGCAGTAATAATTATCAAATAAACCAGGAAGTATAATCAAAGTGTTTACTATTCCAAACCGAAAATGTTTGTTTAAGGATAAAGGGTAATAGTTAAACACAGTTAAAGGGTAATCATATAGTTAAACACAGTTTAAGGGTAATCATATAGTTAAACACAGTTTAAGGGTAATCATACAGTTAATCACAGTTTAAGGGTAATCATATAGTTAAACACAGTTTAAAAGTAATCATATAGTTAAACACAGTTTAAGGGTAATCATACAGTTAATCACAGTTTAAGGGTTACAGTTAATCACAGTTTAAGGGTTACAGTTTAATTCATTTTACAGGTTACTGTGAGTTAAACACAATTTAAGGTTAACAGTTTAAAGGTTACAATTAATCACAGTTTAAGAGTTACAGTTTAAGGGTTGCAATTAAGCACAGTTTAAAGGGTATTTAAGTATAACTGTTAAACACAGTTTAATTGTTACAGTTAAATACAGTTTAAGGGAGACAGTTTTACACATGTTACAAGTTACAGTGAGTTGCATCTGGATGTCAATCCAGGGGTTGTGAGTTGATTGTCATCAACTATGTTCTACTGGCATGAGTTTCCCACTTTTGAATATGTGGAGAAGTAGTCAGCAAATTGCAAAAATAATGTTTGTTAAATACCGGTTAACCGCCTAGCCGAACTCAGGAACTGAGGGCCTGCAGTTGAATATCTAAAATAACACTTACCAATTACCTCTAATGTCATCGGTTCGAGTCCCACTTGCTCCAAAAACTTTATGTAAGAAAATTTGACAGTTACTTGCGGCTTATTCTACTCAGATTCAGTCTGAGGTCTTCCTCCACCAGTAAAACTGGATTTTATCTAACCTGAAATGTGTTGATCGCCATTAAAAAAAGAAATGGAAGAAAAAAATATATAAACCTGTGTGAGCCCGTGTGATCTTCCAAAAACATGCAGGTGAAGTTTTGCAACATGGATAAGTCAACACAGACATTATAACCTCTCCATCTCTGACTCATAATCAGACATAAATAAGCATGACCGCTGGGGGGCAGTCATACATCAGGATTAGAACTGATGTTTATGGATCCATTGGTATAAAATATTCATTATTATTCCATGTAACTGGGCCATTTGGAACTTCACTACAAAACCATTACTAGGTAAAGCTGATTTATGGACTGGCATGGTTTTATTTATGGTTTTGTTTGTATTTTTCATGTTAAAATACATTCTACACACAGTCTAAGATTCAGGAATTTCTGCTATATTCAACAGGCAGTGGTAGCCAAGCTTATTTATATATGGGATGTGAAAATGATTATCTCTGAGTCTATAGCGTAAAATCATTTTTCAAACTTCGCTCCCTTATAAACGACCCCAATTCTGTGACCCCACCCACACCTCCATTTTATTGGGGTTTTTTTTAATTCAAATTAAAACTCACCAACATCCTGTCTAAATTTGTTTAATCTATTAAAAATGTCAATGCAATCGTTTAAATCACATTGTAATACTATTTTTATTCATGTCAGAATAGCATAATTTTTTGTCTGACTATCAATCCAGGGGTCGTGAGTTTGAATCCTCAATCTAGCCACAGTCTCCATTACAATTAATATGACATGTATCATCTCATTGTGATTCATCTCTCAACACTGATTCAGAACAATGGAAGTTATCAGTTACTTGCAGAGATGGGTGCATTTGAGTGCTGGTTAACCATCCAAGGTTCCAGGAAACAGTTGTTAGGTTAAATTATTGATGGTCTGTTAGCCCTCAAAGTCATAAAAATTATGCTAAATTTTCAAACTATTATATTATAATTTATGCATTATATACCATATTCATATAATATAAATAATAAAGAGAATGTCCACATATATTTTATCAGCCTATGTTTATCCAAATCCCATGTCTTTTTATGCCATACTCATATAATATAAACAGTTAAAATAAAATCCACATACATTTAATCAGCCTATGTTTATCTGAATCCCATGTCATTATATGCAATACTCATATAATATAAACAGGTAAGAGAAAATCCACATACATTTTATCAGCCTATGCTTATCTGAATTCGTTGTCATTTTATGCCATACACATATAATATAAAGAGTAAAGAGAAAATCCACATAAGTTTTATCAGCCTATTTTTATCCGAATCCCATGTCATTATATGCCATACCCATATTATATAAACAGTAAAAAGAAAATCCACATACATTTTATCAGCCTATGTTTATCTGAATCCCATGTCATTATATGCAATACTCATATAATATAAACAGTAAATAGAAAAATTCACATACATTTTTCAGCCTATGTTTATCTGAATCCCATGTCATTATATGCAATACTCATATAATATAAACAGTAAAGAGAAAATCCACATAAATTTTATCAGCCTATTTTTATCCGAATCCCATGTCATTATATGCAATACTCATATAATATAAACAGTAAATAGAAAATTCACATACATTTTATCAGCCTATGTTTATCTGAATCCCATGTCATTATATGCAATACTCATATAATATAAACAGTAAAGAGAAAATCCACATAAATTTTATCAACCTATGTTTATCTGAATCCCATGTCATTATATGCCATACTCATATAATATAAACAGTAAATAGAAAATTCACATACATTTTTCAGCCTATGTTTATCTGAATCCCATGTGATTATATGCCATATTCATAATATAAACAGTGAAGAGAAAATCCACATACATTTTATCAGCCTATGTTTATCTGAATTCCATGTCATTATATGCCATACTCATATAATATAAAGAGTAAAGAGAAAATCCACATAAAGTTTATCAGCCTATGTTTATCTGAATCCCATGTCATTATATGCCATACTCATATAATATAAAAAGTAAAGAGAAAATCCACATATATTTTATCAGCCTATGTTTATCCGAATCCATTGTCATTTTATGCCATACTCATATAATATAAACAGTAAAGAGAAAATCAACAGACATTTTATCAGCCTATGTTTATCTGAATCCAATGTCATTATATGCCACACTCATATAATATAAACAGTAAAGAGAAAATCCACATACATTTTATCAGCCTATGGTTATCTGAATCCCATGTCATTATATGCCATACTCATATAATATAAAGAGTAAAGAGAAAATCTACATACATTTTATCAGCCTATGTTTATCTAAATCCCATGTCATTATATGCCATACTCATATAATATAAGACCGCAGTGTGGTCTAGTGGTAGAGCGTCCGCCTCGCATGCGGAAGGTTGTGGGTTCAATCCCCGGCCGGGTCATACCAAAGACTTTAAAAATGGTACTAGAAGCTTCCTCGCTTGATGCTCAGCATTTAGAGGAGAGTTCTAGGTCTAGTCGGCCCGGTGTTAGTATAATGTGACTGGGTGGGGTATCACACCATGTGTCTGCGGCATGATACTCCAGTGTGACAGCGCTAAAAATACTGTCTCAAGTAGACACAGTCGCAATATGACTGAAAAATTGTTGAAAGCCATGCTAAACACCATACAACAACAACTTCATATAATATAAACAGTAAAAATAAAATCCACATACATTTTATCAGCCTATGTTTATCTGAATCCCATGTCATTATATGCCATACTCATATAATATAAACAATAAAGAGAATATCCACATATACTTTGTTTGTCTGCAGAGAAGCTAACCGATAATTACAAAAATGTGTTGGAAACCATTAAATTAAACTGGTGAATGAAGATTAAGGGCCATGTAACTTCCCATGTGGTTTTAATATCTCTTTAAGAACGTTTTCATTTTGTAACTTTATCTTCATCGCACTGATAAACCAAGATACACTGGATTAACCAATCAGTTTATGAACACAAATTACTTTCTTGAAACACTTGCTTTAAATTAACTACTGATAAGTAAAAAAACGCAAGTTGCATTAACAGATTCTATCTAAGCCAATAATTATGTGCATGGTTACAGGTCAGAGGTTAAATGAAACACACCCCCATCAATGAAAGCGAAACATAGCATTCCTTCTTTTATCAAACAGCTGTGGATGCAAGACTGAAATAATAATATTAATTTTCGTAAGATAGGACTTTAAACATGACTGGTTGACTACTTTTTCTTGCATACCGACAGTCCTGATTTTTTCTTGTCCTTCTTTTATAAATTTAACATTTGAACATTTTGTTCAGTCTTATTTTGGTTTAAACATTTTCTATTTCCAGTATTTTACAAATAAACATGTACAATATTAAAGCTATATAAAGGATTAGAATGAAATAAAAAAAACAATTCTTATAGAGTTCTTCTGTCTGTTTTAGTGCTGGTTGCCATAATGGATCAGAAGAACCATTTGAATTAAACTGCAGAATGAACCTAGAATCTTTATACCTGTAGATGTATATGTCAAGTTTCATTAAGTTATATAGCTAATACTCAATCTGTTGATTCTAAAAATATGTCAGAGTGTAACCCTATATTTTAAGTTTTACAGAAAGAAAAAGCTGTCACAACATAAGACATCTAGAGCGTGGTCAAGTGGTAGGATGTCCGCCTCGAATGCTGAAGGTCATGGGTTCAATCCCTGGCTGGGTCATATGAAATACTTGAAAATGGTACTAGCAGTTTCATCGCTTGGCACACAGCACATAGAGTGTTGTTCTGGTCTGCCCGGTGTCGGTATAATGTGACTGGGTGGAGTATCATACCATGTGTCTGCAGCATGATACTCCAGTGTGGCAGTACTCGGAATACTGTCTCAAGTAGATACCCTAACGATATGACTGAAAAAATTGATGAAAGCGACGCTTATCATGATACAGCAACAATTATTATATTATTAATCATAAGCGTCAAAATATACTTTTTATCTTTATTTGATATCCAAATCACATAATAAAATGAAAAGTTATATGAAATTCTTTCTATCCAACTATTAATCTAGATCCCTGGTTCCCAGCGTGTAGCAGAAATACCTACATCAAGGGGTTTGCCAGATAACCTTTGCATGACTCTAACTTCCTTTACTATAACTGGTAAACATTATACGCATATACCTGTGAAGAAGATTTCCCAAAGCGTAAACAAATAAACAAGAAATTCAAGCAACATTACCTTCCTTTACATTAATAGACAATGCAAAGTAATAAAGCAATCACGAGTAAGATATTCAGGAAGATCTGGAACGTTAGCTGTGCCAAAAGGCAGGCAAAAACTATCATTTTCCCACACACTTTCTGAACCATTACCATCTGCTTGAGGGCTGATTGCTGCCAACTGTGTAGCAGATTAGAACCGGAGACAAAGTTAACATTTTGATGTGTAAAATAACTCTTTACAATGTTGCTCCACGCTTACATCCTTACATCCTTCCCCTTATAATCCATGGAAGATCATTTATCAACAGAAGTTGAATACAGCCACTTGGCAATACATTATCATAACTGTTGATAAATTGGATAATCAGTTAAGCTGCACGGATCTCAACAACATGCCAACTGATGAGAATTCCATCTTTGACCTTGAGTCTACATAATCTCTAATTATAAGCGTGTCTTGATAAAGATGTATGGCACCCAATATTTTTAATAGCTCAGTGGTCCAAGGGTGTCTCAAACATCATAAAAGATTTGAGTGTAACAACACTCAAAATATCTCCATTATTTAAAAACAATGGTTTTAGAGAAGAGGTAAATAATCAGATAATTTTAGTAAAAGGTATCATTGAACAAGTATTTTTTTCACTTAAGTTGTACCAGGGGTGTAAAATAGTGAATTTTACTGATCCCGCAACAATTTTGAAAGGTCCATAAGAATTGTTTAAAGGTCCAAACTTTACTGATAAAATTAACATTGTGCATTTCATTTTTCATAGGTTCTGCTCAACTAAGGGCTTTCAATTGAAATGACATCAACATAATAATATGGTACAACCATAATATAGACATTGATAAAATTTTCATCCAAATTTTTCAACTGCACTGTGTCCATAAATTCAAAATCTCAGAATAGTTTATAAGCTCTGCTGGCCAAAGCATTAAACAAATAACTTAATTGTCTCATCGCGATGAACGAGCGAAAGTGAGATTAAGGTGTTGCTTTTCCGTCGACGGCGGCGTCAAACATTTATATCTAGCTCCAATGTTAAGTTTTCGTTTTTACACTATTTCTCAACAAGAACAAGTGCTAGGACACTCATACTTGGATCATAGTTACAACTAATACCCTGCATCACATTATATAATGCAGATGCTGAGTGTGACCTACATTGCATGGTCCATTGACATTGTTTGGTGCTGAATTTTGCATTTACCTCCAATGTTAAGTTTTTGTTTTTACACTATTAAAAAAATCTCAATAAGTATTAGTGATAGGACACTCATACTTGGATCATAGTTATCATATTACATAATATAATGCAGATGCTGAGTACTTTTTTTTTAATATTTAAAAAAAAAAAATATATTTTTTTATTTTTTATTTTTTTTTTTGTTATTTTTTAAAATAAATATTTTTTTTTCTTTTTTTTTTTTTTTTTTTTTAAATATGTTTTACTTAGAAGTACTGGTTAAAGGTTTGTTTTTTTGAATATGTTTTACTTAGAACTACTGTAGAAATACTGGCTAAAGGTTTGTTTTTGTTAAATATGTTTTACTTAGAAATACTGGTTAAAGTTTTTTTTTTTTAAATATGTTTTACTTAGAAATACTGTTTAAAGTTTTGTGTGCAACTACCAACAAGTTTATATCTCAAAAATCACTTAATGTATTTGATCGAAACTTCACACAATACTTCCTACAATATTTCTTAGTCATTAAACCTACTACATTAAAATAACCAAGTTAGATAACTCTTGCATGAATATAAAGCAAATTCTCGTGTCATATTTTTGCAAATCGTGGCTGTTACAAAATTCATTAAATCAAATAACTATTGTAAATAAGTACTCTTTAATATATTATGGAAGTTGTTATGTCATTTCTCAGTTACCACTGGATTAAAACAATATTTTTTGAGCTTTACAAGATACATGCTACCATTTTTGTCATTGTATTTTAATTTTTTTCTCTCCCATGTGGGTATTAGCTGTCAAAGCTGACACGGCGAGACATATCATTCCGCGGAATTCTTGTTTTTTCTTTTTGGTCACTGCTTAACTTGGTTAATCACACTTCATCAATGGAGATTCAGAAATGGAGGCCCAATGATTAACTGGAAGGCCAAACCAATCAAAACTTTTTTTTTTATTAATTTTAAATGTTTCGGCAGATCTAGCTCATTACAAGGGTCTGGCAGGGAAAGTCAATTTAGCTCCGTTCTCTCACAGAGTTCCTATATTCCTTGCATATCAAAATCAGAGAAAAAAGTCAGTATCAGAAATACTTGCACTGCACTACTCTGACACTATAGTAGCGAGATAGCTTACACATGCTTAAAACGATGGTGGGTGGCAATGATAACCTGAACATTGTGTAAGCAACTACATGTGGCTGGCTGCAGTCTAACACTTTTCAATGCCCATGGTGAATAGCACATAATTATACAGTCAAACCTGTCTTAAGCAGTCATTCGAGGGAAGTAGCAGAAGTGGCCTTTTAAGACAGGTTGTTGCTTAAAACAGGTTATTTTGCTCTGACAACACAGAAATGGAAAATAGCAAATGTGGCTGCTTAAGACAGGTGGCTGCTCAATAGAGGTGACCACTTACACAGGTTTGACTGTACATTGAAAATATTTCAGTTTAATGATCAGAATTGACCAATCACATGCTATCATAGATAAAGGCAAACTGCTCCACTGTCATCAGTCGTATGCACCAAAAGTATTTGGGCAAATTCTCATTGTAAAGTTTGTGATGGGGGATTTGGGGGTGATGAGGCAATATTCATTGCAATATCTGAACTGTTTCAAAGGATAAATTTCACCATTTTAACTACAATTATAAGGTTTCTGTAACAGTTCTGAAACCTCAAGACAGCTCTGAGTGTACTCTTTGTCATTAGTTTAGTTCCTGTCAGTGAAAATTCAATCTCTGCATGCTTATTTTAAAGATGTTTTTCATTCAATAATTCACATACCTTAATTATTATAATGTGTGCAGATTTCATTTTCTATAAAATAACAATGTCAGTTAAATTTTGTTAAAAAATATTTCACTCAATAAATTTACAAGCAAGTTAATTAACAAACCAATTTTTTGGGGAAATGAGATATTTGTGAATGGTCAAAATAATTACTATTGAAAGCTAATAAGATAATTATTCAATTTATCAGGTTACATAACTTGTTTGAAAAATCTTGATCTAGCAAGTCCATTTTGTGCAGTTATAATTAAAAAAATGAACTGTTGTTGACTGTTCAGCAGTGCTGTTATTCAAGCCATTCAGGTTTACAAAAGATTGTGGACAGTACCTTGCTTCAATTTCATGAAAAACATTCTTAACTTTACTGTATTGACTTATACTATAAACGTTTACGAAGACCTCTCATAGGACATCATTCCCACAAAGTAAATATTCATGAAGGGTTGGCTGGGCTTAATTCACTGTTACATCATCCTTTCCCCAGCACGAACATACAAGAAGCACCCAGGTGATAAAGACTGACATAGGTCATGTTATATAATAATAAGTTTTGCATGTTTAGGAATATGTTGTTGATATAAATAGTCAATCAGGGGTCATGAGTTTGAATCCCCGCTCGGCCACAATCTCCGTGATGTTTGATATACGACATTGCATCTCATTATCATTCGTCTCTCTTTGCTGATTCAAGTGAGAAAGTTATCAGTTACTGGTGGGTTTGCTCAAGTACTAGTTAACCTTCCAGGTCCCAGGAAACAGTGGTTAACTGATTGTCTTTTAGCCCTTGATGGCATGAAAATGATGCTAAATATTCAATCAATTAATATACCTTAGATAGTTATCAGGCATATATTTGCTACAATCTGAGTAAGGTATATTCAGAAGACATTTCATTATAATGCGCATGAGCAGGTTTAAACATTAAAGGGCAGGGGTTGAGGCTACATTACCATAATTATGTATATATATATATCGCCACATTGGTGCAAAAATGTACCAAATACCTTCTTATTATACACACACTTGGTACCTTATTGCTCTAATTGGACAATATATACATATATGGTTAAAAATAAAAAGAACCCCAAAACCACAGCTGTTTTATCATGTGCAATTAGCTTTTAATTAAAATGAGAAGATGCCATGTTATTGTAATCTACTTAACCACTTTATTCACAAACAAAAAGATGCTGTTGCCAACTGGTTCATCTCTTAAAGCAAACAAAAACAGACAGAAAGATGCATCCCAGTGAGTCGTAATTATGGCACTCCTGTTATAATTGCCCTTTGGCAGGTGTCATCTCAATTATATGGAAATAATTTGGAGTTTGTGCAAGAATGTTGAAGGCCTATAGAGATATGAAAAATGAGGCACAACCTTAGCAGATTCTGAAGTAATAATTAGGATCATAAATGAGACATTTTCCAGGTCTTTACCCCATCAATGTCAAGTTCATACCCCGATGAAAAATTGGATATTACGGTAAAAAAATATTAATCGCAATGGGGCAAGGACTGTTTATGAGCCGAATCTATTTTTAATGCTTAACATGTTTCGCTTAATTAATGAATTTACCAATTGTGATTTGGAGAAGAAAAAATGATAAAAAAATTGAGAAAAAACAACATATTTTGACTTTCATGTAATTTACCTCTGCTTGCTGATAATGCAATTGGCAGTCTCTTAATCTGGTAGAACTTTAAATGTTTTTTCATTTATATCACAAAAATGATTTTAAAGAATTTTTTAAGAACTATAGAAATCTGTCCATACGACACACTCTGACACCCATGTACTCAATGCCCCTTCGCCTTAATCTTCGGATGATTGGAGTATAAAAAAGTTGCTAAAGGAAAAGACAACATTGACTTGCTCATTTGAGAGAAAAAAAATTACTTATTTGAAAAACCTTTTTAAACAACAAACACCATGCTAAGAAAGATAATTGAAAATGTATTAAAAGACATGTTTGCATGGGGGGATGTTGATGCAGTTTCCGGACAAAATGGTGATTGTTGTTATTCCCATTTATATATCATAGAGCACATGGTCCAGTGGTAAAGCATTGGACCAAGGGTCAGAGAGCTGTGTTTGGTAAGCTGCCTTGAGTAAGACACCTTTTCCCCATAATGCTTAGTACTGGTTCTACACAAGAAGACTTTGAGCATGAGTATTATGATAACTTGTTTCACAAATGAAGTAAAATAAATAAGTTAAAAAGAATATATCTCAAGGCAAACCTCACATCCACCTGGTTAGTTTCCATAATTTATTATTAGACAGTTAACAAAAAATAAAGACAAGTGATTTAATTTTGTATGTATTGAAATTCATTGCATAATTCTCGTACTTTTCGTTTTGCGTCATGGATAATATCTAATCGACCTTAAAACAAGAATTCTCCAAGGAAATTTACATAATTCTTTTTTGTTTATTTTTATATTGGGGGCAACTTAGAATAATGGATATCTGCAAAAGAACGCTGTTTTCCAATTTCAATAAAATCTTAAAAGAGACTTTTGAGAATTCTTACATTTTTATTCAATTAAACTTGCACAAACCAATATTTCAAGCTAATTAAGCAGTTCTCATCGTCTTGGTCAATAGATCACTACTTTAAGTCAATAGCCATTTTCCTTGGATAAATTATTTTAACCAATGACACTGGGTGTATAGTATGTCACAGTATGAAGGGATTTATTCACAGTAATTCAGCTGGTAAAATAAATATTTGGCACCAGATTCTTGCAGATTGGTTGCACTGCATAAAATGATAGACTCTACTTAAAAAAAGTTAGAAAATAAATACTTAGAGTAAAAATATTTAACTAACAAACTTAGATAGTTTTATGTTATTTATCCTTTAGCATGCCATTCATAAATTACTAATTTTAGTAACAACAAAATGTGTGACAGCTATTAATAGAGTTGTGTATAATCATTTTGCCATTTAATTAAGATGTGGAATTTTTAGTCAAAGTGTGATTCAACACAGAGGAAAAGCGGAAACCTGACTGGAGAGTGCCAGCAAACAAGCTTTGTGCATCCATCTGTGAGTGAGCAGTATTTTTTAAAGAAGTTGCAAAACAATTTTGCGAGTTATTGAAGTATGAATAGATTTTACTCATCAAACAAATGTTTCAACAAAGGAATTTCTTTCAATTTTGTCTTATTTTAGTTACTTATTAGATTATGGAAGAATAGACAATAACAATCTTAAAGCTATCATTGAATAAATTAACTAGAATGAATGAATGAATGAATTGGGCTTTTTACAGCATTCCAATTAAAACCTGCAGGATGGAAAGATTGTAACCTCAATCTCCATGCACAAAAGAAACAATAAACTTGAGCCTGAAACTAGATATATGTCAATAGGATTGTCTGCTTCCCACTCCGATTCAGTTATAATTCACGGCACCAGCTCCATGTACCTATATCATATAGGGACTTTACAGGGAGTATATCAAGAGTTTTAAATTTAAAATTGGATGAAAACATTTTTTCCTAATATATATTACCCCTATAATTATATACTCATTGACATCATATTGCCAAAAGGATATACATATATATTTAAACATGCCAAAATAATATATTGAAAAGGAGTTTCCCAACATTGGCTATGTGCCTAGGTTAGACTAAAATAGATTTCCCATTCAAAATGGCAACATATTTTGTGACATACGCATTAAATGAGTAACATTTAATTTTGTTTCAGTTGCAATTGATCCGTCATATAGTTTACACATTATAAAATTTGTTTTATCTTAGAAAGATGTGAAGGTCATCATCCAGTATTTGAGTGGTGTCTATTTTTGGAATGGGGATTTCGTTTCAAGTTTACCACTCTGATTCAAAATCCAATCTTGTCACGTTTTGGTAGATTTGGTATACCAAACCATTCAAATTTTATTTATTTATGATAATGAGATTTTTTATCCAATTTAAAAATAGATCTGTTCTTTAAGAAATTTATATCATTTTTCTCCTGATATACTCCCTTTAAATGCTTAGTTTATAATAAAATAAGTTAGTAAAAACTAAATGTTCCCTATGCAGCTTAAACATGTATTTTCCTTGTTTAAAATATATTTCTTTCAGTAATATTATATAAATTCAAACTTTCATATTTTTCCTGCAACAAAGTAAAAATAAACCAAACAACTAATTTCACAGGATTCTTATACAAACAACATTTGAATACAAAGTCTAAATTAAAAATGTGCTAAAAAAAATATCAATGGTAAATTAAGTGAAAACAACACTCTTAAAGAAATGAGATCAGAATTCTCAGGAAATGTTGATTTACTAATTAATAAAAGCATTAAATATTATATTGGCATCCACTTATTTGTTCTTGCCACTAGACAAGTAATTTTTTAGCAATAACAACTCTTTCTAATCATGCAATGGAACCATCAAATATTGAATCAACACGTTCGTTTAATTTATGGCTTTTATGGAAATTTTACGGCACATAATAAACAAAAAAACAACACTTTCTGTTTGAATTGAGTTTTCTTGTTCGATTCATTTTGCAATATTGTCTTTAATAAATTCTAGCATGATTCATGATATTTATGACATTCAGTCATGATCTGAGGTAATGTATGACCTTGACCTGGGGTCAGGTCATGCATGTGACTGTGGTTCTTAATAAACACATGTAGATTTTAATTGAGGTAAAAATTAACCCCTGTGACAGGATCATTGTCAGACCACGGTTATCCATGTTTAAACTACTGTGTGTTTGTCCGTTATTGATCATGACCATTGATGGTGAGTTTGATAATAAAAATAAAAAAATATTTTATAATATTATAATATACAATGTATCACAGTATTGATGGTCACCTCTTAAAATATCATGATTATCAGGTTTATGATTCATTGTGGTCATTTCTATAACTATAATAATGGAATGGAATGGAATGGAAGTCTTTATTTATAGAGGGTAACCCATTTAGTTTGAAACTAATCTTCCTTGATGCCCTCTAATGATACATTTACATATTATTTACAAAATACAATAGCAAAACAAAATAAAAACATTTTAAACATTGCAAGCAAAAATTTCAATCAAAAGTTTCTACGATGACGTTCATTTTCATGATAAAATCTATAAATATCATGATGATCTTCCAGTTTATTGGTGAGGATAAACCACAGAATGAATCTGAGCACAACCCAGATCTTCTTTCTGCAACCAACTAGCAAACTAACATTCTCACATAAAAATATTGGAACAAGCGAGGCTCAAACCCACATAAACGCCGGATTATAATCATCTTTTTAATATATTAATTATTTGCTATCTGTTAAGCAGATTAGCTGTGGTGCCCCAGTTAATTATGTTAAATACCACTTTACCATTCAGTCAGGTTTTAATCAGGCCTTTGGTTAATACCATCAATGTTCCAATACATAATGAATATTGGCATGTTATGCAACTTTGTCATGGTTTCTAGGTCATTGTTCCCAGAAATAGTACAGTGGCTTGAACATGCACAAAAAAAAAATATGGCAATGTTAATGTCAATTTTACTCATGTCAATATATGGGAACGAAGTTATCTGTGACCATTGCTATAAGGGAAATAGTGTCTTTATGAAGATATCATAATTATAAGGGAAACAACATTATAAGGGAAATAGTATCTTTATAAAGGCTAATCACCAATATAAGGGAGATAATATCTTTATGAAGGTATCACCATTATAAGGGAATTACCATTATAAGGGAAATAGTATCTTCATGAAGGTATCACCATTATAAGGGAAATAGTATCTTCACGAAGGTATCATCATTATAAGGGAAACAGTATCTTCATGAAGGTATCACCATTATAAAGGAAACAGTATCTTCATGAAGGTATCACCATTATCCCTTTACTCCATAGATACACATTTTCCCACACCAATATCAGAAGGCCTTTGAAAACAGTGCAGGAAGAGTTCAGATTGCTCAAAATGAGCAATCTGAACACTTCTTGCACTGTTTTCAACTCAGTCAGTTAATATAAACATAATTCACCCATTGCTGATGAGTGGTGAATTAATGCTTTCAATTTGGAAGAGTCCAAGAAAATGCTTATGGAGCAAACGGTTATAAGGGAAATAGTATCTTCATGAAGGTATCACCATTATAAGGGAAATAGTATCTTCATTAAGGTATCACCATTATAAGGGAAATAGTATCTTCATGAAGGTATCACCATTATAAGGGAAATAGTATCTTCATTAAGGTATCACCATTATAAGGGAAATAGTATCTTCATGAAGGTATCACCATTATATTGGAAATAGTATCTTCATGAAGGTATCACCATTATAAGGGAAATAGTATCTTCATGAAGGTATCACCATTATAAGGGAAATAGTATCTTCATGAAGGTATCACCATTATAAGGGAAATAGTATCTTCATGAAGGTATCACCATTATAAGGGAAATAGTATCTTCATTAAGGTATCACCATTACAAGGGAAATAGTATCTTCATGAAGGTATCACCATTATAAGGGAAATAGTATCTTCATGAAGGTATCACCATTATAAGGGAAATAGTATCTTCATGAAGGTATCACCATTATAAGGGAAATAGTATCTTCATGAAGGTATCACCATTATATTGGAAATAGTATCTTCATGAAGGTATCACCATTATATTGGAAATAGTATCTTCATGAAGGTATCACCATTATAAGGGAAATAGTATCTTCATGAAGGTATCACCATTATAAGGGAAATAGTATCTTCATTAAGGTATCACCATTATATTGGAAATAGTATCTTCATGAAGGTATCACCATTATATTTGAAATAGTATCTTCATGAAGGTTTCACCATTATATTGGAAATAGTATCTTCATGAAGGTATCACCATTATATTTGAAATAGTATCTTCATTAAGGTATCACCATTATATTGGAAATAGTATCTTCATGAAGGTATCACCATTATACTTGAAATAGTATCTTCATGAAGGTATCATCATTATATTGGAAATAGTATCTTCATGAAGGTATCACCATTATATTGGAAATAGTATCTTCATGAAGGTATCACCATTATATTTGAAATAGTATCTTCATGAAGGTATCACCATTATATTGGAAATAGTATCTTCATGAAGGTATCACCATTATATTTGAAATAGTATCTTCATTAAGGTATCACCATTATATTGGAAATAGTATCTTCATGAAGGTATCACCATTATATTGGAAATAGTAACTTCATGAAGGTATCACCATTATATTTGAAATAGTATCTTCATGAAGGTATCACCATTATATTTGAAATAGTATCTTCATGAAGGTATCACCATTATATTTGAAATAGTATCTTCAGGAAGGTATCACCATTATATTGGAAATAGTATCTTCATGAAGGTATCACCATTATATTTGAAATAGTATCTTCATGAAGGTATCACCATTATAAGGGAAATAGTATCTTCATGAAGGTATCACCATTATATTGGAAATAGTATCTTCATGAAGGTATCACCATTATATTGGAAATAGTATCTTCATGAAGGTATCACCATTATATTTGAAATAGTATCTTCATGAAGGTATCACCATTATAAGGGAAATAGTATCTTCATGAAGGTATCACCATTATATTGGAAATAGTATCTTCATGAAGGTATCACCATTATATGGGAAATAGTATCTTCATGAAGGTATCACCATTATACTGGAAATAGTATCTTCATGAAGGTATCACCATTATATGGGAAATAGTATCTTTATGAAGGTATCACCATTATAAGGGAAATAGTATCTTTATGAAGGTATCACCATTATAAGGGAAATAGTATCTTTATGAAGGTATCACCATTATAAGGGAAATAGTATCTTTATGAAGGTATCACCATTATAAGGGAAATAGTATCTTCATGAAGGTATCACCATTATACTGGAAATAGTATCTTCATGAAGGTATCACCATTATATGGGAAATAGTATCTTTATGAAGGTTAATCACTAATATAAGAGAAGTAGTATCTTTATGAAGGTATCACCAATATAAGGGAAAAAGTACCTTTATGAAGGTATCACCATTATAAGGGAATCACCATTATAAGGGAAATAGTATCTTTATGAAGGCTAATCACCATTATAAGGGAAATAGTATCTTTATCTAGTATAAGGGAAATAGTAACTTTATGAAAGTATCACCATTATGAGGGAAATAGTACCTTTATGAAAGTACCACCATTATAAGGGAAATAGTATCTTTATGAAAGTACCATTATTATAAGGGAAATAGTATCTTAATGAAGGTACCGCCATTATAAGGGAAATAGTATCTTTATGAAGGTATCATCATTATAAGGGAATCACCAGTATAAGGAGTTTATGAACAATAATTATACACTGTATATATATAATTACTAGCTCAAACTTCTCATTTAAGGAGTTATTGACAATTGTTATAAAACTAGGTGCCACATTAGTTTTGAAAACATTACTAAAATTTTAATAAACAAATAATTGATACTAAAGCTAAAAAAAATGTTTACACATTTTGTCCTAGATTCCATAAATGTGTCATCTAGTTTAGTTAATTTATTTTAGCTCAATTGCAAAGAAAGCTCTTGGTAGAGCTTATATGAACTGCTCTCGAGTCTGCTATGGGTAAAATTAGTACCATTAAGTGTTGTTTTTCCAGAGGCATCTGGTCGAGCCTCGAGGGGATTGAACCTGCAGCCTCTGGCCTATTAGTGGTCAATCAACACTCTATCCATTACACTAATACCTGGCTTAGATAAGTGCTAGAGAAGATGACTTCATAGGTGTCAGTAACAAACAAAAAGCGTGTTTTCTCACCTACTGTGATGCTTTGTAGAGTTAAAGTGTAAATTGCAGCTCCCACTGGTGAGTGAGCTAATTGGAAATAAATGGTGAGGTTGTCCCTCTCATAGTGGTCTAGGATGCATGGGCATTTAGACTGCATTCCATTTTCGATACAATACAATTGACCAATCTGGATTGATATTGTTTTCAAGGCCACCATTTTCTTTAGTTTGCACTACATTGTATTTCATTGTATTTACTTAGACAAACTATATATATAAGCCCAATGGGCAGTGGGTTGAGCAATAGCCGATCTCGCCATCAGGTCGATTATAACAGAACAGTGCTTGTTGTAAATAGTGATCTTAAATTTAACCACAAATACAAAATAAATTTGTTGCATGTGTAAGTTTTGTATAACAATAATTAGTCCTGTTTGACACCTGTATAATGCTATATATAAATAATTGCAACATTTATGGTAGTTTTGTTCAACACTGAAATGTTTGGAATTAAACATTAAGGTATAGATTGTTTTTAGTAATATCTCGACATTGTCTACTTGAGACAGTATTATAAGTGCTGCCACACTAGAGTATCATGCCGCAGACACATGGTATGATACTACACCCAGTCACATTACACTGACAATAGGCTGACCAGACCAAGAACTATCCTCCAAATGCTGAGCATCAAGCGTGGAACCTTCTACTATCATTTTTCAAGTCTTTGGTATGACCAGACTGGGGATCGAACCCACAACCTTCTGCAGGAGAGGCAAATGTTATACCCTAGACCACCACCCAAAGTATAGAATATGTCTGTCTCAAACTTCAGCTTCGTAGGACATTGTAACTAAAGTGGTTTTAAATGATAGGCATAATATGAAAGTCTTGCTCAACAGAGATGATGTACACAATTTTAATATGTTAAATATCCCCATGGAGAAGCCTTGATCAACACTGACAACCCATAGTGTGCCGTACAATCCTCACATTGACAACAATCTTACAAGAAGCACAACATGTTTATCAACAATTAGAAATCAGGAGCAGAGAGGCAGACTCTATATATCTCAAGTGCTGCCGTGATAAACTGTAAAATAAACCTCGCCAACTCCTGAAAAATGTGACAGGTAATAGTTTTATGGTGCCCAAGTACCCTGGGAAATTATGCATCAAAAGATTGTTACTTCAATCCACAGATGCAGCTGATAATCTCCAAGACATCTCTAAGACACTTCCAACAGAGTAGTTTACGCTGCTGCAGATAACATATGCTGAAAATAAGCCTGCTAGAGCTATTAAGTGGAGGATAGAAATCTTTTGATGATCTAACAGGCTGCAAGCACAGCAAGTTAAGATTTTATTAAATTGTATAGAGGCAACTGACGAGTACAAACTTGTGGGCAGACTAAGACAACATCCAATCATTGGCTTGCTGAATCTCTCACTGACTATGATGGACTAGAATAGACAGGTAATCTGATTACTGAATGGTAGATTAGGCCTGTTGTAGATGAGGATTACATGGATTTGGGCTGATAACACCAGGGCTCTTGCTGTTTTCATGATTCTTGTCGTCATCCATCAATGAGTGGAACAAGGTGGATCTGACAAGCGATCATAAACCAATCAAATTGTAGTATGTATCTGGTTCCCCATCAGTGGAGAGAAAGAGCATTGACAAAACAACATAAAACAACCACCAAAGTCCCCCATCAAAGATTGATAAGTTGTCATAAACCTATCAATCTTGAGTATGACTACCTACTGTGGAGAGATACAGCACTGACTAGGTGTTCATTAAACCAGCCCAACTGTAGCTTCTGTACAGATAGAGCACTGACAAGTCATCATAAACCAATCAAATTGGAACTTCTGGTTCCCCTTAAGTAGTGAGATAGAGCACTAACAAATCATCATTAACCAATCAAATTGTAGCATCTGGTTTCCCATCAGCAGAGAGATAGAGCACTAACAAGTCATTATGACCGAATCAAATTGGAACTTCTGGTTCCCTTAAGTAGTGAGATAGAGCACTAACAAATCATCATTAACCAATCAAATTGTAACATCTGGTTTCCCATCAGCAAAGAGATAGAGCACTAACAAGTCATTATGAAACAATCAAATTGTTGCTTCTGGTTCCCCTTAAGTAGTGAGATAGAGCACTAACAAATCAATATAAACCAATCAAATGTTAGCATCTGGTTTCCCATCCGTAGAGAGATAGAGCACTAACAATTCATTATGAAACAATCAAATTGTTGCTTCTGGTTCCCCTTAAGTAGTGAGATAGAGCACCTACAAATCATCATAAACCAATCAAATTGTAGCATCTGGTTTCCCATCTGTAGAGAGATAGAGCACTAACAAGTCATTATGAACCAATCAAATTGTTGCTTCTGGTTCCTCATTTGTAGTGAAATAGATCAATGACAAGTCATCATAAACCAATAAACCAATCAAATTGTAGCTTCTGATTCCCCATCTGTAGTGAGATAGAGCACTAACATGTCATTATGAACCAATCAAATTGTAGCTCATGGTTTCCCATCAGTAGAGAGATTAAGCACTAACAAGTCATTATGAACCAATCAAATTGTTGCTTCTGGTTCCTGATTTGTAGTGAGATAGATCACTGACAAGTCATCATAAACCAATAAACCAATCAAAGTGTAGCTTCTGGTTCCCCATCTGTAGTGAGATAGAGCACTAACATGTCATTATGAACTAATCAAATTGTAGCTCCTGGTTTCCCATCAGTAGAGAGATAAAGCACTAACAAGTCATTATGAACCAATCAAATTGTTGCTTCTGGTTCCTCATTTGTAGTGAGATAGATCACTGACAAGTCATTATGAACCAATCAAATTGTTGCTTCTGGTTCCTCATTTGTAGTGAGATAGATCACTGACAAGTCATCATAAACCAATCAAATTGTAGCTTCTGGTTCCCCATCTGTAGTGTGATAGAGCACTAACAAGCCATTATAGACCAATCAAATTGTTGCTTCTGGTTCCTCATTTGTAGTGTGATAGATCACTGACAAGTCATCATAAACCAATCAAATTGTAGCTTCTGGTTCCTCATCTGTAGTGTGATAGAGCACTTAATATAACAAGTCATTATGGATCAATCAAATTGTAGCTTCTAGTCTCCCATCAGTATTGACCTGCCATCACTGTTTGGTGAATAAAACACTTTTTAAGGCTTGACATTCACAATATGATCCAACTTACACATTTGATTGTAAGTTGACATTATATCATTACAAAAGTATGGATCATGTTTTATCCAAGTTTTTTTACTTTTGTTCAGTGTGTTACACAGCTGACATCTCAGATTCAGCAAATCCATCACATGTATGCTGACAAAGTAAAAGTATACATCAGAAATAATGTACACATATCCCTAACCCAAATTTTCAAGTATTCATTGTGACCTTCGAAAGATATTGACCTTAAAAGTATGAACTTGATATTTGCACACAGTGTATAAATATATATACATCATCCTGTTGGCCAGACAATTTCTATTAAGTTTGATTAATTTACAGTTATAGTGAGACATGATTAAAGACATACCTATCTTTTTTTTAACCTTAAAAGGTGACCTTGACCTTGGACAAACAAAGTGACTGACACTTATTCATTATTCAAAACATTTCATGGAGTTCAAGTCAATAGTTTGATAGGAATAACTGAGACATGATTAAATAAGGCATTACATGTGTTTTCTTTTGTCTTTCTACCGGGCCCATTTAGGGTCAGACTATCAATTCATGACCTAAATCTCCATGGTGACTGATATACGACATTGTGTATCATTGTCATTTGTTTGTCACTACTGACTCAAGTGGGAAAATTATCAGTTTCTCCAGGATCCCAGGAAAGAGTGGTTAGGTTAACTGATCTTCTGTTAGCCCTCAATGGCATAAAAAGGATGCTTAATATTCAATCAATCATTTGTCTTTTCTGATCACTTGACATCTTAAAAGCAAAAAATTCATCACAAACATCATTTTGTGGGCAAATTTATTTTTTTATTTTTCCTTTTGTCAAACAATAATCATTAATATAAATCAACTAATTGTCATCATGCCATTTTATTTGTTTGAACTAGATGAATAAAGAGAAATTGTCCTTAATTGCTGACAGGGTCCTCCATGGCTGAGTGGTCTAAGGCGCTGTCTCAAGATCACTTACCTCTCACCGCTAAGGTTGTAGGTTTGAGTCTTGCTCTCTCCAAAACTTTATGTGAGAAAGTTTCCAGTTACTTGTGGAAAGATTGTGGTTCTACTCAGTCTGAGGTCTTCCTCCACCAGTAAAACTGGATATGCCATGTATAACCTGAAATATGTTGAAAATGGCGTTAAACTCCATTAAAAAAAAAAATTCTAATAATAATTGCTGACACAAACAATGCTGCAGAACATCATATTTCATATATATTGAATTTGTTCTGTTTCCTAATATTTAGTCGAGTTGGGGCATGACACACCTGCTAAAACTTCCCAATTATTTAAGTAACATGACAGAAGCCAATTTCAATACCCTGAAATGACAGGTGACTCTGTATACATGTTTATTTGTCTAACCTTACAGAACTATCTCCAAGTCCTGACATTACTCCAATTTAAATATAATTTAAGGGTTTTTTGCACTGATTTTGGACAAATTCTAATTATAAGTATGTGTTTCTTTTTCTTTTTTTCCTCATTTATATAGGGAAATTGGGAAGTCTTGTGTATGCCCAATTTAAGACATGCAGTTTAGTGCAATATTTCCAAGAGAGTTCTGTATAAATTATCAATTTAAAGGAGTTGGGGTAATATTAGCAATGTTACCATTTTAACCTGACCCTGTAGGGTTATACTGGCTTACTAACAAAAAGAAAACAAATGAAATAAATTAATTCAGTCACTTATCTGTAGTACAGACTCGTCTCTCATGATTGGGTCCGTTAAGTAGCAATGTTGGGAAAACCACTTTTGAGCACGTTGGTTGGTCAGTTGTTTTAACTGAAATTTATATGAAGTCACAGTTTAGTAAGCGTTCAACTGCTAAGAATTGTAGGCATAAAATTCACTGTTTTTTTTCATTGGTGTTCGGGAGATTGGATAGACTATTCAGTCTCGGAAAGTGTGGAGGAAGAAAAACTTAATGGAAGTCTTGACAGATCAATGTATTCCAAAGTCCCAGTACAGTCTGGCACACTCTATAGAAGTCCTATGGTATTTGTGGATGACTAACCATCTAACTGGTTTTTATACCATTTAGGTATATAGCTCCTGACTTTTCAACCAAAGGTTTTTAGCTCTACTGGACAAAGGTCTGAACAAAAGGGCTAATGCAATGGCGTGATGTCTGGCGTCCGTCATCTGTTATCCATTAGCAGCACTTTCTCAGAAACCACCAGGCCAGTTAAACTCAAAACTTCACATGGAAGTTCTTTTGTTTTTTTTATTGATCTAAATTTCAAGACAGCTGCCATTACTAAAACTAGTAAATATGAATCATTAAACAGATTTGAAAATATTTATATAGTAAATTGAGCCTTTTAAGTATATTGTTGTCATAAGTTTACCTATATAGATGAATAGTAAAATAAACACAAATTTTCTGTTTCCATAATTATGATTTCATTTGCCTGCTGGTGAGTTACTAGTGAGTGAATGTTTCCATTATGATTTGTTGATGTTTCCATAATTTGCCAGTTATTTGCAGCCTGAGTTACTTACAGATGAATGTTTCCATAATTTGTCAGTTACTTGTAGACAGATATTTCCATAATTTGTCAGTAACTTATGGAAGGCTGTTTCCATAATTTGCTCTAGTAACTTGTAGATAGATGTTTCCATAATTTGTCAGTAACTTGCAGATGGATGTTTCCATAATTTACCTGAGTTACTTGTAGATAGATGTTTCCATAATTTGTCAGTTACTTGCAGATGGCTGTTTCCATAAATTGTCAGTTACTTGCAGATGGATGTTTCCATATTTGTCAGTTACTTGTGGATGGCTGTTTCCATAATTTGCCTGTTACTTGCAGATTGCTGTTTCCATAATTTTTGAGTTACTTGAAGTTCGATGTTTCCATAATTTGCCTGAGTTACTTGTGGATGGATGTTTCCATAATTTGCCAGTTACTTGCAGATGGATGTTTCCATAATTTGTCAATTACTTGCAGATGGATGTTTCTATAATTTTGTCAGTAATTTGCAGATGGATGTTTCTATAATCTTTCAGTTACTTGTGGATGGCAGTTTCCATAATTTGTCAGTTACTTGCAGATGGATGTTTCCATACTTTGCATGAGTTACTTGCAGATGGATGTTTCCAGAATTTGCATGAGTTACTTGCAGATGGATGTTTCCATAATTTGTCAATTACTTGCAGATGGATGTTTCCATAATTTGCCAGTTACTTGCATATGAATGTTTCCATAGTTTGCAGGAGTTACTTACAGATGAATTTTTCCATAATTTGTCAGCTACTTGCATATGGATGTTTCCATAATTTGTCAGTTACTTGCATATGGATGTTTCCATAATTTGTCAATTACTTGCATATGGATGTTTCCATAATTTGTCACTCACTTGCCTATGGATGTTTCCATAATTTGTCAGTTACTTGCAGATGGATATTTCCATATTTTTCAGTTACTTGCAGATGGCTGTTTCCATAATTTGTCAGTTACTTTCAGTTGGATGCTTCCATAAATTGTCACTCACTTGCAGATGGATGTTTCAATACTTTGCATGAGTTAGTTGCAGATGGATGTTTCCATATTTTGCAAGAGTTACTTGCAGATGGATGTTTCCATAATTTGTCAGTTACTTGCATATGGATGTTTCCATAATTTGTCAATTACTTGCATATGGATGTTTCCATAATTTGTCAATTACTTGCATATGGATCTTTCCATAATTTGTCACTTACTTGCCTTTGGATGTTTCCATATTTTGCATGAGTTACTTGCAGAAAGATGTTTCTCCATAATTTGCATGAGTTACTTGCAGATAGATGTTTCCATATTTTGCATGATTTACTTGCAGATGGATGTTTCCATAATTTGTCAATTACTTGCATATGGATGTTTCCATAATTTGTCAATTACTTGCAGATGGATGTTTCCATAATTTGTCAGTTACTTGCAAATGGATGTTTCCATATTTGTCAGTACTTGCAGATGGCTGTTTCCATAATTTATCAGTTACTTGCAGTTGGATGTTTCAATAATTTGTCAGTCTTTTGCAGAGGATGTGTCCATAATTTGCCTGTTACTTGCAGATGGATGTTGCCATAATTTGCCAGTTTCTTGTGGATGGATGTACCCATAATTTACCAGTTATTTGCTGAGGTTGTGTCCATAATTTGTCAGTTACTTGTGGATGGCTGTTTCCATAATTTGCCTGAGTTACTTGTGGATGGATGATTCCATAATTTGCCAGATACATGCAAATGGCTGTTTCCATAATTTGTCAGTTACTTGCAAATGGATATTTCCATAATTTCTAAGTTACTTGTGGATGGATGTTTCCATAATTTGTCAGTTAATTGCAGTTGGATGTTTCCTTAATTTGCATGAAATACTTGAAGATGGATGTAATAATTTTTCAGTTAATTGCAGATGGATGTTTCCATAATTTGTCAGTTACTTGCAGATGGATGTTTCCATAATTTGTCATTTACTTGCAGATGGATGTTTACAGAATTTGTCAGTTACTTGTGGATGGCTGTTTCCATAATTTGTTAGTTACTGGCAGATGGATGTTTCCATACTTTGCCTGAGTTACTTGTAGATGGATGTTTCCATAATTTGTCAGTTACTTCCAGATGTATGTTTCCATAATTTGTCAGTTACTTGCAGATGGATGTTTCCATAATTTACCTGAGTTACTTGCAGATGGCTGTTTCCATAATTTGTCAGTTACTTGCAGTTGGATGTTTCCGTAATTTGTCAGTCACTTGCAGATGGATGTGTCCATGATTTGCCATTTACTTGCAGATGGATGTGTCCATGATTTGCCTGAGTTACTTGTGGATGGCTGTTTCCATAATTTGTCAGTTACTTGTGGATGGCTGTTTCCATAATTTGCCCAAGTTACTTGCAAATGGATGTTTCCATAATTTGTCAGTTACTTGCAGATGGCTGTTTCCATAATTTGTCAGTCACTTGTGGATGGCTGTTTCCATAATTTGCCCAAGTTACTTGTGAATGGATGTTTCCATAATTTGTCAGTTACTTGCAGATGGATGTTTCCATAATTTGTCAGTTACTTGTAGATGGATGTTTCCATAATTTGTGAGTTACTTGCAGATGGATGTTTTCATAATTTGTCAGTTGCAGATGGATGTTTCTATAATTTGCCTGAGTTATTTGCAGATGGATGTTCCTATAATTTTGTCAGTTGCTTGCAGATGGCTTTTTTCATCATTTGTCAGTTTTCGTTGCAGATGGATATCTCCATAATTTGCCTGAGTTACTTGCAAATGGATGTGTCCATTCTGATTTTATTTACCTGAGTTAATTGTGAAATGTGTTCATGCTGATTTCATATTCCTGCGTCACAGATGACCTGTGTTTTGTTGAAAATTGCAAGCTCCATCGAAAAATATATAATCAATCTTTAATTTTAAATGGATGTGTACTCTAATATTGTTGAGCTCATGATCCTGTGGCAGAACACCGAACCCATGATTGGAGGGTCCTGGGTTCGATTCTCTGCCACGGCTATGTGTGGTGTCCTTCAGCAAGACACCTTTTCCGCATATGCTTAGCACTGGTTCAAACCAAGACTTAAAACATGATTTGTCTAAGATGTGAAAACTTGTTTCACAATCGATGTAAAATAAATAAGTTTAAACTAAACTACACTACAATTCATATGAAATATGTAATATTGACATTATACTAGTAGAACAGGGAGTACACTATTATACAGCAGGGGCGAATCCAGGATTCCAGTATAGAGAGAGCACACTTAGGGGGTGCAACACAAAATCTGAATTATCACACATGTTTTACAGTAGAATATACTGGATTTTGATAAAATATGGGAGTTTAGGAGGTGGGTTGGGGGTGCGCCAGTTTTTGCAAAGAGTAGATCCGCCACTGTAAAGTATCCCTTATAAAGAATGTTACAGGCTCTTACTAAATCCATATCAAGTTGTTTATAGGGGGAGCATGTATCATGGTCATGGTTATTTATATTTGATTACTATTTGAGGCTTGGGAGAAGGAGAATCCATACTTTATGGTCTTCTTTCATGCCATGTAAATCCTCCTAGGACTGCTGTGGCTCCGTTTACCCTGTTTATCTCAGGTTCATCTCCATCTCATTAAGATTGATAAGATAATGAATGAGTTCTGCTGAAAAATTATAATAAAAAGGTATATAAAATTCCATGCTTAATCTACCTGGTGAACAGATTGGTTTAATTAGTGACGTTTGATAGATAGGTTGAATTGTTGTTGTTTGTATATATAAATGTATATTGGTTGTTCACACATAATTATCTCCATACATAGGTCATACATTATGAATGTGCATCTGAAAAGATAAAAAAAATTGGAAATTCTGTTGTTGTGTGATTTCAATTATCTCCCTTTATGAAATAAATACATTGTATCTTCATGATCCAACAGGTTTTTATGTATGTCCTTTATATGGCATGTGAGTAGTCATGAATCCATAACTGGATCCTACACATATAAAGCTATCAGTTCATGTATGTAAATTGTCCATCCAGTCCAGACAGATGTGTTGCATGTAAAACCATTGTATATAAGTCATAGTTGACACCAGTTCTATTTGGTTGGTAAATGCCTTGTTATTGTGTCTATGGTTTGCATTGTAGCTTGGCACGCTCATTTATGTCTGGTTGTTCACAAATTAATATCTCATTATAACTAATCAATATCATAAGACGACAGGGGATGGGATTTTGGCATACTGGTTTATTTGTTGGATCATTTAGGTTAGTTTTTATGCCATCAAGGGCTAAAAGATGATCAGTTCAATTAAGCTAACCTCCCTTTCCTGGGAACCTGGAAGATCATCTCAAACACACCAATTACCACAAGTTACTGGTGATAAGTTTCCCACTTGATGGATGACAATGAGACACTTATTTACATAAATCCTCACGAAGACTGTGGGTAGGGGTGGGGATTCAACCTCAAGATGAACTGAGAGCTAACAAGATGACTGTCAAAGTGTGATTCTATAAATATATTTGATATTTGGTCTGGGAATATTATATACACAGACCTCATGTTATTCTATCTTCCTTAGTTGCCAAATGCCATAAAACCAAGACATTGCTGTTAAATAACAATTTAGTTAAAATTCAATTAAATGACGACCTTGAGAAAAAAGTAAAAAAAAAACATTGTTTTCTCCCAGAATTGCAATAACAAAAAACACATTACTTTCTGTGAAGCAATTTCAATGATTCAATTATCGTTGGCTTATATTTTTTGCAACTGAAACTGTCGGAAAAGTTAAATGTTTCCCTGAATGTGTTGTAGAACACATATATTTACAAATAAAAAATTCTGAGGGTAACATGTATCAAATCCCAAGGGGTCCTTTCCACAATGACATGGTTCTACGTATACCATAAATTGGTTTTGTACGAGGGAAAATTAGAAAATGCACTAACATGATAAAGTAGATGGCTGTGCTGGGATGCATTACAATGACTGAGATAGAGAATAAAAGACAGCTGCAGGCCCTGCTGGGAGCAACTTATCTGTTAAAATGTACCTTCCAACATGAAAGTGTCAGTTATTGTTTATTAAATTTCTGGCGGAAGTCACAATAAGTTGTGAAATGTTTCCTCGCTCCGGAGTTTGGTGTTTTTTATATTATATAAGTGTTGCAAAGAGAGAAGGAAATAACAGTAAATAACATTATGATATAACAAGATCATTTTCAATTAACCATTTGTGGATTGACGACGATGCATATGAATTTTTCGCTGTTGGCTGTCTGTGTTTCCAGTCGCTGTTTACTGTATGTGTTTGCAGTCAGTGTTGACTGTCTGTGTTTCCATTTGGTGTTGACTGTCTGTGTTTCCAGTCACTGTTGACTGTCTGGGTTTTCAGTCAGTGTTGACTGTCTGTGTTTCCAGTCAGTGTTAAATGTTTGTGTTTCCAGTCAGTGTTGACTGTCTGTGTTTCCAGTCAGTGTTGACTGTCTGTGTTTCCAGTCAGTGTTGACTGTTTGGGTCTCCAGTCGGTGTTGACTGTCTGTATTTCCAGTCAGTGTTGACTGTCTGTGTTTCCAGTCAGTGTTGACTGTCTGTGTTTCCAGTCGGTGTTGACTGTCTGTGTTTCCAGTCAGTGTTGAATGTTTGTGTTTACAGTCAGTGTTGAATGTTTGTGTTTCCAGTCGATGTTGAATGTTTGTGTTTACAGTCAGTGTTGAATGTTTGTGTTTCCAGTCGATGTTGACTGTCTGTGTTTTCAGTCGGTGTTGAATGTTTGTGTTTACAGTCAGTGTTGACTGTCTGTGTTTCCAGTCAGTGTTGACTGTCTGTGTTTCCAGTCGGTGTTGACTGCAGTCTGTGTTTCCAGTCAGTGTTGACTGTCTATGTTTCCAGTCAGTGTTGACTGTCTGTGTTTCCAGTCGATGTTGACTTTCTGTGTTTCCAGTCGATGTTGACTGTCTGTGTTTCCAGTCATTGTTGACTGTCTGTGTTTCCAGTCAGTGTTGACTGTCTATGTTTCCAGTCGGTGTTGACTGCAGTCAGTGTTTCCAGTCAGTGTTGACTGTCTGTGTTTCCAGTCGGTGTTGACTTTCTGTGTTTCCAGTCAGTGTTGACTGTCTGTGTTTCCAGTCAGTGTTGACTGTCTGTGTTTCCAGTCAGTGTTGACTGTCTGTGTTTCCAGTCAGTGTTGACTGTCTGTGTTTCCAGTCAGTGTTGACTGTCTGTGTTTCCAGTCAGTGTTGACTGTTTGGGTTTCCAGTTGGTGTTGGCTGTCTGTGTTTCCAGTCAGTGTTGAATGTTTGTGTTTCCAGTCAGTGTTGACTGTCTGTGTTTCCAGTCAGTGTTGACTGTCTGTGTTTCCAGTCGGTGTTGACTGTCTGTGTTTCCAGTCAGTGTTGACTGTTTGGGTTTCCAGTCAGTGTTGGCTGTCTGTGTTTCCAGTCAGTGTTGAATGTTTGTGTTTCCAGTCAGTGTTGACTGTCTGTGTTTCCAGTCAGTGTTGACTGTTTGGGTTTCCAGTCGGTGTTGGCTGTCTGTGTTTCCAGTCAGTGTTGACTGTCTGTGTTTCCAGTCAGTGTTGACTGTCTGTGTTTCCAGTCAGTGTTGACTGTTTGGGTTTCCAGTCAGTGTTGACTGTCTGTGTTTCCAGTCAGTGTTGAATGTTTGTGTTTCCAGTCAGTGTTGGCTGTCTGTGTTTCCAGTCAGTGTTGAATGTTTGTGTTTCCAGTCAGTGTTGGCTGTCTGTGTTTCCAGTCAGTGTTGACTGTCTGTGTTTCCAGTCAGTGTTGAATGTCTGTGTTTCCAGTCAGTGTTGACTGTCTGTGTTTCCAGTTGGTGTTGACTGTCTGTGTTTCCAGTCAGTGTTGAATGTTTGTGTTTCCAGTCAGTGTTGGCTGTCTGTGTTTCCAGTCAGTGTTGAATGTTTGTGTTTCCAGTCAGTGTTGGCTGTCTGTGTTTCCAGTCAGTGTTGGCTGTCTGTGTTGGCTGTCTGTGTTTCCAGTCAGTGTTGACTGTCTGTGTTTCCAGTCAGTGTTGACTGTCTGTGTTTCCAGTAAGTGTTGACTGTCTGTGTTTCCAGTCAGTGTTGACTGTCTGTGTTTCCAGTTAGTGTTGACTGTCTGTGTTTCCAGTCAGTGTTGACTGTTTGGGTCTCCAGTTGGTGTTGGCTGTTTGGGTTTCCAGTCGGTGTTGGCTGTCTGTGTTTCCAGTCTGTGTTGACTTTCTGTGTTTCCAGTCAGTGTTGAATGTTTGTGTTTCCAGTCAGTGTTGACTGTCTGTATTTCCAGTCAGTGTTGACTGTCTGTGTTTCCAGTCAGTGTTGACTGTTTGGGTTTCCAGTCGGTGTTGGCTGTCTGTGTTTCCAGTCAGTGTTGAATGTCTGTGTTTCCAGTCAGTGTTGGCTGTCTGTGTTTCCAGTCAGTGTTGAATGTCTGTGTTTCCAGTCAGTGTTGGCTGTCTGTGTTTCCAGTCAGTGTTGAATGTTTGTGTTTCCAGTCAGTGTTGGCTGTCTGTGTTTCCAGTCAGTGTTGAAGGTCTGTGCTTCCAGTCGGTATTGACTGTCTGTATTTCCAGTCAGTGTTGACTGTCTGTGTTTCCAGTCAGTGTTGACTGTTTGGGTTTCCAGTCGGTGTTGGCTGTCTGTGTTTCCAGTCAGTGTTGACTGTCTGTGTTTCCAGTCAGTGTTGAATGTTTGTGTTTCCAGTCAGTGTTGGCTGTCTGTGTTTCCAGTCAGTGTTGAATGTCTGTGTTTCCAGTCAGTGTTGGCTGTCTGTGTTTCCAGTCAGTGTTGAATGTTTGTGTTTCCAGTCAATGTTGGCTGTCTGTGTTTCCAGTCAGTGTTGAAGGTCTGTGCTTCCAGTCGGTATTGACTGTCTGTATTTCCAGTCAGTGTTGACTGTCTGTGTTTCCAGTCAGTGTTGACTGTTTAGGTTTCCAGTCGGTGTTGACTGTCTGTGTTTCCAGTCAGTGTTGAATGTTTGTGTTTCCAGTCAGTGTTGGCTGTCTGTGTTTCCAGTCAGTGTTGAATGTCTGTGTTTCCAGTCAGTGTTGGCTGTCTGTGTTTCCAGTCAGTGTTGAATGTTTGTGTTTCCAGTCAGTGTTGACTGTCTGTGTTTCCAGTCAGTGTTGACTGTCTGTGTCTCCAGTCGGTGTTGAATGTCTGTGTCTCCAGTCGGTGTTGAATGTCTGTATTTCCAGTCGGTATTGAATGTCTGTGTTTCCAGTCGGTGTTGAATGTCTGTGTTTCCAGTCGGTGTTGACTTTCTGTGTTTCCAGTCGGTGTTGACTGTCTGTGTTTCCAGTCGGTGTTGACTGTCTGTGTTTCCAGTCGGTGTTGAATGTCTGTGTTTCCAGTCAGTGTTGACTGTCTGTATTTCCAGTCAGTGTTGACTGTCTGTGTTTCCAGTCAGTGTTGACTGTCTGTATTTCCAGTCAGTGTTGACTGTCTGTGTTTCCAGTCAGTGTTGACTGTCTGTGTTTCCAGTCAGTGTTGAATGTCTGTGTTTCCAGTCAGTGTTGACTGTCTGTGTCTCCAGTCGGTGTTGACTGTCTGTATTTCCAGTCGGTGTTGACTCTCTGTGTTTCCAGTCGGTGTTGAATGTCTGTGTTTCCAGTCGGTGTTGACTGTCTGTGTTTCCAGTCAGTGTTGACTGTCTGTGTTTCCAGTCACTGTTGACTGTCTGTGTTTCCAGTCAGTGTTGACTGTCTGTGTTTCCAGTCAGTGTTGACTGTCTGTTGTTTCCAGTCGGTGTTGACTGTCTGTGTTTCCAGTCGGTGTTGACTGTCTGTGTTTCCAGTCAGTGTTGAATGTCTGTGTTTCCAGTCAGTGTTGACTGTCTGTGTTTCCAGTTGGTGTTGACTGTCTGTGTTTCCAGTCAGTGTTGAATGTTTGTGTTTCCAGTCAGTGTTGACTGTCTGTGTTTCCAGTCAGTGTTGACTGTTTGGGTCTCCAGTCGGTGTTGGCTGTCTGTGTTTCCAGTCAGTGTTGAATGTTTGTGTTTCCAGTCAGTGTTGACTGTCTGTGTTTCCAGTCAGTGTTGACTGTTTGGGTTTCCAGTCGGTGCTGGCTGTCGGTGTAGTCAGAGTGGTGGCAGAATTAGACTCGAGAGATTTAAAATATTGCCCAGGGCTTTTTTACCTTATTAACAGAGGCTGACATCTTGTTTTTTTCACAACTGAGGCAAGTGTTTTGCTTTATTTTCCAGTTTGCTAAAGCCTTAGAAAAATTCCCAGTTTCCCCTCAGTCGTGCTGTTTTTTTTTCTCGAAGGCTTGGGCCTCTTCCCCATTTCTAGAAGAAAGGCTGTTATCAATTCCTTTTTATCTGATAAAACATGATTTATCTTGATCAATTTTCAGATATTTTCAGATAAATGAATGTTGAATTTACTTCTAAGTGATATGATTTTTCTTACTCCTGCAAAATACCCTTCTGTGAGCTATATAAAATTGGTATATAGAATTGATTGCAATGTCTTCAAACATGGAAATACATGCAGTGTCATAATAATCATGTGGTGTAAAAAAGCGCTGCCTCACAAATGATTACTTAATGAAAACCAGCCTCCACACAATCATTGTCAAAGTAACTAAACCATTAATTAGTGATTGAAGCTGTTTTCAGTGAATGCAGCAAATCAGGATATTTTAAAATTGGCTAAAATCATTTTTTCCCAATAGTTTAGACTTAAATAGATTTCCCGCTTAAAATTATTTTGTGACATATATTAAAATGAGTCATGTGATTTCATTTCGGCTTCAATTCGAATGTTATGTAAGTCAACACGTAGTAAACATGGTTTCATCTTGGTCCAATAATGATGTGAAAGTTTCGTACAGTATTTAAGTGCCGTCTATTTTTAGACTGGGGATTTCATTTTAAGTTTACCAATCCTATTAACTTACAATTTTACCACATTTGGTGGATTTTACATACTTTAAAGCCATTTGGATTTTATTTGTTAATGATAATGAGATGTATTTTAACCATTTTTAATTTTTTTTTTTTATTTAAGACATTTATAGCATTTTTTCCTGATATACTCCCTTTAACATGTACATTAAAAACTTTCAGCTGTAAATCTAAATGAGACAATATCTGAAAATGGAGAAGTTACTTGGTGAAGGACAGATCAGATTCATACTGAGGCATTTTGATCTCCGCTAATAAATGCTGGATTTGTTTTGTTTGAATATTGAGCATAATTTTTATGCCATTTAGGACTAACACACGATCTATCCTGGGATCCTGAAAGTTTTACCAGTACTTGAGCACACCCATCTCCACAAGTTACTGATAACTTTCCCACTTGAATCAGCAGTGAGAGTTGAATGACAATGATACACAACATCGTATATATCAATCATCACAGAGACTGTTGCCTCATAGGAATTTAAAATCCTGAATTAACATGATAGTCAGATGCACTACGGGCCCGCGGGCCTGCCACTGTTACTATTTCATCTACTCTTAATAATGTATTTTTATCTGCCATCCATCAATGGGTCTTTGCCGTGCTGCTTTAAAAATATCTCTGATATTAATTAGAGTGACCAATGAATAACCAGCTAATAAATTTGTATAACCATAATCTGGTAAGCCCTTCCCCTTTGATGTTACGGTCGTTACACATATTTTATGATGGCACTTGCTTTTTTAATTTCCTGTTTTATGCTATATAATACCAATATAATATTAAGAGACTGTTTACTGCCTCCTCATTTTTCTAAAACATGTTTTATAGTAATTCTCTGGGAGAAAATTCAAACTTTCTCAGCAAAAGATCTTTACTATATTGGCAGAGTTGAAAACCAAGAAGTATTTTATCATAAAAAAGTTGAAAAAAGTGTGTTACTCGATTACATTGTGTGTAAAAATGTCCTTTTATAATTATGTCACTGCAATACGTCACATCACACTTTGTGTACATTTCTTTTTAGTTCACCTTGCTGAGCCTGATCAAAGACCCAATTGAGCTTTTCTGATTGCTTTTTGTCCAAAACCATCTGTCCGTCTGTCAAAAGTTTTCTTGAAGCATTCTTGTATGAAGCTCTCTTAAAATTGATTTGGTCTAAATAATGTCCCATAGGCTCATCACTTTTTTCTTCAAAATTTCAAAACTCTTCTACAAAACTACAAGGCCTAGAGTTTTAATATTTGACATGTTTTAATAAACTATCACCTAATAATGTTCTCTCAGGTTTGCTCAAGCATGACTCTAGCGTCAAACTTGACCCAACCCCAGAAGCTTATCAGTTTAGCATAATTTTTTTAATTTTGTTGTTGTTGTACGGTGTTCAGTATCACTTTCAACAATTTTTCAGTCATATCGCGACGGTATCTACTTGAGACGGTATTCTAAGCACTTTCACATGACTTGAGTATCATGCCGCAAACACATAGTATGATACACCACCCAGTCACATTATACTTACACCCGGACGACCAGACCTAGAACTATCCTCTTAATGCTGAGCACCTAGCATGGCTTCTAGTACCATTTTTTAAGTATTTGGTATGACCCAGCCTTGGCTCGAACCACGACATTCCGCATGCGAGGAGAACACTCTACCACTAGACCGCGCTGCAGTATATTTTTTTAATTTAAAAATCTTCTTCTGCGAACCTAATTTATATTAATGATCCCTGTGCATTGTTGGTTTCAAGTTTGCTCATATAAAGGGGTAAGGCTCCACTGGGGCCCAGTATGGTGGACTTTTCATGCAGGTAAGTGCTGTCATTACTGCCCCCACTTTTGAAATATACAAATGTACCATTTCCCCAGGGTTGACAATCAGGATCAAAATTAATATGGTATATTTTTTAAAAAAGTGTTTTTGTTTAATTATTCATTTAGTACTTCAACACCTCTTATACTTAATCAACATAAAATTACATTGTAATTTGAACTTAACCTGGAATTCCAATCAAATCCCCCCATCATTGTCAGAAAGTAAACACATTTTTTGATAGCTGTGAACCTGGAATTCCAATCAGATCCCACCATTATTGTCAGAAAGTAAACACATTTTTTGATATCCATGTGAAATTCTCTGTCTGCTCCTGAGAGATCTATCAATAAAATCTTCTCGCTCCAAATCCTGTAATAAAAAACACTATAGAAATCCTGCACAAATATTGTTCAAGTAGGAAAAGGGGGATTTTATTTCAGCTTGAGTGGATTTTCAAGTTGCAATTTGACTTCAGTAATTACTGCTCTCTAGAATACAAATATCATCGAGAAGGAATCCATTTAACTTTCAAGAAGGTACACAAACTGCAACTTATGTTCTGAACATTACCGAATTGTTTACAAAATACCTTGTCCTGTGTATATGTATTAAAGGTATTGTCCGTATTTTACCTGTCACTCATGAATGTTTCCTGCATATCTGTAAATTAATTTTCAGTGTCCCAACATAAATATTGACATTACTGTTGATTGACCAGTACCGATACATTATTAAATCAGCATCATATGGCAATCACAAATAGTTGTTCGAGATGGTGTAAATGCCCAAACATTGGCGAAGATTAATGAGTGCCAGGTAATGACCTTTGATGAAATATGACCTTTTGTGAGATATGACCTTTCATGTGCATGACCTTTCATGATATACAACCTTTCATGTGCATAACCTTCATGATATACAAACTTTTGTGAGATAGGACCTTTTATGTGCATGCTCTTTCATGAGATACAACCTTTCATGAGATATGACCTTTCATGAGATATGACCTTTCATATGAATGACCTTTCATGTGCCACGTGCCAAGTAAATGTAAAATAAAATGGGGGTAAACAAGGTAAACTTTGCTTGTTACCTGTAAATGTATATCTCAAGAATGTTCAGCAAATACAGTTCATGTCTTATATTTATATCATTGCTTCACTCAGTTAAAACCATCATGTTTCATTTTTTATTTTATTGGCACTGATGTACCAGTAATTATGTGTTGAATATTTTTTAAGTTTAAAATGATTATAACCAGTATCCTTTCAAATCAATAAAAAAAGAGGTTTAAAAAAAATTATGTAATATTTGATATAAATTGTGATGATCTGGATTATGTCTGGTGCGAAATACCATTATTGTTAAAAAATATGTATTAAAACTTTCTATTATTGCCTATATTTGAAAAAGGCATGAACCATGGATAACATAAATGATTTAGTGGTTGTATTTGTAAATGTCTGGAAATTTTCAGGCATCATTGATTAAATCCACGAAAGCGATAAGTTTCAACCTAGATTCATAACGTCGATCTTGATATATTTCTACCTAGCATAGTGGTTATATCTGCAGATTGTCCCTCAGTTGATCTGAGTTTGAATCCCGTAACAAGAATTTTTTTTCATTTCCTTAGCAACGCTTTTGCTTCCTATTGTGGTCCATGAAAGGCTTCTAATATAAAAAAAGAGTTAGGTTCCGACAAAATTAAAAAAAATATTTATATGTTTGACAGAAATTATGAAGTCTATGTTGTTGTTATTTATATAATCATCAGATCCCTCAACACACTCTATTGTTCCACCAGTGCCAATTTTTCTTTATAACCAATAATGTATTGGTACTGCGAGACCTTAAACTAAATTAAGTATCAGTCGATAACTACAATGCTCCAGTCCAATGGAAAAAACAGCTATTTAGTCCAATAGAGAAAAATGTTTGGGAGATTATACCAGTACAATTTTTTATTTAGATGTATTAATTTTTTTTTTTATACATTTCTTCATTTAATCTCAATAATTTGTTCAAAAAGTGAACCAAGTGTGGATATACAAAATAATTAGTTTGAATTAAAGATGCAGCTTTTTAAAAGCTGTGTAAATCCTGGGTATTTTGATTTGTTTTGTTTATCGAACATAAATATACAAGTTTTGCAAAGCTTTACATTAAAAATGCAGCCTTGATATATCTTGATGAAATTTTTTAATAAAATACACAGCTGTTATGAACATGTGACATTTATTGTACAGCTGTAAAAGAAAGTATGGAGGTAAACAGACTAAAAATGCAGATTTAATGAAGGTATAGAGAAAAAAAATCAGCTATTTCAGAAAAAGCACAACTCTGTGGGAAATAACATAGTTATTTGAAAAAACACAGCTTGAATTAAACAAAATTGAGAAAGTTGCCTAAAAGCTAGCTTTGAGCTATGAAATTTTCAAAGCTGCAGAAAAAAATAACAAGGGCAGTGTGATGATTCTTTTAGACTGACTTTTATGCCATTAATTGCTGTAAGTGCCTAGATAGCCGAAACATTATTTTTTCAAATTCCCTTGTTGCAATAACAGCTATAGTTTCAATTAAGGTACATGTGTTGATTTGGCATCAATGTAATTTATATGTGTTTCAAATATTCATTAAACCGTAGTGGTTTAGAGGGTCGAGCATTCGCCTTGCATGCAGAAGATCATGAATTTGATCTAGGGCTGGATCATAATTATCAGATCCTTGAAAACTGGTACTCAGCATTTAGAAGAAACCATTCTAGGCAGGTGTCAGTATAATGTGACTGAGCGGGTTATCATACCATGTGTCTGCAGCATGGTACTTCAGTGTGGCAGTGCTCAGAATACTGTAGACACCGTTGCAATATCACGGAAAAATGGTTGAAAGTGACGATTAACACCATAAAGAACGACAACAACAATATCCATAAAGTATAACCAGCCTAATATCCCAAGCTGCCTTTTTTTTATTGAGTCTACTTGCGGAAATTTGACAGTTAGTGTGCATGCGTCTGTGTGTCAGTCAAATGTTGTCCACACTGAAACTTTCTCAGGCATGAACATATTTTGAAATACATGTAATTTGAAAAAAATTCACCTTAATGAGATGAAGTTTCACACAGAAGACCTATGTAGCCCAAAGGTCAAGGTCATACTTAGAGGTTCAAGGTCAAAATTACATAAAAAAAAGTGCTATGTCCACTCCATACCTTGTTAACTATTCAACAAATTTTAAAAATAACAAGGCTGAAATGTTCACCTTAATCAGGGGACTAGTTGTATGCAAGACTTAATGGGTATGAAGCTCAAAAGTCAAAGTCAAAAATAGGTAAAATAAGTTAATGTTCTCTCCATGTCTTGTCAGTCACAGATTTTGAAATAACATGGCACAAATGTTCACCATAATCAGATGACTTGTCATACACAGGACCTAGGTCTATATATATCAAGCTCAAAGATCATGGTCACACTTAGAGGTTCAAGGTCAGAATTGGAAACAAGATTTCATGTTTGCTCCAAATCTTCTAAACCACCTTTCAGAATTTGAAAACACTTGACACAGATATTCAAATACATGTATTCATCATAATGAGATTATGTTTGCATGCAATACCCAGATCTAAGGTCAAAGGTCAAGGTAATAGTTTGAGGTTCAAGGTCAGAAATAGGTACAATATTTGGTGTCCACTCCATTGTGTGTGTGTGTGTGCAAGGGATAAAGTGGTATTTGTAGATAATATAATATATGTGACAAAGAATAAATGAATGTCATGTAAAAAAAGACATACTTGAAATTCACATAAGTTAAATTACTTGTTTCTGCTGGGATTAATTTAAACAGCTCATGTGAAATTAATGTTAATGCCACTTGAATTGCTTATTTTAACCTTCTGAGGTAAAAAAAAGGTCTTCAAGAAAAATAATTATTGTGACTCAAATGACCTTTTTGAACTAATAAGGTACAAATAATTATTGTGTCTCGAACGACCTTTTTGAACTAAGACAGTACAAACTCGAAGACCTTGTTTTACCTGAGAAGGTTAAAATAATTATTGTTACTCAAATGACATTTTTAACCCAGAGAATGTGCAAATAATTATTATTACGCAAATCACCTTTTTGAACTGAGAAGGTATAAATAATTATTGTTCCTGAAATTACCTTTTTGAACCAAAAAGCTGTTGTAGCATACTCAGGGTTATGTTGACACATGTTTAATGTTCCTCTCCAAGCAATAATACAACACAGATAAAATGTACCAAGAATGTTAAGTATGGCTGCCGACCATATCAGCATGTTTGCCATGATATATATATATATATCAGGCAACAGTAAAACTACATTCAGCACATGTTTTGTTCTTGCTAAAGGTTTATATGTCACTTCTGCTATATAAATACTCTTGTGTGTCAGAGGTGAATTTAGACCCTTGATCCAAATCTTCCGGGATGATTTTAATACTGGGCTATTCAATCCTTTAGCAAGTCAGTATGTGGTCACCTGTCATGGTCCACAGTTTCATTGAGTTAAATTTTATCTGAAACAGTTGGACAGATTTTAATAAAACTTGTTCACAATGTTTCTTTGTTTTGTTGTAACATGGTTTTTGTTTGTGTTTTTTTTTATCACCACTCATTTTCCAATATGGCTGCCATTGCTAAAAATAGATTTAAACTGCTATAATAATAACATCTCCTGTAAGTCTGTTCTTATTTTTAGGTTGACCAAACTTTATGTTCATGATTCTTTGGTCATTCTTTCAAAGTTCTATTGTCCCCAACCCCCACCACCCTTTTAAAACTTTCAAGATGGCTGTCAAGGGACATGAATTAACTATTCTAAAAATAGATTCATTATTTCGATAACACTGAGAGATATGTCCTTTTATAATTGTTGTATATTTTGTCAAATATTCAGAATGACCGCCACATTGATGATATGTATAATAAACTTTTTAATTTAATTATGTTTTTAAATATTTTTGTTAAAATTTTATCTCGTGTAAAGGAAGAATTGAAATAATGTAAATATGTTTAATGGGAGTTATGTAATGAAAAATTTATTTTCAGGAAAATTTATCTTGTTTCTTGTTTTGTATGAAAAAAAAAATCCATTACAGGATTTCTTTTGTCAGAAATTTGTTGGCTGAATTTAAGTATAATGTATCTAATTAGACCAATATATACATTCTTGACGTAACTTAATCATTTGACCTGTACAGAATTTTGTCTTTTATTTTTTCCATGAACACGTACCCATGAACAGTCATTTTTAGGTTCAGATATAATTTCAGAAATGTCAAGATTTGCAATGGAATCACACAGTCATGTCATAAGTATTAATTCTTTTGACGTCATAGAGCAACAGGGAATGCACAAGAAATGTGTTTTCTGACACATTGTTTACAGCTATATTAGTGCTATAGATAAAGAAAAAAGGAAACATTGTGGTATTAATCAAGTACAGTAATATTATAGATATAAATACAAGAAATGAACATTCCAGAGATATAAATTTAGGTGTAACAAGTTTACGTGGACCCTTGATTCTGCCAGTGCACTGAAAACCAAAAAATATAAACTGTGAGTTCAGAGCCATGAGAGCGGCAGACAAAGGAAGTTGCAGATATTTGGATTTTTTCAACGCCTTATTCGTCATGTGGAACTTTTTTCAGTTGCTTGTTTTTATCATCTTTTTTTTTAATCACCATCTTGAACTTTGAACTGTACAATATAAAAGTTATTGGATCCAATAAACTTCTTCATATTGTACGGTCATGTGGTAACATCTTGGGTAAGCGATTGGCTATACACTTGCAGGTATAGGATAATTTTAGATTATGGTATGGCATTTTGTACAATTTTTAAACATATTGTATGAGTATGTATTTTGGTGAAAACCATATTGGATGAACCGCCTGGAGTCCAATATGATTTTCACCTTGATCAGCCAATTTTTAGTTTTTCTGATTTGTCTGGATTAGCAAAATGTCAGCACACTTGTTGATTAAGAGAGGCTGGACACATGGTCTGGTTCCCTTCCCTCCCCCACCCCGACTTCCATCCCCACCTAGAGATTTCCTGAATATTGAAATAGGTACATATTTTAGTTTGATGGTGACAAACATAACACTTGGACAACCTCACTCCCATTCAACCCTGTCCAGGAGAACATAAGACACACTATAAATACAGCACTTAGATACTTTGTTCTGTACTCACTCAGGTGAGGTTGTTATTTCCAAGAGAAAGCATATTTTAGCTTTATGATCTGTCCATCTGTTCATTAATAAAGCCAGAAAATAACACTTAAATTGAATTGAGCCTGCACTCTATCATTGAACTTATACAAGTACATAGGCAAGGTTAGAGGCAGTACAAAACTGGTGTATAATACAGATAGAGTAATAAAAGGAATGTTGTAAATACTTGCTGGTATCCTTTGATTTCCCCAGTTGATGGCTGAACATTGTTGTTCACCACCTGTTATACTTGGCAACTAATCTTGAAGTACAGCCAGAATCTGTATTACACTGTGTCAGTAACATGTTAACATTCAATCTTGTGCTTGATAGGAAGTTGACAGTTACTGGAAGTTTATTTTGTTGTGGGTGAAAATAGAGAGCTGTGGGTGAACACTGGTAGTACATTGTGCTGTGGGTGAATACTGGTAATACATTGTGCTGTGGGTGAACACTGGTAATAGATTGTGCTGTGGATGAAAATAGAAAGTACATTGTACTGTAAGTGAAAATAGAAAGCACATTGTGCTGTGGGTGAAAATAGAGAGTAAATTGTGCTGTGTGGGAAAAAATAGAGAGCACAGTGTGCTGTGGATGAACACTGGTAATACATTGTGCTGTGGGTGATAATAGAGAGCACATTGTGCTGTAGGTGAAAAAAGACAGCACACTGTGCTGTGGGTGAAAAAAGAGAGTACATTGTGCTGTAGATGTAAATAGAGAGTACACTGTACTGTGGGTGAAATAACAGAGCATATTGTGTTGTGGCCAAAATTGAGAGTACACTGCTGTGGGTGAAAATAGATAGAACATTGTGCTTAGGGGGAAAATAGAGAGTACATTGTGCTGTGGGTGAAAATAGAGAGTACACTGTGCTGTGGGTTTACACTGGTAATACATTGTGCTGTAAGTGGAAATAGAGAGTACAGTGTGCTGTTGGTGAAAATAAAGAGTACATTGTGCTGTTGGTGAAAATAGAGAGTATATTGTGCTGTAGGTGAAAATAGAGAGTACACTGTGCCATGGGTTAACACTGGTAATACATTGTGCTGTAAGTGAAAAAAGGAGCACATTATGCTGTGGATGAAGAAGAGAGTACATTGTGCTGTAGGTGAAAATAGAGAGTATGTTGTGCTGTGGGTGAAAATAGACAGTACATTGGGCTGTAGGTGAAAATAGAGAGTACATTGTGCTGTGGGTGAAAACTTATAATACATTGTGCTGTTAGTGGAAATAGAGAGTACAGTGTGCTGTGGGTGAAAGTAGAGAGAACACTGTGCTGTGAGTGAAAGTAGAGAGAACACTGTGCTGTGGGTGAAAGTAGAGAGTACACTGTGCCATGGGTGAATACTGGGAATACATTGTACTGTTAGTGGAAACAGAGAGTACATTTTGCTGTGGGTGAAAATAGAGAACACATTGAGCTGTGAATGAACACTGGTAATACATTTAGCTGTTGATGAACATTGGTAATTCATTGTGCTGTGGGTGAACACTTGTAATACATTGTGCTGTGAGTGAAAGTAGAGAGTACATTGTGTTTGGGGTGAACACTAGTAAAACATTGTACTGTGGGTGAACACTGGTAATAAATTGTGCTGTGAGTGAAAGTAGAGATTACATTGTGCTGTGGGTGAACACTGGTAAAATATTGTGCTTTGAGTGAAAGTAGAGGGTACATTGTGTGTGGGTGAACACTAGTTATACATTACACTGTGAGTGAAAGTAGAGAGTACTGGGAATACATTGTGCTGTGGGTGAAAATAGACAGCACATTGGGAATTTAAAAGTTATTAGATATAAAACTTTGATAGAATTGCAGCTGTTCAAAAGTAATAAAATGTAAACAAACTTTGTGGATGACCCTTCTATAAAAATTACAGTTGCATGACACTTTCTATTGTACAAAAAAAATTATCATAAAACACGATCATACCATTATCACTGATGTTATTTATTGGTAAAGTGTGTATTTTTTCAATCTCATTTTACTTAGAACAATTTATTTAGAACAAATTTATGTGACACGATTGTGATCAAAGTAAATGTTAATTGTCTGACCTGATTGAAACGCACTAGATAATATTCTGTAACAGGGAGTAGTTGAATCAAAGCAATGGGACTTCATCATGGTTATACATTTGTTTTCGTGTAGCTTTTAAGTTTTCAGTTATATTGTTGTGAAATTTTCAGATTACACGCTTCATGTAAGTTGTAATAATGGTGTTAAGTTACGAGTCAAGTTCCTTTCAAACAATTTATGTAAGAAGGTTTGCTAGTTACTCAACTCGTATTCATGTAATATTACAAGCATAAGGTGTTTCTCCACCAGTAAAACTGGTAAATTATCACATAGAACTTGTAATATGTTGAAAATGTTCTTAAATCTAATTTTGTTTTCTTTCACTTTGTTCAGCCAAACTGCAGTGTATTTCGAAGGTTGTGAGGTCAATCCCCAGGCGGTCATACCAAAGACTTGAAAAATGGTACTGGAACTTTACTTGCTTGGTGCTTAATGTCAGGTATATTGTGACTGGTATCATTCCATGTGTCATGCATGATACCCAAGTGTAGCAGTGCTTAGAATACAGTTGTCTCAAGTCGACTCCATCGTGATATAAATGAAAAATTGTTGAAAGTGACGCTTATTGTAAAACGCCATACAATAACATTTTTCAGCCAAACATAAAGTATTAAATACCTAAATGTATAAACAAACAACTGCAGAGATGTGACCACAGCTGGCAATAATTTTATTAACTAATTTAATTAAACACTTTTCATACCAGTGAAAAAATCCTGAATATAATTATCTTTTTAGGCATTTTCAGCATGAATATTAAATAAAAAAAACAAAAAAACCACTGACACAAAATAAACAACAATATTAAATAATTTGGTTCAAAATTGGTATACACTTGAAATATCAAATTGCTCAAAATTTAATAAAAATTTTGGGAATATTTTAAGAAATAATCAACCCATCAACTATGAAAGTTGGATTTTATAAGAAAAAGCTGAATATTGCATGTCAGTTATCGATGCTGTTCACCTAAAGTCTCATTTAAAACTGTCAACCAAAACAAAAAAATTTTTAAAAATATTTATCCGGAACAAAAAATAATTATTGATTCTGCTGTGTAGTAACACACTCACTGACCTCGAATAACAAAAGTTTATGATCTGATATTATGTTAGATGGTCCCGACACACCATTACTTTTTCTGTCCAATAAACTTGATAAAGATCTTTATGTATTTGTGTTCCATTTTTTATGTGTTATCATAAAGCTATCTGTGCTTGTATCAAGGTCTGCATTATTGATGTCTCTTATGATTCCTGAATTTGATCGTGAGGCACCATGCAGAACACCATCGCAATTACTGGTTAAATCTCTAGCTATTATAACTGCTTTAAGACAATGGATTTAGATCAAACTGTACTGACAGCGTTACAAAGTTAGATGGAATATTTTTTAAATGTTTATTGTATCGTATTCCTTATTTAGAATTATATAAACTGTTCTTGCTCTTTGTTTGCTGCCGGTATTCACTTCAACCCTTTACTACTTTGACATTACTCAGGGAAACCAGATCATCCGAAGAGAAATTTGCAATCATAAACACGGAGAACAAAAGAATGTAATTATTGGCTGCTTGAAGCCAGGTGGTAGTTTAAGATCATTTACCGGAAATACACATACGCGAGGCCTTGTACAGCTGTATGGCTCAGTAGTTACATAAAGCATTCACCAGGCATAAATAGAAGGTTGCGGGTTTGATCCCTGACTTGATCGTAAATCAGACTATGAAAGTATATAATGTTACTGGGTGGGTATGATTGTTAATTTCTGCAACTTACTATTTCAGTATGGCCTAACTGAGTGTGCTTTAAATTATTTTCCTGGCAGACACTATATCATAATACTGAAAGATTATAGAAAGTGGAGCCATATATACAATATGGTGGTCCTTCCTTGGTGGATTAGTCTACAGTTTTCGATATGGCTTTAACCCTTTACTTCATAGATACGCATTTTCCCGCACCAATCACAGAAGGCCTTTGAAAACAGTGCAGGAAGAGTTCAGATTGCTCGTGACGAGCAATCTGAACACTTCCTGCACTGTTTTCCACTCTGTCAGTTAATATAAACATAATTCACCCATGACTGATATGAGGTGAATAATTGCTTTCTATATTAGAGGTGTCCAAAGGCGTCTATATGAAGTAAAGGGTTAAACCTCTCCTTGTGGAATTGAGCTTGGACTGTCCAAACACTTTATGTGAGAAAATTTGCAAGCTCCTTGCAGAAGGACAATAATATTCTGTTGAAAGTGGATTTAAACCCGATTAAGTTTTAAAAAAATACTGTTGTAAGCAAAAACCATTATGATGAAAGACAATAGAAACTGACATTGATACAATTAAAGGCAGTGTGTAAGTCAGGAAAAATCACTATAAATGTCTGAAAATAATTTTTAAAATAAATGTAAAGCATCTCATTATAACTTATGACAAAAAGAAATAAAAATTTGGAATTTCAAATCTGCCAAAATGTGATTAAAACTACATTATATTGGGAGTGGTATTAAAATTGAAATGAAATCCCTATTCTAAAAATAAGTATCACACACATACTGCTTTTTTACCTTCATATCATCATAAGATAAAACAAATTCAACAATATGTAAGTTTGTAGATCAAACTGTGATGGGACTCATTTAACTTTTTCTAGCATGTATTGCAACCTTTAACCAGAAATCTATTTTAGTCTAGGAATAGTAAGTTACAGTAAGTTAAGTTAGGAAAGTCATTTTTAATGAATTGATAATGATAACATATGGCAATATGGGTTCAATGGGTGTACACACATGTACATTGTATATAAAAAAAATATGATAATGTCAAAAACAATTCTTTGCCATTTCAACATTTTTGAAATTGCCAGATACCAGACTGACTGAAAGTGTGTTAGAAGTGAAACTAGAAGAAGCCTTATACATGATTACTGATTCCATAATTAACTTCACTGAGATTTACTCTGACAGTATAATTATACAGGATTGTGTAACTGTAGGTTGGAAGTTAGGGTATAATCTTCCCATATCAAATACATTTGTTATACTAATTGACAGAGGAAATTCTAGATTGGCACTTGTTAGTGTTTAATTAGAATACTTGCTGTTTACATCATTTATAATTATCAAGTTTATGTATAGTGTAAGTAATCCCATCTCTGTGGCACTTGCAAGATAGTTAGTTGGATGAATGTTCACCACCAGCTGGTACTTTCAACCAATCTATTTCTTTCAATATCATTAATTGCGTAGATTATAGCCAATGCAGCTGATGAGTAACTGTGAATGGAGTTGATGCCTGATTTTCTGTTTACATGTGCACTGTAATGACCTTCTTCCAGGGGTTGTGTTGTTGTTGTATGGTATTCCACATATCATGACAGTGTCTGCTTGAGACAGTATTCCAAGAACCACCACACTGAAGTATCATGCTGAAGAAATATGATATGATACCCCACCTAGTCACATTGTGCATGCTAACCCCGAGGCTGACCGGACCGATGACTATCCTCTTAATGCTGAGGGTTAAATGAGGAAAATTCTAGTACTGTTTTTTAAGTCTCTGGTATAACCTGGCCGAGAATCGAACCCATGACCTTTCACATGCAATAAGGGACCGTTAAAATGTGTGAAGGACCATCTAAACATTTGAACTAAAAATTTGATATCTTTCACATGCAATGGGGATGTTTCTCTCTACATGTGCTCCAGAATATGCATATCTTTCACATGCATCTTGCCTAGGAGAATGCGTGTTTAAACAAGAGGGTAACAAAGGCTCTTAGTCGCTCATCTGTTGTATAAAAAGGCCAAATAATGCAGTCTTTCTTCATAAATCAAGATCCGCAACTGGAAACATTTATTATCAAGTTTGACCTTTCAAAAAATTATCTGAAATGTTATTGCATGGTAGCATACTTAAGTCCTGTGTAAAATTTGGTAAATATTTAATGATCAAATGGTTATTGCTGATATAAGTCATGACAATGGTTAGGATAATTTTGGCATGTTTAAATATGTATCCTGGTGACAAGAAGGGTGTTACTATTAGTTAGTATATTTAAGCATTCAAAAATATTGTTTTTGGCTAATTTTGGCTAATTTTAAAATCTGAAAAAAATCATATCAATTTTTGGTAATGCAATGGCCATAATTCTGATAATAATTGTCAGTTCAAGAACTTGTATCTAATGTTAGCTGAGTTATTACAAAGGGGCATCTGATTAAAAAATATCAAGGTCAACAATGGAAAAATTGCCACTAAAATATAGTCATGCAAAAATTGATTTTCAACAAAGGAAAACTTGCGGGTGTAAAAAAAGTCTAAGAAAAACTTAAGCTCAGCAATGGAAAAAGGCCAATATAAAATAATTACTTGACAATAATCAAAAACTAAGCTTAGCAATCATCATCAGGAAAAAAAGCCAGTATGAATAGTCTGACAAAATAAGCTTAGCAATGGAAAAGTAGCCAGTATGAATAGTCTGACAAAATAAGCTCAGCAATGGAAAAGTAGCCAGTATGAATAGTCTGACAAAATAAGCTCAGCAATGGAAAAATTAGCCAGTATGAATAGTCTGACAAAATAAGCTAAGCAATGGAAATATTAGCCAGTATGAATAGTCTGATAAAATAAGCTCAGCAATGGAAAAATTAGCCAGTATGAATAGTCAGACAAAATAAGCTCAGCAATGGAAAAGTAGCCAGTATGAATAGTCAGACAAAATAAGCTCAGCAATGGAAAAATTAGCCAGTATGAAAAGTCTGACAAAATAAGCTCAGCAATGGAAAAGTAGCCAGTATGAATAGCCTGACAAATTAAGCTCAGTAGTTGAAAAGTAGCCAGTATGAATAAGCTCAGCAATGGAAAAGTGGCCAGAATAAAATAGATTGACAAAATAAGCTCAGCAATGGGAAAGTGGCCAGCATAATTAGTCTGACAAAATAAGCTCAGCAATGGGAAAGTGGCCAGTAATGTCGTACTTAATAAGCTCAGCAATGGGAAAGTGGCCAGTATAAAAAAGTCTGGCAAAATAAGCTCAACAATGGAAAAGTGGCCAGTATAAAATTTATAGTCTGACAAAATAAGGTCAGCAATGGGAAAGTTGCCAGTGTGAATAGTCTGACAAAATAAGCCCAGCAATGGAAAAGTGGCAAGTATAAATAATCTGACAAAATAAGCTCAGACATCGAAAGTGACCAGTATGAATAGTCTGGCAAAATAAGCTCAGCAATGGGAAAGTGGCCAGTATAGTCTGACTAAATAAGCTCAGCAATGGGAAAGTGGCCAGTATAGAAAAGTCTGGCAAAATAAGCTCAACAATGGAAAAGTGGCCAGTATAAAATTTATAGTCTGACAAAATAAGCCCAGCAATGGAAAAGTGGCCAGTATGAATAGTCAGACAAAATAAGCTCAGACATGGAAAGTGGCCAGCATAAATAGTCTGACAAAATAACTCAACAATGGAAAAGTGGCCAGTATGAATAGTCTGACAAAATAAGCTCAGCAAATGAAAATAGGCCAGTATGAAGAGCCAGACAAAATAAGCTCAGCAATGGAAAAGTGGCCAGTATGAATAGTCAGATAAAAAAAAGCTCAGCAATGGAAAAGTGGCCAGTATGAATTGTCTGACAAAATAAGCTCAGCAATTGGAAAGTGGCAAGTATGAATAGCCAGATAAAATAAGCTTAGCAATTGAAAAGTGGCCAGTATGAATAGCTGGACAAAATATGCTCAGCAATAGAAAAGTGGCCAGTATGAATAGTTGGAAGAAATAAGCTCAGCAAGAAAAGTGGCCAGCATAAATAGTCTGACAAAATAAGCTTAGCAATGGAAAAGTGGACAGTATGAATAGACTGACAAAATAAGCTCAGCAATGGAAAAGTGGCCAGTTTGAATAGTCTGACAAAATAAGCTCAGCAATAGAAAAGTGGCCAGTATGAATAGTCTGACAAAATAAGCTCAGCAAATGAAAAGTGGCCAGTATGAAGAGCCAGACATAAAAAGCTCAGCAATTGAAAAGTGGCAAGTATGAATAGTCTGACAAAATTAGCTTAGCAATGGAAAAGTGGCCAGTATGAATAGTCAGACAAAAAAAAGCTCAGCAATGGAAAAGTGGCCTGTATGAATAGTCAGACAAAAAAAAGCTCAGCAAAGGAAAAGTGGCCAGTATGAATAGTCTGACAAAATAAGCTCAGCAATGGAAAAGTGGCCAGTATGAATAGTCTGACAAAATAAGCTCAGCAATAGGAAAGTGGCCAGTATGAATAATCTGACAAAATAAGCTAAGCAATAGAAAAGTGGCCAGTATGAATAGTCTGACAAAATAAGCTCAGCAATTGAAAAGTGGCCAGTATGAATAGTCTGACAAAATAAGCTCAGCAATTGAAAAGTGGCCAGTATGAATAGCCAGACAAAATAAGCTCATGATGGAAAAGTGGCTAGTATGAATAGCTGGACAAAATAAGCTCAGCAATGGGAAAGTGACCAGTATGAATAGCTGGACAAAATAAGCTCAGCAATGGAAAAGTGGCCAGTATCAATAGTCAAGGTGGGGGGGGGGGGGGGGGGGTGCTCCAATTTCCTATAAATTAAATATTTGTTGTATTTGTGATATTGGATAGTACCATGACCTGGCAGGGGCTTTAAATAGCTGTTTGAATACTGATATGAAATATTTATCCTTTTTAATTAATTTTATCAGGTATATTTACTCTTGTAGATGCTTGTTTTCACCTTTAATCTACATCTTAAGAGGCTTTTTTTTGGCTTTTTTGGCATAAACTGAACTTTTAAATTGAAGACTAACACCAGGTAATAGATTATTTTTTTAAGCATATCTCTAGATTGGGAAAAACAACTTTTGGCATGCTTTTAGTATAATTATTTAAAAAATGTAGACATCATGCATAATGCACAGTTAGTAATTATCGTAAGAGGTTTTATATTTGGCCACTTGTTTTTTAATTAGTTTTGAGGTAAGAAAATGACTGTTTTAATCTTAAAAGTTTGGGAAAGTATGATTTATAAAGATGTGTTCAAAGACTATTAATAATTAATTTAAGAGCTTATAATATTATAAATTCTTCATTCCAGTCATTAGAGGGTAACAATCTGATATGTATTTCTGACTATAATGTATGGTCAAACCTGTATAGATGGCCACCTCTATTAAGCAGCCACCTGTCTTTAGCAACCATGTTTTCTATTTCCCATTGCTATGCTTTAAGAGTAAATTAACCTGTATCAAGCAACAACCTGTCTTAAAAGGCCACTTTTGCTCCTTCCCTTGACTGCTTAAGACAGGTTTGACTGTACATGTCATATTTGGCTCACCTGAACATAAGGCTCAAGGTGAGATCTTCTGATTGGCATATGTCCATTGTACCTCTGTAAACATTTGCCACAAACCTCCACCAATAATGATACCATATAAAATATCATACATGAATGCAGGGTACAGGTATTGGCAAAAACAAAAATAGGATCAATTTATTTCCTTCCATCCAGAAACCATTAGCGCTTAAATCAATTCTCCAACAACATAACTGGATACAATGTAAAATATTTTATATAACCTATTATGTGTTCAAAATGGCATTTAAACCTCATTTAAGAGTTCTTTTCTGTTTACAGTTCTTCAAATTTTGTTGAATGCAGAGTACAGGTATTGGTAAAAAGAGAAATAGGATCAATATATCCGCTCCCATCAAGAAACCAATAGTGCTGACTTGACAACAACAGACCACTGGTTTGTTTACGCACATCCACAATCAGGGCAAGTGATTGAACTGTGTCAATCGGCTCATATCTCTGCAAAAACACTGAAACAAGAGTTCTGGCTAAAATAAACAATGGAGATAACAGCCTCTGTCAGATATAATTTGTTCCCTGGATGATATAGGTAATCTTAAAGATAGTAAAACCATTAGTGGATTGATAGATTCAGCACAGCTTACCTATCAGTCGTTAGTTCCTAACTAGTGAGTGATGAGAACATCATGTATGTCTCCATATAAATGGTTAGCTCCATCATGATTAGAAGAAAAACATATTTTGAATTCATTGCTGTAATGTCTTTCTGGCTAATAGTTCATGTGCTTTTATATATCTGCCAGCATCCATTCATCCCCTCATTTCAATGGGGACAATTCCCCCCACCCCTGCTTCTTTTTATATTTAATCATCTGCAATTTAGATGTGTATTATTTCAATATCCATTTATATATGAATTTGATATCCATTATTGAAAATTGAATATAATGAGTTCTTAAATATGAATGTATGTTATATCACACTTTCCTTCAAACTATTGTGTTGACTGCATGTGTGAGTTAGGTGTATGATAGTTGTTGTGCGTGTGTGAGTAAGGTGTGAGACACTTGTTGTGCATGTGTGAGTTAGGTGTGAGACACTTGTTGTGCATGTGTGAGTTAGGTGTATGATAATTGTTGTGCATATGTGAGTTAGGTATACGATAGTTGTTGTGCATGTATGAGTTAGGTGTATGATAGTTGTTGTGCATGTGTGAGTTAGGTGTGAGACACTTGTTGTGTGTGTGTGAGTTAGGTGTATGATAGTTGTTGTGCATGTGTGAGTTAGGTGTGAGACACTTGTTGTGCATGTGTGAGTAAGGTTTGGGACACTTGTTGTGCATGTGTGAGTTAGGTTTCTGATATTTGTTGTGCATGTGTGAGTTACGTTTCTGATAGTTGTTGTGCATGTGTGAGTTAGGTTTGAAACACTTGTTGTGTGTGTGTGAGTTAGGTGTACAATAGTTGTTGTGCATATGTGAGTTATGTGTACGGTAGTTGTTGTGCATATGTGAGTTATGTGTACAGTAGTTGTTGTGCCTAATTGAGAAAGGTGTGAGACACTTGTTGTGAGTGTGTGAGTTAGGTGTGAGACACTTGTTGTGTGTGTGTGAGTTAGGTGTACAATAGTTGTTGTGCATATGTGAGTTAGGTGTACAATAGTTGTTTTGCATATGTGAGTTAGGTGTACGATAGTTGTTGTGCATGTGTGAGTTAGGTGTGAGACACTTGTTGTTGTGCATGTGTGAGTTAGGTGTATGATAGTTGTTGTGCATGTGTGAGTTAGGTGTACGATAGTTGTTGTGTATGTGTGAGTTAGGTGTGAGACACTTGTTGTGCGTGTGTGAGTTAGGTGTATGATAGTTGTTGTGCATGTGTGAGTAAGGTTTGAGACACTTGTTGTGCATGTGTGAGTTAGGTGTATGATAGTTGTTGTGCATGTGTGAGTAAGGTGTCCGATAGTTGTTGTGCATGTGTGAGTTACGTGTGAGACACTTGATGTGCGTGTGTGAGTTAGGTGTGAGACACTTGTTGTGCGTGTGTGAGTTACGTGTGAGACACTTGTTGTGCATGTGTGAGTTAGGTGTGAGACACTTGTTGTGCATGTGTGAGTTATGTGTGAGACACTTGTTGTGCATGTGTGAGTTACGTGTGAGACACTTGTTGTGCATATGTGAGTTAGGTGTGAGACACTTGTTGTGTGTGTGTGAGTTAGGTGTATGATAGTTGTTGTGCATATGTGAGTCATGTATACGGTAGTTGTTGTGCATATGTGAATTATGTTTACAGTTGTTGTTGTGCCTGTGTGAGTAAGGTGTGAGACACTTGTTGTGCATGTGTGAGTAAGGTGTGAGACACTTGTTGTTTATGTGTGAGTTAGGTGTATGATAGTTGTTGTGCATGTGTGTGTAAGGTGTACGGTAGTTGTTGTGCCTGTGTGAGTTAGGTGTGAGACACTTGTTGTGCATGTGTGAGTTAGGTGTGAGACACTTGTTGTGCATGTGTGAGTTAGGTGTGAGACACTTGTTGTGCATGTGTGAGTTAGGTGTATGATAGTTGTTGTACATGTGTGAGTTAGGTGTACAATAGTTGTTGTGCATATGTGTGTAAGGTGTATGATAGTTGTTGTGCCTGTGTGAGTAAGGTGTGAGACACTTGTTGTGCATGTGTGAGTTAGGTGTACGATAGCTGTTGTGCATATGTGAGTTATGTGTACAGTAGTTGTTGTGCCTGTGTGAGTAAGGTGTGAGACACTTGTTGTGCATATGTGAATTAGGTGTATGAAAGTTGTTGTGAGTGTGTGAGTTAGGTGTATGATAGTTGTTTGAGTGTGTGAGTTAGATGTATGATAGTTGTTGTGAGTGTGTGAGTTAGATGTATGATAGTTGTTGTGAGTGTGTGAGTTAGGTGTACGATAGTTGTTGTGCATGTGTGAGTTAGGTGTACAATAGTTGTTGTGCATGTGTGAGTTAGGTGTACAACAGTTGTGCATGTGTGAGGTAGGTGTGAGACAGTTAATGTGCATGTGTGAGTAAGGTGTGAGACACTTGTGCATGTGTGAGTTAGGTGTAAAACACTTGTTGTGCGTGTGTGAGTTAGGTGTATGACAGTTGTTAGTGTGTGAGGTAGGTGTGAAACAGTTAATGTGCATGTGTGAGTAAGGTGTGAGACACTTGTTGTGTGTGTGTGTGGGTTAGGTGTGAGACACTTGTGCATGTGTGAGTTAGGTGTGAGACACTTGTGCATGTGTGAGTTAGGGGTGAGACACATGTTGTGCATGAATGAGTTAGAAGTGAGACACTTGTTGTGTGTGAATGAGTTAGGTGTGAGACACTTGTGCTTGTGTGAGTTAGTTGTGAGACACTTGTGCTTGTGTGAGTTAGGTGTGAGACACTTGTTGTGTGTGAATGAGTTAGGTGCAAGACACTTGTTGTGCATGTGTGAGTTAGGTGTCAGACACTTGTTGTGCATGTGTGAGTTAAGTGTGAGACACTTGATGTGCATGTGTGAGTTAGGTGTGAGACACTTGTTGTGCATGTGTGAGTTAGGTGTGAGACACTTGTGCATGTGTGAGTTAGGTGTGAGACACTTGATGTGCATGTGTGAGTTAGGTGTGAGACACTTGTTGTGCATGTGTGAATTAGGTGTGAGACACTTGTTGTGCATGTGTGAGTTAGGTGTGAGACACTTGTTGTGCGTGTGTGAGTTTATATATTTGTTGTTATATTCATCATCCTATTATCATTACAGCCATTCTCGTGTATAGATGATGATGAACATTTATATGTTTATGCTGCCACGTTTCACTAAAACTTTGTTAAATTGCCTAATTAATTTTTATTATGCTAGGTCCAGATAGCTTAGTCAGTAGCTTGACTGACTATCAAACCAGGGGTTGTTAATTTGAATCCCCGCCCAGCATGTGGAGCACATAGTCTTGTGGTAGAGCATCAAATCAATGATTTGAGGGTCGTGGGTTTGATTCTCTGCCAAAGCTTTGTGTGGTGTCCTTGAGTAAGATACTTTATCCACATATGATTAGTACTGATTCTTCCCAGGATGATATCAAGTGTGATTTGTCAAAATTGTAATAACTTGTTTCACAGTCGAGGTAAAATAAATAAGTTTAAAACAAAAAAAACAAATCCCCACCCAGCCACAGTCTCCGTGATGATCAATATATGACATTGCATCTCGTTGTCAGTTATTTCTTATCGCTGATTCAAGTGGGAAAATTATGGAGGAGATGAGTGTATTCAAGTATTTGGCAACCTTCCATGATCCCAGGAAAGAGTAGTTAGGCCATAATAAATTAATTGCTTGATTATCATGCTTGCCGGCCATCTAATTTTTATGCTGCTCTGACCTTTTTATTTTCATAAAGAAAAAAAATCATAAAAAAACAACTAAAAAAAACAAAAAAACATTTAAATTTAAAAATGAAAATAAAAAATAAAATCCTCCAGTCCTCCCTGTTTTTAACAATCATTTTATTGTTCTGACAGGTTTTGATGGTCACATTTAAAATCTTCATTTTGATTGGATGATAATAGCACAGTGTGTCCTAAGTGAAATTTTTCAGTGGAATATTAGCGACTCTGCCAGTGGATTCCAGTGGATTCCAGTGGATTCCAACAGTAACCTTTTCTAAAATTCCATTGGAATTTCATCAGATTCCAGTGAAATTTCAATAGAATTCCAGTAAAGATTACTGCTGGAATCCACTTGTGAAAATCTGCTGGAATAAACAGTTGCGGAATGACCATACAATACTTCAAGAGCCTCCGGCCCATGTAATATCATAAAAGTATATAATCAGGAATTATGAATATGAGAATTATCTTGAACTGTTACATTTACGATAAACAGCACTATCTTCATCTACCTTAAACTAATTCACTTTCCACCAGAAACTCTTTCTAAATCTACAAATCACTGCATTAATGGATACCTCTCCTTTCCCCCTGTGACCACCCCAACCCCTGGATGTCAGTATGCAACAATGTCGTTATGTTGCTTTCTGTCAGACTCTATTTAAAAAAAAAATGTTTTTAAAACTTTACTTTTTATAAAGATCTAGTTGCTCACTGATGGGTCATTTTCATATTTTCATTTATGAGATTGCCCATAAACTTCTAGATAACCAAACCTAATACATAAAACCCGTACATGGAAATTGTGTTATTTTACTATCCCAACAATCTTTATTATCAATACAGTAAAATGAACATGAAACATAAATTTCATATCCCAAAACTAACATAAATTTAATTGATTAAACAAGAAATCCCTTTGCTTAGAGTAAAGATAAGATCGTGGACGTATCTTCAGTAATAAATATAAGCTATTTATGTTGGTACGTCTGACGGAGATATTAAGACAATAAATCCTGTGGAGCCTAAAAACAACTTCCTTTTAAGAAAGTATTATGTCTGGCATTATAGATGATGATATATGACTGAAAATATCTTACACCTTGCTATATATTAATGTCTTCCATTTTTATTTAGTCTTAAAATTGTTTAAAATAATATGAGGCAGTAATTATTATCGCTACCTTAGAGGAACATCACTATTCTTTTAATCATGGGATTTTCCTTAGAGGTCTACATCATTTAATTGCAAGATAGCAGATCTTTTCTTATTTTTTTATGCTCCTCCTACCGATTTGTTTGTTTGTATGTGCATGCGTCTCTCCTTATCCTTGTCAGGAACATAACTCCAAATGTACTGACAGGAATCTAGCAATGCTTGGGAAATGAATGGAGACTATTGTGTTTGTTTGCAATGTAAAAGACCCATAATTCTTTCTTGAATATAATTATAGAATTATTTCCCCTTTTGCACTTTATTTTTGGTTATTTTTTAGCTTGTCCAAAGCATATTTTCATAAATATATAAAGGAACCCAATGTGACTTGGAACAAAGATCAATCTGTTGAAGTGCAGATATAAAAATGCAGATATAAAAATTCATAACTCTTTTTCTAAAATAACAACTGAATAATCTTCCTTTTTGTTATTTGCTGGAGAAGAGCGAGATTTCAAATACCGGTTTCTTAAAATTTCACAGAAACAAGAGGGAAGACTCCTTAAAAGTCTGGAAAGTGGATATTACAGTGCAACTAGATTCTTTAGTCAAATGATCATAAATATTTAATCTGGGACAATTTAAAGTTACAAAATAATTGTAACAGAAAACAACAACCAATGCCACATTTTAGCAGCCAATATGATCACGGTATGATGCAGGTCGATAAAAACCTGATTAAAACTGACATTGATGAAGCTACAGGGGATATAAACTCTTACAAAGAAATATTACAAGATGATGGCATACTAACACCATTCATATAATAACAATTTCATCACATAGTCTATAATCTCCGTGTAATGACTGATGGTCTGATATATCCTGAAAGCAAGGCTGGTGCAGCAATTGAGAGTTACACTATATAGGCAACTACAGAGATACGCGTTGACATCTGTTCATTATGTCTGGGGCATAGTCTGTGCAGTTGACACTTTGTCACAGGCAGTCTTGATTGGGGTTATTATGTAACATAATGTCTGAGTATTTTTGTGTTTGTCACAACAACGATGATAATGATGATGATGATGATGATGATAATGATGATGATGATTTTTCATAGTTCATGGTGGTTGTCAGGTTGCTGGGTATTTTATATTTAAATGGACAGTAAATCTAACATCAAGGTCACAGTGGCCATTTATAGAAAGTAGGATTTCTGTGTGTCCCTAGTGAGCAGCTATTAAAATTGCAATGAGTCCTTGAATAATGATTAAAAATGATGAGTTTTCCTTGAAGAGTATAATGATCCCTCTAAGTGATATTTGAATAGACCAAAAATAATGATAAAGGAGACTACTTTAGAAATTCCACAAGTTAAGTGCCAAAATTAATTTTGGAAACTGGCTATAAAAAAAGTCAGCTACAAAATCAACACTATTATCCTGCTATTATTCATTAAAGTTTAAACCAGCTCCTTCTGGCGGCAACTATTAGTGAGTGCGTCTGCTTTGCAAATAAGAAAAAAATGAAAAAAATTGTAACATTTTGCGAAGTGGATAAATATGTTAGCCTCAAATAAACAAAAGTAATGCCTGGTCATCAATAAGACGCTGGAAGTTGTCGGAAACAGATAAATGTTCAAGATCATTTACCAAACAATTCCACAGATACATTCTTTGAATGGCTACAGAAATTGCCATTTATTTCTTTATCCATCACTTGCACTCCCACTTCATTTGATAACTGGGTTATTTATAGTTGCTTCAACAACAAACTGTTTTTTCTCAATCCTGATCCGCCGGCAATCAGGTCTGTTCAAATGGGAATAATGGTCATTCCGTGGTTTCTTTGATGCCGGTTCAGATAGTGTCCATATTAATGTTGCAGTTGAATATCTATAATGGACTATTCCATCATTGTTTTTGGACCTTTCCATTATACTTTAGAGGGTGTTTAAGAGAATTAAAAGAAAAAGAGCCAAACATTGTACTCTGGGTGAGTTTGAACTTGTCTGCTTTGTTTGTTAATAATTTCATTGCGTTATATAAACAGCATTTTGTGTGTTATTTGCCCAATGCTCAAAGGTCAATTAGCTCATTATTCGGCATCAAAGGTTAAATATTAAAAATACTGCTATATGAATACATGTATATATATATATATATATCAATTGTGTCTGTCCCACAGCTGTAACATTCATGTAAGGAGACATTTTATATATCATAATATAGATGTATTGGAGAAATTTGTGTCCACTCAACAACTCTAACATTCATGTAAGGAGACATTTTATAGTTATATAGGAGAAAATTGTGTCTGCTCTACAACTCTAACATTCATATAAGGAGACATTTTATAGATATATAGGAGAAAAATTGTGTCTGCTCTACAACTCTACCATTCATGTAAGGAGACATTTTATAAATATATAGGAGAAATTTATGTCTGCTCAACAACTCTAACATTCATGTAAGGAGACATTTTATAGATATATAGGAGAAATTTGTGTCCACTCCACAACTCTAACATTCATGTAAGGAGACATTTTATAGATATATAGGAAAAATTTGTGTCTGCTCAACAACTCTAACATTCATGTAAGGAGACATTTTATAGACATATAGGATAAATTTGTGTCTGCACCACAACTCGAACATTCATGTAAGGAGACATTTTATAGATATATATGTAACAGGCATAAAATTACTGTTATAATTTTATTGCTGTTATCAAATAATAAAAATAATAAAATAAATAAAAATAATAAATTTCAATTAAAAAGGTAAAAGCTAAATTTTTTACTTATGTTTATTGTAAAATAGTGTATGTATATGATTGTTGTTATGTGAGAGTTTTGTTAATATGCAGTATAAACATTATACATGTACAAGTTTCATTATAGTAATCATTTTACAAACCATGGTGTAACAAGACCCTTGAGGTGTTAATAACAACTGTATTTTAGTTAATAAGAGAATATATTTAAATTTTCATTTCTATGTAATATCAAATTTTAAAATCTTAGTCAATCAGTTATAAAATCCAAGTATTATTGTTTAGAGAAAAGCCTCCAGATGTTGATATAATCATTTGATTTTAAGTTGACATGTATTGACATGAGAATGACACAATTGCTAATTTCCAGGACTTGTTTGATTATTATAGTTTGTTTGATTATGTTATATTGATTACATTTGATAAGAAAATCTTAATTGTTAACTTCAAACAGCTTAACAGCTTTAGGTCAAATTATATGTAAAACTAGAATTCATTGGTTAATTGTTAAAATGATTTTTATTGGTTAAATATTCAAAGTTAATTTTATTGGCTAATCCATTTTAGGAACTTATGATATAAAGAAATTTTTTTAAAATATTTAAAAAGAGATACATATAGATAAGTAAGAGAAAAAGATAGGACTTAGTATTTTAAATGGCATAACCCTAGCCATTATATAATTTACGATAACCAAACGGAACTAAATCTTTAGTCAGTTATTTCAAATTATTACTAAGGACTACTATTCTTTACGAACTTATTCGAACTGTGTAAATTTAATACTTTGGAACCTATAAACTATCTTAAATCTATTGTATTAATTCAGTCATCAAAAGTAAGTGTTAAACCCCAAAAGACTTTTGTACTGCATTGGACATTAAATTAAGTCTACTGTTAGAAGTTAGACTGACCCCATGTGTGTCATCAATATACCAGTTGTGTGTAAGCTGCCTACCAGCTAATTCCCCACTTCACCAACTGGTTAGAATCAAAAGGATGACAATAGTTAGGCACGATTCAGAGTTTGGTGACATATAGGAAAAATTTGTGTCTGCTCCACAGCTCTAACATTCATGTAAGGAGACATTTTATAGATATATAGGAGAAATTTGTGTCCACTCCACAACTCTAACATTCATGTAAGGAGATAATTTATAGATATATAGGAGAAATTTGTGTCTGCTCCACAACTCTAACATTCATGTAAGGAGACATTTTAGATATATATAGAAGAAAATTGTGTCTGCTCCACAACTCTAACATTCATGTAAGGAGACATTTTATAGATATATAGGAGACATTTGTGTCCACTCCACAACTTTAACATGTAAGGAGACATTTTAAAGATATATAGGAGAAAATTGTGTCTGCTCCACAACTCTAATAGTCACGTAAGGAGACATTTTATAGATATATAGGAAATTTTTTTGTCTGCTCCACAACTCTAACATCCATGTAAGGAGACATTTTATAGATATAAAGGAGAAATTTGTGTCCATTCCATAACTCCAACATTCATGTAAGGAGACATTTTATAGATATATAGGAGAAATTTTTGTCTGCTCCACAACCCTAACATCCATGTAAGGAGACATTTTATAGATATAAAGGAGAAATTTGTGTCCACTCCACAACTCTAACATTCATGTAAGGAGACATTTTATAGATATATAGGAGAAATTTGTGTCTGCTCCACAAATCTGACATTCATGTAAGGAGACATTTTATAGATATATAGGAGAAAATTGTGTCTGCTCCACAACTCTAACATCCATGTAAGGAGACCTTTTATAGATATATAGGAGATATTTGTGTCCACTCCACAACTCTGACATTCATGTAAGGAGACATTTTATAGATATATAGGAGAAATTTGTGTCTGCTCCATAACTCTAACATTCATTAAAGGAGACATTTTATAGATATATAGGAGAAAACTGTGTCTGCTCCACAACTCTAACATTCATGTAAGGAGTCAGTTTATAGATAAAGGAGAAAATTGTGTCTGCTCCACAACTCTAACATTCATGTAATGAGACATTTTATAGATATATAGGAGAAAATTGTGTCTGCTCCACAACTGTAACATTCATGTAAGGAGACATTTTATAGATATATAGGAGAAAATTGTGTCTGTTCAACAACTCTGACATTCATGTAAGGAGACATTTTATAGATATATATAGGAGAAATTTGTGTCCACTCCACAACTCTGACATTCATGTAAGGAGACATTTTATAGATATATAGGAGAAAATTGTGTCCACTCCACAACTCTGACATTCATGTAAGGAGACATTTTATAGATATATATAGGAGAAATTTGTGTCCACTCCACAACTCTGACATTCATGTAAGGAGACATTTTATAGATATATAGGAGAAATTTGTGTCTGCTCCACAACTCTAACATTTATGTAATGAGACATTTTATAGATATAAGAGAAAATTGTGTCTGCTCCATAACTCTAACATTCATGTAAGGAGACATTTCATAGATATATAGGAGAAAATTGTGTCTGCTCACCAACTCTGACATTCATGTAAGGAGACATTTTATAGATATATATAGGAGAAATTTGTGTCCACTCCACAACTCTAATATTCATGTAAGGAGACATTTTATAGATATACAGGAGAAATTTGTGTCTGCTCCACAACTCTAACATTCATGTAAGGAGACATTTTATAGATATAGGAGAAAATTGTGTCTGCGCCACAACTCTTACATTCATGTAAGGAGACATTTTATAGATATATAGGAGAAATTTTTGTCCACTCCACAACTCTAACATTCATGTAAGGAGACATTTTATAGATATATAGGAGAAATTTGTGTCTGCTCAACAACTCTAACATTCATGTAAGGAGACATTTTATAGATATATAGGAGAAATTTGTGTCTGCTCCACAACTCTAACATTCATGTAAGGAGATATTTTATAGATATATAGGAGAAATTTGTATCTGTTCCACATCAAACATCAAACAATCATAGAAGGATTTTGATTTAACCAGGACATGAACCATGAAAAGAACATGTCAACACAACTGCACTTCATAATGATCAAGTACATCAAGTTTCATTGACACCCCTCCCCGAACCTTCCAAGCAACAACACCCATACTACATGTAGCTGCTATCATTATTATTATCATTGAATGCTTCCATACTTTTTTGTCAATATTTACATTTATAAATATAGAGAACTACTATTTTCCAAATATTACTACATTGTATCTAAAATCTCATTGTATTATGTAACAAATAAAGTTATAATCGCAGTGGAGTTACACAAGTTCTGAAAATGGGAGTAAAAAAAATAAATAAATACAAATTGATATTTCTGTGTATCATACCATATTGACCATTTACAGAAAATATTAAAATGAAGTTCAAGGTCAGCTTCATGATTTGCATCCTATTGATTATTATGTATATTTCAGAAATAGTTTGAAAGTGAATCATGCCTATATTATACTCACTGCATGACCCTGTATTGCCAAAAGGATATCTATTTAAACTTGTCACTATATTATATTGAAAAGGGATTTCACATGAGTCACATGATTTCATATGGATTTCAATTTGGTATGTTTATATAATACAGGTTTACATAATTATAGTTAAAATTGTTTCATCTTAAAAAGTGTCCAAATGAAGATGCAAAGGTCATCAAACAGTATTAAATTGCTGTCTATTTTTAAAATGTGGATTTTGTTTCAAGTTTCCCACTCCAAATAAGATATCAATTTTGTCACGTTATGATGGATTTGACATATCAAACCATTCAGATTTTATCTATTAATGATAATGAGATCCTTTTAATCCATTTTTAATAATCATTTAATTTTTATGATTTTTATAGCACTTTTTCCTGGTATAATCCCTTTAAGTGAACAAGTCTGTAAGTTTGTTTAAAAGTGAGACAAAAAAGAAATGTTTAGCAAATTAATTTGTTGCTCTATGTAAAAGGTGAAATAATGTAAACTCTTCTGGGGCATTTGATAGAGATTTGAGAATATCTGTAGGTTATAGACCAATATTAAGAGACATTTATACAGTCTTCCAGAAACATTTAAACAAAAATACTGAGAAACAAAACATTTCATTTGCAAAGACTGGCTTTTGCAAGAAACCTCCTGAACCAAATAACTTCTTAATGTTTTTACATAAACTTTCTATTCCTGATGTGTAAATTTCATGTTCAAATGAGTGCACTCCCTTTTTAGATAAAAAAATCTATTTTATGCACAATTCCAAATTTTTCAAAATCTGACAGAATGTTATTATCTAGTATCAGATATCTAGTCTCCTGACCACTGTACTGCCTGCCTAGAATACATAGGCAATTTAGACTCACAAACATAAAGATTCAATTCACTTTTTATGCCTTTTATATTTCCAATAAAAAAGTGTCTTTATTCTGCTCCTAACCTATTTCTCCACCAAGCCATTTGCAGCCCCAGACCTTCAGTGCTCATAGTGCTTTGATTATGTAAAAGGATTAATGGTGTATATAGTTTGATAAGCATGATAGTTTCATAAAAATAAAATTATTCGATGCGGGGAAGACTTTATTTAACCCTTTACTCCATAGATACCAATCACAGAAGGCCTTTGAAAACAGTGCAGGAAGAGTTCAGATTGCTCGTAACAAGCAATCTGAACACTTCCTGCACTGCTTTCCACTCTGTCAGTTTATATATACATAATTCACCCAATAATTAAAAAGCCTTCTATATTAGAGGTGTCAAAAGACATCTATATTAGAGGTGTCAAAAGGTGTATATATTAGAGGTATCATTAGATGTGTCCAAAAGAGTCTATATTAGAGGTGACAAAAAGCGTATATATTAGAGGTGTCAAAAGGCGTCTATATAAGAGGTGTGAAAAGAAGTCTATATTAGAGGTGTGAAAAGACGTCTATATTAGAGGTGTCAAAAGGTGTCTATATTAGAGGTGTCAAAAGGTGTCTTTATTAGAGGTGTCCAAAGGAGTCTATATGAAGTAAAGCATAAGTCCACATCGAGGGCTCGGCGCAAGACTATTCTAACTTCATTTTTTCAGAAAATGGTTTTTTGATATTTTTTGGTTTCAATTCTTTAAATACACAACCTGTAAAAATATTATAGTTATATTCAAAATATTTTTTAAGTTATTAAAATAATTAAAAAATATTCTATCTTGGAATGATAATTTTCTGAGTGCAAGACTATTCTAACTAAAGTTAGAATAGTCTTGCAATTTTTTTTCAAATTTTAGAAGTAATTTTCTCAGTGCAAGACTATTCTAACTTGAGTTAGAATTGTCCTGTAATCTTTTTTTAAACTTTAGAAGTAATTTGATTTAATGCAAAACTATTTTAACTCAAATAAGAATAATTTTACACATCAACTACATTTAAAAATTCTATATTTGAAGAACAGAACTATTCTTATTTGAACTCAGATAACATCATAATTTCATTTTGTGATGTCATTGTCATTTTTTCTAAATATTTGTACATAATTTGGGAGTTTTTTTTAGACAGTTTAGATATAATGTTCATTGATTATGTGAAATTTCATAGCTTTTGTTTATATTTTTCATTGAAACTCACTGTTTCCCAAACTGGAGCCTAACAATTTCATGAAAATGCATTCTTGCAAAATCATTTGTGAAAATATAAAGTTATAATCATTTGGTAAAATTTGCCTAAATCCCAATTGCACCAAATGAAAGAGATCTGTATTGGTTTCATTCACACTGTCTACCAGAACAGATACATGGGTTTTAGGGGCTAATTACAGTAAATTTAAACCTGATCTTATTTTATAAATATGACTGTTGGTTCATTGACTTGGGAAACAAATAACTGTATAGTTTTATATAGGATTTCTCTGTAAGAGAAGACTGAAACCTTAAAGGTTATGAATAACTTGATAAGAATCTGGCCAGAATATGAAATATTGTCTATCAAACCTTTGTTTAAGGGCTTAAATCAGGCTAAATTCTGGAAAAGGAAAAAAATGATACCAATTTATATACACTTAATTTCCATGTTTCCCCTTCATTTAATCTCCAGCTTAATATTTTTTACTATGAAATTGTCATTTGTCTGCATGTCTGCTCACCCATTTGTTAATGCTATGACAATACAGTGTCCAACCTGTATAAACCATCTCACATTACCATGCAAACCATTGCAAATTTTTTAGCTACATCTATCATTCAAGGATATGTTTTGCGCAAATTCCAAATACTTAACTTCAATGTTGAAAAAACAAATCACTTAAACGTACTGAAATGGGCAAAAGACAATGTTTATAATTTCATGTCTGTCACAATTTTGTAACCACTTTGAATAATTTTGTGAAATTTTCAAAGCTTCGTTTAGACCCTCTTTCAACAAGGCATTATGTCTTCATTGAATATCAATTGAATTATTTCTCTTATGTTGGCTCTGTAGTTAATGCATATTACTGTCAATCCAGGGGTTGGAAGTTTAGATCTCTGTCCAGCCATAATCTCTGTGATGATTGTCCAAGAATTTTGATCTTTTGGGACTGTGACACCTTTGATTATGTTGGGAAGTGATCAGTGACTTGCAGAGATTGAATTTTGTATGTCATATTGCAGCTGTCATTCAGTTGTCTTTTTCATAAATCCTAACACACTGATATTTTTTACACAGGTAGGTTTTTTAATAGCAAAAATGTAATTTGTATCTCGATGTATCTGAATTATCAATTCAGAGTAATAGTCCAAAATAATGTATCACAGACAGGGCTATCCCTTTTAAAGACTCTTATAAGAGACTGATTAATATTAAACACACTGTTACTATTGGTTAAAGAGCTAATCAATTCCAAAATCTTCAATTTTGGTCATGAAGTTTTATATTGATTCTGAAACTTATATCCAATTATCATTCTGGTACCTGTTAAGACTGCCAATCTCAAATAGTTTGACAAGTTCCAAATGGTAAGTAATAAAGGTACATTCTGAAAACCGTGAAGAACCTTTTTTTTTTAGTTTTAAACAAAAACAAAGAAATATATTTTCACAATAAGATGACTGTTTTAAATGATACACATGAACTGTTTTAAAGTAATATTCAAACTAAAGTTTTTGGTCACCTATTTCAGATATATTAAATTATGGTATAGGAAGTATATTTGATATTCCATTCCAGTACATGGATGATGCATTAAATTCCCTGAAAATGATTTGCATTGTAGCAATTATGAAACTAGATAGTTGTTATCACGTCTTTGACTTTGAGATCATGCCTTTGGATGTTGTGTTCTGATGATATAGGATTATTGACTAGCACACTGTCACATGTTTAAAAGTTATGCTTGAAAGTGGAACAATGTGTGTAAGTTTCTTTAGAAAATCAGTGAGTATGATTGGATAAGTTGAGCTTTCATGGCACACAAAGGTTAAATGACACTAAAAAAAAGGTACTCTCCGTGTACAAAACAACAAATTAACATACATCAACAAATGTATGAAGAATGAATCTTAAACCTTGACACATGCAGAACTGCAGAGTTTCAGTAAATTCTATCAAATATTTAATGTACTAATGCTTCTAATGCCATGCATGAGCTCTAGTGGTCCTGTTATTGTCATCATTATTGACACCTTGGAATCACACATGGGTACCACACATATGAACAAATATGATATAATGGACATGACACCACTTTGTTATCTGGAAATAGCACAAGAAACTCTGGACACCATTGTATCCATTGAGCCTGAACTAAGCATGTGATCAAAGACTCAGAATCTAGTGATAATGTACCAGTATCTTTGTTAGAAAACTTTATATAAATTATGATATTTTAGAACCTAATGACTAGGTTTCAGATATATATATATAGCTCTGACCTGAATATAAACTCACTTCATTTGAAAGAAAACTAAACCATGGTGATGATTTTTATGTATCCACATTTAGAAAATCAGATTCAAAAGGGTATAAAAACAGTTCTGGTAAAATCAAGAGAACAAAAACAAGTAGACCAAGTTTGAAAAAAATGCTGTTAAGACTGAATGTAGGTATGATATATGGTGGGAAAGACCGGGTAGGCAGTAATAACATTGTGGGTGAAGATAATACAAGTGGTGGTAATCACATTATTAATGGTGATGGTACTGTAGATGTGGATGGTGGCAGTATGATATGTGGTAATATTCTGAGTGACAATTGCTTGGTAAGTAGGGATGGTAGGGTAAATGGTGGCAGTTTGGTAGCAAGTAAGTAATCACATAATGAGTGGTGATGGTACAGTAGGTTGGGTTGGTTATAAAGGTATCGCAGGTATTGAGAACATTGTTGGTGTTGGTAATTTAAGTGAAAGCAGTAGGCAATGGTACTGTAGGTGGTGGAGTATGGTTAGTTGTGATACTTTTGTTGATGGTTATTACTTAATAGGCAGTCTATTACACTGTTGTAAGGGATGGTACTGTGGATGAGAAGGGTTAGTTTGCAATAATGGTAAGGTAGGGCTTGATGGTATGACAGGTAACATGTAATGAGGTCATGATAAGTTTTGATAGAAAGGTAGGTAGATGTGACGGTATTGTGGTTGGTGATTGTACTGTGAATATGTAATGAAGGAGGGGTTGGGGTGACAATAGGGTTGATGATGAAAGTATAGTAAATTGTGACAGTAGGGTAGGTGGTGCCAGTGTGATAGGTGATGAATTTACAGTCAGTGGTAATGGTAGTGTAAGTGGTGGTTGTATAATAGTTGGTGATGCTATTGTGAATGATGATGGAACTGTAGATGGTAATGGTAGGGTAGGTGGTGGCATTTTCATAGGTAGTGACAGTATGGCATGTGATGATGCCAGTGATAATAGCAGGGTAGGTGGTGACAGTATTGTTGGTGGTGATGGTACATCAGTAGTGATGACATGGTAGGTGGTGGCAGTGTGATCGGTGGTGATGGTACAATCAGTGGTAATGGTAGTTGTATCATAGTTGGCGATGCTGTTGTGATGAAACTGTAGGTTGGGATGGTTGGGTAGATCATGGCAGTATGCTAATTTGTGACCATATAGTGTCGACGATATAGTCATATGATACATGGTCTTGGTAGAGTAGGTGGTGCCACAATAGTAAAAGCCTGCTCATCTTCAGAGCTTTTATCCTGGATATATGGAGGCCTTCAGGGAAATAACAGGTGAATGTCAGTGGAAATTGGGATTTTTTAAGGTTTTACCAAACTGGGAAATAAAGTGCAGCACTGTTAAGATAATGTTCTAACAATTAATCATCAGATATAACAACAATAATACATATCCTGCCTGAAATTTTTTATCCCCTAATGTAAGAATAATTTCCCTCAAAATAATTTGATTTTCATTTGGGAAAAAAAATGTTTGAATTGTGAAGTAGTTGATTTTTGATCTCCACTTAATAAGGTACAGCAGTATTAATCTTAATGCCTGTTTAGAATCAAACATAGATAGTACAATGGATAATAATACCTTGCAGTTTTATTTGCTATTTTATGCACTCCTTTTAACTCAAAATACTCAACAAGTGTCAATTTGGATAGAAATATGACAATATCTAATTTAGGTAATAATTTTGAATTATTAAAAAGTAAACAAACATTTATATATGTGTCTTGATGTTTATTTTACAAGCATTCTTATTCAAGTTAGAATACTTTTGCAACAAGAAATTATTGCATTAAGAGAAAACATAATCGCAAGACTATTCTAACTTAAGTTAGAATAGTCTTGCATAACAATTGCTGTAGAATAAGATACTTTTCACTTGCAAAACTATTCTAACTTGATCAATGTGTTATAAAATCAAAATTAATTATATTTGATGACAAACTGATATTGTTGTTTATTCATATGGTGTTTTAAGATATGTATATGAAAAGACAATATTATAAAGCCAATATTGAAACTAAAAAAAAGTTTTTTCCACCTCCTGTAAAATTTCTGAAATGTCAGTTAGAATAGTCTTGCGCCGAGCCCTCGACATTGTTTATATGAATATGCAAGCACACTGAACCCAATTTTGATTTTACCAATCAGACATTATATACCACCCATCACTTATTTTACCAAATAATCAACCATGTTATTTATATTCATTTGCTGACCTACCTCTCCTTTTGTTTTGTTTTAATGCAGCAAAAACAACATTTTTATAAGCTTTACTGTGGTACCAAAATTATAAAATGTACAGATAAAGGTTCAATGAGTTGCTAAAAAAATGTTTGAAAGTCATTTTATATGTGTGACATGAAGTCTCAGCTGTGTTGATACTGGCCTGCTGATCTCTGTAATTAAGTCACTGATAAAACAAGTAACTCCAGGCATAATTGCTAAATTTGTGTCCGATTCACATTTCATCATGTCACTATGACTTTAATATACAGTAAATCTTTATGTAATTTTGTAATTAAGCAGATTCCGCAGGCTTTATATTGTTTCATCTAAATACATGTTTATCTAGGGAACATTCTGATATTTAATTTTCAATTAGTGTATGTTACATTAATTATTATTATTAAAGGTGCAGGCAGTAATGTTGAAATAGCATATTACTTGTGTTCACATATCTCTGTGCCAGAACCCCGGTTGGATTATAAGTTGGTAGCATGTCTGACTATCAATTCAGGGGCCGCAAGTTTGTTTCCCTGTCCAGCCACTGTCTCCATGACAATTGATATACGACATTGTTTCTCGTTGTCATTTGTGGCTCACTGCTGATTTAAGTCAGAAAATTATCAGCTAATTGCATGCAGAGATGGATGTGAACTGATTAATCTTCAAGGATCCCACAAAAGAGTGGTTAATTTAGCTGATCATCTGTTAGCCCTCAATGGTTAAAAATGACACAAATATTAAATCGATCAATTTACCTCTGTTAAAATGATAATTTGGCCATATAAGGATATTAATCATCAAGATTAACTATCTGAAATGAAATATTTTAAGAAGTTAAAAAATTAACATTTTTTTTCATAAAACTAGTGACACCACAATATAGTTTAGAAAAATGTGAATACAAACTCTTAAAAGAATACTAATATTATTACTTTGGATTTTTTTATATCGTACAGAGTAATTTTTTAAATCAGTTGTAAATAACTTACCTGTCTCACTCTTTGTCATAATATGAACACAAATAATCCGACGATAATTGGATTCAGCTGTTTACAAAAGTTAAACTGTCCCTTTTTAAGGTATAATTAGCATGATATTTCCTTGGAATGTTTTCTGCTATATTTCCAATTGAAACTTTTGAGAAAAAAGTGTTATACTCTTTGTCATAAAATGACCAAGGATATGCAAAATATGATGTCTTTCAACCATTAACAAGAGTTATGGCCCTTTGCCTTTCAACCATTTACAAGAGTTATGCCCCTTTCCAAAGTATACAGGTATTTTAATTTCACATTTTCTATCATGTGGATACAAAACAAGGATTAAATTAAAAATGATCAGAATTGTTGCAAGTCCCTTTAAAGGCAGAGTAATCATACATCAGATGAAGCTGATTAAATCTGGCTTCTATGTAAGGGTAATTATAAAATAAAATAATATGTTAATTATTAGCTTGCTATTTATGTCATCGATATCATTAACAATCAACAAAAACCGAGATCAACCAGCAAATACATGTATCTGTCTTGTCAGGGTTCTCAAACATTTGTTGTCTTTCTGGGATCAGTGAACATTGGTTGTCTTTCTGGGATCAGTGAGCATTGGCTGTCTTTCTGGGATCAGTGGATATTGGTTGTGTTTCTGGGGTCAGTGGTCATTAGTTGTCTTTCTGGGGTCAGTGAACATTGGTTGTCTTTCTGAGGTCAGTGATCATTGGTTGTCTTTCTGGGGTCAGTGAACATTGGTTGTCTTTCTGAGGTCAGTGATCATTGGTTGTCTTTCTAGGGTCAGTGAACATTGGTTGTCTTTCTGAGGTCAATGGTCATTGGTTGTCTTTCTGTGGTCAGTGGTCATTGGTTGTCTTTCTTGGGTCAGTGGTCATTGGTTGTCTTTCTTGGGTCAGTGAGCATTGGTTGTCTTTCTGGGGTCAATGATCATTGGTTGTCTTTCTGGGGTCAGTAATCATTGGTTGTCTTTCTGGGGTCAATAAACACTGGTTGTCTTTCTGGGGTCAGTGCAGAACACTGGTTGTCTCTCTTTTGTCAGTGAACATTGGTTGTCTTTCTAGGGTCAGTGGTCATTAGTTGTCTTTCTAGGGTCAGTGATCATTGGTTGTCTTTCTGGGGTCAGTGGTCATTGGTTGTCTTTCTGGGGTCAGTAACATTGATTGTCTTACTGGGGTCAGTGGTCATTGGTTGTTTTTCTTGGGACAGTGATCATTGGTTGTCTTTCTGGGGTCAGTGAACATTGGCTGTCTTTCTTGGGTCAGTGATCATTGGTTGTCTTTCAGGGGTCAGTGAACATTGGTTGTCTTTCTGCGGTCAATGAACACTGGTTGTCTTTCTGGGATCAGTGGTCATTGGTTGTCTTTTTGGGGTCTGTGGTCATTGGTTGTCTTCCTGGGGTCAATGAACACTGGTTGTCTTTCTGGGGTCAGTGGTCATTGGTTGTCTATTTGGAGTCAGTGATAACTGGTTGTCTTTCTGGAGTCAGTGGTCATTGGTTGTCTTCCTGGGGTCAATAAACATTGGTTGTCTTTCTGGGATCAGCGACCATTGGTTGTCTTTCTTGGGCCAGTGAACATTGGTTGTCTTTCTGGGGTCAATAAACACTGGTTGTCTTTCTGGAGTCAGTGATCATTGGTTGTCTTTCTGAGGTCATTGGTCATTGGTTGTCTTTCTGGGGTCAGTGATCATTGGTTGTCTTTCTGGGGTCAGTGATCATTGGTTGTCTTTCTGGGGTCATTGGTTGTCTTTCTGGGGTCAATGATCATTGGTTGTCTTTCTGGGGTCATTGGTTGTCCTTCTGGGGTCAATGAACACTGGATGTCTTTCTAGGGTCAGTGAATAGTGGTTTTCTCTCTTGGGTCAGTGAACATTGGTTGTTTTTCTGGGATCAGTGAACACTTGTTGTCTTTCTGGGGTCAGTGAACACTGGTTGTCTTTCTGGGGTCGCTGATCATTGGTTGGTTTTTCATGAACATTGGTTGTCTTTCTCTTACAGACACAGATGATAATAAAATGGTTCAAAATTGAAAAAGGACCATAATTCCAAGGTATATTTTTTTAATCCTGTCACGGTTAGCTTAGTTGATAGCAAAGACTGACTATCAATCCAGGGGTCATGGGTTCAAATCCCTGCCAGGTCACAGTCTCCTTGATCGTTGATATACAACATTGCATCTCATTGTCATTCATCTCTCACTGCTGATTCAAATTGGAAAATTATCAGTCATTTGCGGAGATGTGTGTACTCATGTGTTGGGTAACCTTTCAGGATCCCAGGAAAGATTGGTTAGGTTAACTGATCATCTGTTAACCCTTAAGGGTATAAAAATAATGTTACATATTCAATCAGTCAATATATTTGTGTATGGCTTACAAGTTTTAGCTGCAATAATTATTGTTTTGTTTTTGATTTAAACCTTTTTGTTTTACATTGACTGTGAAACAAGTTCTTATAACTTCTACAAATCTTGTTTGATGTCTTCTTTGGTCGAACCAGTACAGAGTATACACAAATAAATTGTCTTGCTCAACACAGTGACATCTCACTTGGCTGTGTCATCTTGTGTCACATGACCATGGCGAGGAATCTAACGACTCTCTGATCCAGGGTCTTATGCTCCAGGCCGAGTGCTCCATACTGCATGATAAATATAAAGCCTCCCAGCACTAGCATAAATGAAAAATGATTGATTGATTGATTGATTGATTGATCGAATATTTAACATCATTTTTATGCAACTGAAGGCTAACAGATGATCAGTTAACCTAACCACAGTTTTCTGGGATCCTGGAAGGTAAACCAGTACTCGAGCACACCCCATCTCCACAAGGGCACTTTTGCTCCTTCCCTTGACTGGCTGCATAAGACAGTTTTGACTGAAGGTGAAGGAAAAAATGCAGATTCAACTCATTCAGAGGTATTACTGTTAGATAACCACATGATACCTGTCAATTGTGTGATGACAGAAGAAAGCCATATAAGGTTCTAATTTATCAACTAACTATATAAGGTATTGTACTGCAAGAACTCTCTGGACAAATCCCAGCAAGTCGCCCAGAAACCTATTAAATACTGTCTGAGATTATTATATCTGATATGAAGCCTACAGGCTACTGATAATATTAGGATTGTTGTAATTGTGATGATATTAATGGAGATATTATATATTCATTTGCAGACAAAAGAAAACAAATTTTTGCCGGCAGGTCACATGTTCATGTCACATATGGTAATGTCATGTGAAGTGTTACATAACAAGAAAAAAAAATCAGTCAATAAGGCAATATGGCTATATATTTAAGGAACTCGTGGTGATTTTTTACTTAAAAATTTTTTTTCGGAAAATTATAATTATGCAATAAAAAATTTAAATAATTATGCCCATGTGTAAGCAAACCCTTATTTTCATGCCAAAGTAAAAACTAAAATATGGATGGATAAAAAATCTAGGAATTAATTCATTCTGGCCTTATCCGTAGAATATTCTGATAACTTGTTCCATGCTATCCCGACTCCAATATTTGTTTATGACAGAACTAAAAACGATATAATACAGTTTTATTGGTGTAGGTTGTAATAATATATTGGTGAATAAAAAAAATGTCAAAAGCTGAAGGCAATAATAAAAAGAGGCTGATACAAAATACAGACAATAAAAGCTCCTCACAAACATCCATTTAACCTTTGCTTCTAGACAACTTACCATTCAGAAATCTCTGATCTTGTTTCATTTAGTATTGATCATGCTATCAACAAAATCAAAGCCTTGATGGGTATTGTGGAAATGCTATCTTTTAACATTGGATATTCGTACAGGCCCATGCAGTTTGCAAGGTCACTTTGCCATTGTTCCATGGTTAAGCAGCACTTAAAACAAATGAATGTAATGAAGCAGCCACACTTTGTTCAATGTTTTATTCAACTGCTCAGGTATGGGTCTTGGATTCCAGGAATATTGCAAAATAGTTAAATTTGGCAGTTTACTTAATTTGGATGCACCCAAGTTTATATATGACAGTTTACTAAATTTGGATGCACCCCAGTTTTAATTTGACAGTTTACTTAATTTGGATGCACCCCAGTTTAACTATGATAGTTTGCTAAATTTGGATGCACCCCAGTTTTAATTTGACAGTTTACTAAATTTGGATGAACCCCAGTTTTAATATGACGGTTTGCTAAATTTGGATGAACCCCAGTTTTAATTTGACAGCTTACTAAATTTGGATGCACCACAGTTTTGAATATGACAGTTTACTAAATTTAGATGTACCCCAGTTTTAAATTGACAGTTTATTAAATTTGGATGCACCCCAGTTTTAATATGATAGTTTACTAAATTTAGATGTACCCCAGTTTTAATTTGACAGTTTACTAAATTTAGATGTACCCCAGTTTTAATTTGACAGTTTAATAAATTTGGATGCACCCAAGTTTTAATATGACAGTTTACTAAATTTGGATGTACCCCAGTTTTAATATGACAGTTTACTAAATTTAGATGTACCCAAGTTTTAATTTGACAGTTTACTAAATTTGGATGCACCCAAGTTTTAATTTGACAGTTTGCTAAATTTGGATGTACCCCAGTTTTAATTTGATTGTTTACTTAATTTGGATGCACCCAAGTTTTAATATGAGAGTTTACTAAATTTGGATGCACCCCACTTTTAATTTGACAGTTTACTAAATTTGGATGTACCCCAGTTTTAATATGACAATTTACTCAATTTGGATGCACCCCGGATTTAACCAGTTTACTAAGTTTGGATGTACCCTAGATTTAATTTGACAGTTTACATAAAACTGATCAGTGTGCTGACATAGTTAAGTTTAATAAGTTGTTATTGGTAATTGTGCTATTTAAGTCTAATATTTACATGTAATTTGTCAGTGTGCCTACATATTTAAGTCAAACTTACATGTATTTGGTCAGTATGCTGACATACAAAAGTCTAATTGACATGTAATTGGTCAGTGTGCTTACATATTTAAGTCTACTTTACATGTAATTGGTCAGTATGCTGACACACAAAAGTCTAATTTACACGTAATTGGTCAGTGTACTTACCTATTTAAATCTAACTTACATGTAATTGGTCAGTATGCTGACACACACAAGTCTAGTTTACATGTAATTGGTCAGAGTGTGGTCATATGAATATCCTAGTACTAAATATTTTTGAATTATATGATACTGGCTTTCATAATGATATTTATTTCATGTCATATGAGAAAGCCAATTATATGAGAAACATATGAGAATGATACTGCATGAAGCCGCTTATATGAGGAACTGTTGAAGACTGACACAAGGAATTTTGATAAACTGTAGGTAATTATACTTGATAATTACACAGGTCATTATTGTTTAGTTCAAATATGTGCGATATTCTTTGTTATGATTTGCGAGAAAGAAATATTCTATTGACTGCAAGTATAACCAATTAGGAAGTATAGCAGCAGGCTAGTAATGATGATTGACAGTTGCGCGTGTTTTGCCCACAACATGCGTTATCACTATAATTGTGTATCGTGGCCTTGTGCCAGAGTTTTATTCCAATAAAAGCATGGGGATAAATTATCAAACAATTTTCTAATTATCGCAACACAAACCTGCAGCATCCTAGGCATAAATGTGCTGCCAAAATATACATACATTTCCCAGGAAAAAAGTCGGGAGAGGATGGGGGGGGGGGGATGAGTTGAATGTTTTTTAAGATGATTTGAACCCCTGGACTTGTTGTAATTTAATTGGTAGAAGTTTTTGTAGAGAAATGTGAAAGTTTCCATGTTTTATTGCAAATTTCATAGATTTATGTTCATTAGTACTTCTTTGATCGGCATTTTAATGGGAACTGTAATTCTAAAATTGCGTAATGTTGCTAAATTGATGTTTTTATGCAGGGATTTTCAGCATATTTGAACATTTGCAATTTTATGAATTGTTTTTTTTAGTTAAAGACTGATTTCAGTGTTAATGTCATTTTGAATCAATATGAAAGGGAAATTTTGGCACTCTCATAGTTTGAAATAACATTATAGAAATAAATGGTTACTTAATAGAACTTATTAAAACAGACAGATGATTTAGTAAATAATTTTGTACAAAAAGAAGAGTATTACAGGCTAAGCAAAGAGACGTAGCAATAGCATCTTCACTTAATAAGTTGCACTGACTTATCAAGTGAAGATTTAATTACCATGACTTAGCAATAGCACAATAGATGTAGCTATGGTAGCTTCACTTCACAAAGTTGCAGTGATTTATCAATAGTATATCTCATGGCTAAGCAATAGCACAATAGACATAGCAATAGCATCTTCACTTAACAAAGTTGCACTGACTTATCAATAGTATGTAATTACCATGGCTAAGCAATAGCACAATAGATGTATCAATAGCATCTTCACTTAACAAAGTTGCACTGACTTATCAATAGTATATAATTATCATTGCTAAGCAATAGCACAATAGATGTAGCAATAGCATCTTCACTTAACAAAGTTGCACTGACGTATCAATAGTATATATATATCATGGCTAAGCAGTAGCACAAAGAGACATAATAGCAATAGCATCTTCACTTAACAAAGTTGCACTGACTTACCAAGAGTATATATCATGGCTAAGCAGTAGCACAAAGAGACATAATAGCAATAGCATCTTCACTTAACAAAGTTGCACTGACTTACCAAGAGTATATATCATGGCTAAGTAGTAGCACAAAGAAACATTATAGCAATAGCATTTTCACTTAACAATGTTGCACTGACGTATCAATAGGATATATCACGGCTAAGCAATATCACAATAGAGATAGCAATAGCATCTTCACTTAACAAAGTTGCACTGACATATTAATAGTAAATATCATGGCTAAGCAGTAGAACAAAGAGACATAGCAATAGCATCATCACTTAAAAAAGTTGCATTGACTCATCAGCAGTATACCTCATGGCTAAGCAGTAGCACAAAGAGACATAGCAATAGCATCTTCACTTAACAAAGTTACACTGATGTATTAATAATAAATATCATGGCTAAGCAGTAGCACAAAGAAACATAGCAATTGCATCTTCACTTAACAGAGTTGCACTGACTTACCAATAGTATATCTCATGACAAAGCAGTAGCACAAAGAGACATAGCAATAGCATCTTCATTTAACAAAGATGCACTGACTTGCCAATAGTATATCTCATGACTAAGCAATAGTACAAAGGGACATATCAATAGCATCTTCACTTAACAAAGTTGCACTGACTTACCAATAGTATATCTCATGACTAAGCAGTAACACAAAAAGACATAGCATTTGACAATGTTGCACTGACTTACCAATAGTATATCTCATGGCTAAGCAGTAACACAAAGAGACATAGCAATAGCATCTTCTTTTAACAAAGTTGCACTGACTTACCAATAGTAAATCTCATGACTAAGCAGTAACACAAAGAGACATAGCAATAGTATCTTCACTTAACAAAGTTACACTGACTTACCAATAGTATATCTCATGGCTAAGCAGTAACACAAAAAGACTTAGCAATAGCATCTTCATTTAACAAAGTTGCACTGACTTACCAATAGTATATCTCATGGCTAAGCAGTAACACAAAGAGACATAGCAATAGCATCTTCATTTAACAAAGACGCACTGACTTGCCAATAGTATACCTCATGACTAAGCAATAGCACAAAGGGACATAGCAATAGCATCTTCACTTAACATAGTTGCACTTATTTACCAATAGTATACTTCATGACTAAGCAGTAACACAAAGAGATATAGCATTTGACAATGTTGCACTGACTTACCAATAGTCTATCTCATGACTAAGCAGTAACACAAAGAGACATAGCAATAGCATCTTCACTTAACAAAGTTTACTGACTTACCATTAGTACATCTCATGACTAAGCTGTAACACAAAGAGACATAGCAATAGAATCTTCCCTTAACAAAGTTGTACTGACTTACCAATAGTATATCTCATGACTAATAAGCTGTAACACAAAGAGACATAGTATTTGACAATGTTGCACTGACCTATCAATATTCTCTTGACATGTAAGGATGTAACAAATATGCACTGACCAAGCAATACAACCAGGCACTATGAGCTGAATAACATCCTCACTTAGAGATACTTTTTGTTTACAACAAATCCCAGAATTTGACATAACAAAGGGACTTTCAAGATCTGGTCAATATAGTTTGCCTATCATTGCTGTATAATAATATAAACAGCTTACCCACAAAAACTTTTATATTAGTAAAACATGGCGCAAGTGAGACAGGTGGTGGTTGTTCTCAGATTCAGTATTAAGTCTTCCTTTACTAATATTTTGGAAATCTTTCATAACACATGTAATAGATTGTGAATTGACCTGATGTGGGCTTTTAATCAAACAAATCAATTATCTAATAAACTATTGATAGTGGTTTCTTCCGCTATTTTCCTTAGACAAGCTAACAATGCCTAAGTAATCACTACATTGTATTTACTTGGACAAACAATGCCATGTGGCCAGTGGGTGGGAGCGATAGTCTTTCTCACATCAGGTCTCGTATTATGATGAATTCTATATCCTTATATATTCCAGGATCGCTTCATTTCCATCTCCGTGCAGGACAGGAGCTATGTGTTGATGCTTTGTAAAACACTAAAGTGAAATATTTACAACTGTGGTTTTACAATATGTCTGCTTTCCAGATCTTGCGATTATCTGCCGTAAAGTTTGATTACCCCAGACTCTTGCAGCCTATTAATTTGTTGGCACGTGTGCTCTTTCCCACGCTTTTGGAATGAAAGTTTCTAATTATAGAATGCATGAAGAGATTTGTTTTTTTTATAAGTGATCACAAACATCCATGTCTGGCAGAGAGCTTGTGTATTTTGCAAGCAAGAACTAATATTATTATAATAAATAAGAAGGTACAATGCCAATAGTGTTCCAGGAGAAGCTGTTGTGTTGGGTTGTTTTTTTTCGCCATAGATTAGTCTCAGATTTGTTGGATTCAAGGTTGATCTTAGTGTATCGCTTGGAAAAAGTCCAGGATTTTTGTTTGTAATTTTTTTATTTAAAAAGATAGAAAAAATGTGTAAGGTTATGAAAACAGGTACATGTACATGTTAAAAAGATGTTTTGATATCTGTATATAATGATTTTTTCTAAAATAAAAATACTCCAAAAAAGCAGCAAAATTAAATAATGATAAAAAGCAGATAATGAATAAAAAACTTCGGAACTGCAGCAAAAAAGTAAAACACAAGTTTAAAGCAGCTGTGATTTATTGTTTAAAAGGGAGTATAATTAATATCAGGAACAAGAGGCCCAAGAGGACCTGAATCACTCTACTGGCAACAGATGCTACATGTAAAATATCTAAGGTCTAGGCCTTAAACTTTTAGAGAAAATGTTTTTAAAATTTAACTTAAAATGTGCTTAAAAGCCCTGTGGCGGAGGCATTGGTGGTTGAATCAATCATGCTGGTTCAAGAACTCGTCCGAGATCTTGTGGTTATATATAACTGCTTTGCAAGTTTGGATACAATGAAAATGAAGTTGCTATCATGTCTACAACATTTTTCTTATATAACTCTATGTATAACAGTGACCCCTGTGGTGGCCCTAAATTTGACCCTGGGACACGACTTCAACAAATATTTTAGGGGACCTCCATGCAATGCTACATGTAAAACATCTAAGGTCTAGGCCTTGAACTTTCAGAGAAAAGTTTCACTTAAAATGTGCATATAAACCCTTTGGCGGCGGGGTAAGATGCAGTGAAAAATGAAGGTGCTATCGTGTCTACAAGAAAAAGGTAAACAGAACGACGACAACAGACAATTTACCTCAACATAAACCCAGCTGGCCTTTGGCCAGTGGTGGTAAAAATGTTATAAATGTCTGTAAAAAATAAAAGAATTATTAAAATGGATAAAAAAAGCATCTCATTATCATTACTAAATAAAATCTGAATGGTTTCATATGTCAAATCCACCAAAACGTGACAAAATCGATATTTGACTTGGAGTGGTAAATTTGAAATGAAAGTCACATTCTAAAAATTATAAGCACTAAAATACTTTTTGACAACCTTTGCATGGTCATTTAGACTCTTTCTGAGATGAAACAATTTTTACTAAGTATAATAGATCAGACTGAAATCAGGATGAAATGATGTAACTCATTTAATTTGTCAAAAAATATTTTAAGTGGAAAATCCTAAGCCTGTAGCCAAATTAGGAAATTCCTTTTCAATATACATAATATGTATTATTTTAGCATGTTTAAGTAAATTACCTTTTGGCAATATGGGGTCAATTAGTATTATTATGACAATGACAATGACAAATAGTTTATTTGCTTTAAGGCCACCAGCCATGCAACATGTTTTTATACAAATAAAAGTTAAATAAACAGTACATGAGTTTTCGAGATTACACGAAGTATTACATCATTTATACACAGTTACACATGCATAAAACAGAAATATTATAGCATAATACATATACATTAATGTATAGCTTAACTAGTAACACATAGAACTTCTTTTTGTATTTTTGAAGGCATATTGGTATATTTTAACTAGTAACACATAGAACTTCTTTTCGTCTCTTAAAGGCATAATGGAGATACGTTGCTACAGATTTTATCAAACTGTCATTTTGTGTTGTCATTAAAATGGTAAACTTATGTTCAGTTGGATTATTAAAATATCTATCTGGCAAATATGCTTCTCTTAAATCTGTATATATATTACAACACAGTAAAAAGTGAAACTCATCTTCTACAACATTTACATCACACAATGTACATAACCTTCGATCTCTTTCTATATTTCTGTAACGACCCCTTTCAATTTCCAGGTCATGAGAACTCGATCTGAAGCTTGCATATTATAAAGGCATGATAGAATAAATATATTTTTTCCAGTTCTAAAAGTTTGAATAATCCTGATAAATTCCCTTTAAACTTTAAAGAGATTTTGTTTAAAGATAGTATGTCAGGAAAAATCTCAAAATAAAATTGGTTGTAAAACAAATATACAGCATCTCATTATCATTAATGAATAAAATATCCAACTTTCATCTAAAATTATTGTAAGTTTATATAGGAAAAACACATTTTTTGCAAATTTAGTGAACGCATTTATTGTCAATAAATTGTGTATTCCAAGTTAGTGTGAGAAAAATAAAAAGATTGAAGAACAAAAAAATGAAACAGCACTATTTCATTTCCCTGACATTACTGTAGAGCGATCTCATCTCTCATTCTATACTTGGAGTCCCTGACACAATGTAATTCCATTGATACATTTTCTGTGGCAACATGATTTCACACTTACCACAGGCACTCGTGATAGGCAATAAATTACTTTTAAAATAAGTGTTGTTTGCGCTTTACTAAAATGAATTACTCTGTGAATGGTAGGTCATTTGTAAATATCAATGTTTATAATGGAAAGTTATTTGGCAGAAAATATCAATCATCCTGAAGTTGAATTGTTTTATTAGAATTGTTGTTTTTTTTCAAACTCTGGGAGTATATCAGTATAATTTTTATTTTTTTTATCAAAATGAATAAAAAGCATCTAATTATTAAAATCTGAATGGTTTGGTATGTCAAATCCATCAAAACATGACAAAAAACATATTTAAATTGGAGTGGTTAACTTCAATGAAATCCCCATTCTAAAAATAGACAGCACTTAAATACTACTTGGCATCTTTCGCATCATCGTTCGGACTCTTTCCAAGATTAAACAATCTTTACTACATGTAAACCTGTATAATGGATCAAACTGAAATTTAAATATAATCGCATGGCTGATATAATACGTCACAAACTATGTTGGAGTTTTAAGCGGGAAATCTATTTTAGTCTGACTTATGTCGTAGCCCAATATAGTTAATTATTTTGACTCGTTTAAGTAGATATCTTTTTGGTATGTTGGGGTCAGTGATTATATATAGGCATGATATATTGGGAAAAAAATGTTTTTAGCCAATTTTAAAAGTTTAAAAAATCCTGATAAATTCCCTATAAAGTGAAGTTTTTTTGATGTGTGTGTAGAAGTAACTGAGATAATATTTACCAGTGAGATTATGAACATTGAAGTGTTTTTCTAAGACTCTCCGGTTATTTGTATTTTTTTTTTGCAGTGATTCTAAGAACTTTGTAGTTGTGACAAGGGTTCCTGAAAAAAGAAGGGGTGTTATTTTAGAAAAAAGTTTGGTTTATAATTAATTGAGATTTGAGTTCAGGGCTTTCATACATTTGAAATCATCTGGTGCGTTCATTATTATCTTTCATTTTTCATTTTTATACCTAATCCCCAACTCATTATGACTCTGGTTCAGTTAACGGGTCATAAAACACCATTCATTCATAATTATAGTGCTTATTTCACGCATACCGATAAGGATATCTGTTATTTTACTGGTATGAGATATTTCTATCTCACCCCAGAGCTGAGATAAAACTTCCGCACTTGGACTCATAATCTATGATGTAACATATAGGTCTCACTACACAGTTGAATTTTGTTCTTATTCTATATAAAATAAGGTCTAGGATTTCACAAAAAGAATTCCACATGAAAAATTTTTTAAACAGGGTGCAGTGACACCCTGAGCTTTTTTGAAAAAAAAAGTCCTCAATTGCTCATAAATACATGCATATGTTGAAATCCTATAAAAGTCACATTTTTAACACCAGTGATGTCTTATTGCAGTATATGCTATGCCAACTTTTGCTCTACTCATCTGCAGCAAGAAATCACAGACACTATGAACCATTTTGAAAATATTTCATAAATTAACAAAGTACATAGGCCTATTTTTTAAGAGTAAGAATCTTGCTGCCATGGGAAAAAAGGGGCGTAACTGTGTAGTGAGACGTATACAATATAATTACGACGTAAGTTACCGGTATATGATTTTACATCTTTAAAATGATCATATTAATTAAGATATTGTTAAATTGAATTCAAATATTTTTTAAATAATATTTGGTATATGAAAAAAAGAATCATTTGGGACTTTTTTATTGCAGATAGAAAATTCAATCCATTGGATGTCAGGTTCTCGTTTTTGCCTAAATAGTTATCCCTATGGGACAGAATTTTCACTCACAATGTCAGACCCATAAAAGATTCTTATAATCCTATATTGGAGATATGTTTTGATAAGTTTTAATTTAATCTTATTATATTTAAAGCATTATTTAAGACTTTGTGCAATATATAGTGTTTATTTATTTATTTTTTTATTTAATGTGGTTTAACACCATTTATATATGAACACATGACAGGATATAAAATATTATGGCATATATCCAACTTTACTGGTGTAGGAAGACCTCAAAAAAAATCTGAGAAGCACGCACCGTCCTTTCACATTATGTTTTATGGACAAAGCAGGACTCTAATCTACAACCTCAGCAGTGAGAATTATGAGATCATGAGATGGCGCTTCAGACCACTCAGTCATTTTATTGCATTTACACTTTACTGCCATTGTAACTTAAATGAAGACTTACTAGATCATTGCTATATTTTGACTGCGTTTAATAAATTTCATTTATTTTGTATATTTTCAGACTGTCAATGGTTCCAGTCGAGCTCCAAAATGTATCTTTGACCCGGCAATGTTCTCATTTCGCTCTATAAGTCACAGCATCACCCAGTTGACATCTGTTGAGGATCAATCCTGTGCTTACTGATTGTGCAGCTACTGTCTGAGATTCATGAGGATCCTTATTAACCAATCAGCTAGTCAGATTCAAGAAAATGCTGAACTGCAGCATCCTATCAACCAATCAGATGGTTTGTATCCATACAACACTGGACTATAACTTAGAGGCGATTATCCAATATGGTGTGTACAGATAATTGCAATTTTACTCCAGCTAGGAATGCTAAAGTTTGATAAATACTGAGAACTAGAAAATATGTATGAAAATGTTCAAAGATCTGTTTTTAACCACTAATTTCATTCATTTAGAAAATGCACATACTAGTAAATTATTAATTAACTTTCATTTTTATGTCCAAGTTATTAAAAAAATTTTTATTGGACCCATTATTATGAGAACTCTCTATTGCTTGGAAAGTGAAATGCCATTTACATCAACAAAGTCTTTTTTTTTTTTTTAGTAAAATGGGATTGGCGGTGAATGCAACCTGGTTCATATGTTAATGATATTGTTTGTGTATGACATAACTATGTATTATCACAATAAAATGCTTCCCCCTCCTGTAATTAGTGAATCCTGACACTCATTTTTTTTAAAAACAAAATGACTAACCAAGCTGGAAGTAGGCTTTTAATCCGTATAAATAAAGGTAGATTTTAAGTCGGTCGGTTTAAGCATTTTAAATTTAATAGATACCTTATTACTAACTGAGTGTTTTTAGGCGATTTTGCATTCACTTCATACAAAATTTAAATTTTTATATCAATATATCAAATTCATTATACAGTTTCCTTCTGTTTGTAATACCAGTGGCCATTTATGTGTTATAGAATTAATACAACGTGTTGCGATTTCCAATTTCATGACAAGGTGAAATCAACACGTGATATTTTATTGACACATTTTGAGACTTTTGTGACACCCACTTGCTCTGATACGACCTGTCAATTACCATTTCCTGATACAACCTGTCAATTATCATTTCCTGATACAACCTGTCTGTCAATTATCATTTCCAATCACAAAACAGTTGATTTGTTTATGTAAAAGTATTTACCCGCCCTTCTTAACGCATAGAAACTGAATGTAACAAACTAAACATGGCTGGGTACAATTTATGGGTGGAGCCAAAATTAAATTTACATGCTTCATGTAGCGGGTCAAGTCAGTGCTTGAAGACTGATTCATAGTAAAATCCAGCAGCTCTCACCAATTTAGCAATGCATTATAATATGTATAAAAATAATACTAAAAAAAAATTATTATATCACATGCTGACATCATTATCATGGTGTTATTGTTGTTTTATACAGATTGTTTTTCATTATGATTCAGAAAAAAAACAACCATCATCATTGTTTCTATCAAGTAATTATATAAGTATACATTTGTAATAGAAGTCCATACAAGGAATGGAATGGTAGTCGGACTACAAGGAAAGGAATACAGTTTAAACCCCCAACTTTTACTGCCAGGGTGTAAATATTTGTAAGAGGAGACTATCAAATTACAACGCTACACTAGGCTATCTGCAAATGGTGAATTAACACACATCCATGTGTATAGAGTGCATACAAATGATAAACTTTTTTTCAAACTGCATATTTATAACAAAGCCTTTTTGGAAATTATTTATTTGCCAATTAAATGTATTAACAATAATCTAGTAGTATGCAATATTCCAACAAAAACAACGCATTGATGACTGTGAATTTTGATAAAGGGTTCTCTGATTTGAATCATGTATGGAATTAAATAAAACCTGCCTCAAAGCCATCTTGTCACTTTCATATGGCAGTTGGAGCTTAAACGCCATTTTTAACAGATTAAACAGTTTATATAACATCCAGTTTTACCGTATTGGTGGGAAAAAGACCTTGGAGTGATTGATTGATTGATTGAATATTTAGCATCATTTTTATGCCATTGAGGGCTAACAAGATGATCAGTTAACCTAGCCACTGTTTCCTGGGATCTTGAAAGGTTAACCAGTACTCAAGCACACCCAAGTAACTGATAATTTTCCCACTTTAATCAGCGGTGAAATACCAATGATAATGAGACACAATGTCATATACCAATCATCATGGAGACTGTTGCCGGGGGGGGAATTCGATCCCGATCCTTGGATTGACAGTCAGACGCATAACCAACTGAGCTAATTGGCCCGTCAACTTGGAATGAATCCTAGTAGAAACACAGCGAGTCAAACTTAATGAGCAGACTTTCTCAAATATAGTATTTTCACCAAGCGAATGGGCTCTTACCTACGGTGTTCCGTTTGGACCATCGCGTTTTTTATTTCTGAACCCCATACCACGAAAGTTGAAAGTCGAAACTATGATGGTGAAAGTCAAAATCACGATGGTGAAAATATGAAACTACGATGATGAAAACACGAAATCACGAAACTACGATGTTGAAAACGCGATGTAATTCTGCGTTTTCACCATCTTGGTTTCGACTTTCACCATCGTAGTTTCGACTTTCATCATCGTAGTTTCGACTTTCACCATCATGGTTTCAACTTTCACCATCTGCTTTCGACTTTCATCATCGTAATTTCGACTTTCACCTTCCTAGTTTCGACTTTCGACCTTCGACTTTCATCATCGTAGTTTCGACTTTCGTCATCATGGTTTCGACTTTCACCATCGTGGTTTCGACTTTCGACTTTTATCATTGTACTTTTGACTTTCACCATCGTAGTTTCGACTTTCACCATTGTAGTTTTGACTTTCCCCATCGTACTTTCGACTTTCAACTTTCATCATCGTACTTTCCACTTTCATCATCTAAGTTTCGACTTTCACCATCGTGATTTTGACTTTCATCATCGTGGTTTCGACTCTCACCATTGTAGTTTGGACCTTCAACTTTTGACTTCCTATTGTGCATATGCAATGTGATCTCAGTACAACAATTACAATGGATGGCTATATCTCAACATATTTTGAAAGGGGATACTCCTACAAAGAGATTGTGGTGATGGTTAATGTATCAACAGGTATTTAAATCAATATTTATAAAAGGATACCTTCATCAGACGACATGACATATTGATAAAACATGTGCGTGTGATTATGACTTGCGCAACAGGAAGTTGAAGGTCGAAGGTCGAAACCACGATGGTGAAGGTCGAAACTACGATGATGAAAGTCGAAATCACGATGTTGAAAGTCAAAACTATGATGATGAAAGTGGAAACTACGATGGTGAAAATGCGAAATTCCATCATGTTTTCACCATCATAGTTTCATGATTTCGTGTTTTCATCATCGTAGTTTCATATTTTCACTATTGTGATTTTGACTTTCACCATCGTGGTTTCGACTTCCGTCTTTGTGTTTTCATCATCATAGTTTCGACTTTCATCATCATGGTTTCGAGCATCGTGGTTTGGGGAAAAAAATAAAAATACAATGGTCCAAACGGAACACCGTACTAACCCACGTCCTCTGTGAGTGTTAGATTAGAGGTAAGTATATAACCACTTAAATTTTGCCACTTAGAATCCCAAATGCGTTAGTTGACGTTTGTACATAATAGACTGATTTAATGGTGTTGAAATGCAATATTTGAGTGTAAGGGCACATCAAATGTAGGAAATAAACTATGGGTTGATTGTTCAAATAACACAGCAGTATTTTCCTTATGCGCATTTCATTTTTTAAAAAGAAACTTTAAATATATTATTCTGTTTCAGCTTTTTAAATTTTTTATTTCAAAATATTATTGTGATAAATAAAAAATGTTAATAAAAATAAAGCTCTAATCTGAAAAGCAATCAAGTGACCTTCTAATGGCGAACGCCTGATGATAAGGTTCTTTGATCACTTATTAGGTTTCAATATGGCAGTTTTCCATTCTAAGTTTGTTTCTAAGTAACAATAATATATAGAGTTTGGTTGTCGTGTGATCTAACCAGAATTTAAATGTTATTAATAGAAATATTTTCATATTAATATTATTCTATGATACATTTCCACAGCATGATACATTGAACAGCGGAGATTACTACAATACAGTTTTACTATAGAAGTTGCTATATCTCTTTTGACGATGACAGATGCGTAATTCACATAGTATCGGCAAGAATCTCAGTACAATATGTTGCAATTCAATTCGGCAAACTTGGGATCATGTTTATAAGTACAATATACAGAATATGTATTTACTACTATTGATTTTGTATTTAATTTTCAGACAACACGTATACAAAAATCTGATTTTTGAGATAAAGAAAAGCTGTTACACTTATGTATATGTTTGTTTGCCGTATTACTTCCTGTCCACTCAAATTGCAGCTACTATGTGAATTGAGCAATGATTGTTTTTTTTACTTTTATTGTACTGTTATAAAAACGGCACAATCACTTCGTTGCATCCGATGGATGGTCCAGTATTGCACAAAACTGAGTTCTTGAAATATGTTAATAAGTAAAAATCTCATTTCTATATGGAGCGTATCATAATATTATAAAATACAAAAAGTACATGTAATGTGGAAAGTTTTTAATGGTTAATCAGAAGCATAGTTTGGTAAATTAAAAAGGGCAGGTCTGGATTGTTTAAAGGGTGTCTAGGGGTTTTCCCCTAGATTTATTTTGGAAATGTAAATGACCAATGGTGCTTCAAAGGGGTTTTATGTGTAAAACAACATACCAAATGCTTATAGGGATTTATTTTTATTTTTCTGAAAAAAAAGTGCAGGCCTGGGCCTGGGTCTGCAGTGCCTACATGAAGCTAAGTCAATATTAGTTACTCGATTTGCAACTAAATTTATTTTCTAATTGACACAAACTTTATTTCCTGGGACATAGTTGTAGTTCATTTTTTTTCTTCTGTTGTTTTCTATTAATTTGTGATCCAGATGAAATTAAAGTAAGTGGCACCAGTAAAATTATGGCAGCAATTTATAGGGCACTTGGAGTCAGTCTCATTAATTAGTGTGTCAAATTATTTGTGACAGATGTCATTGGATGGAATTATTACCAATTATTACCCTTGGAAATGTCTACTAGTACTGGATATTGTAGATATTCTTACTTTGACATTTAGCAGCTGATCCGAGACTGTGCCTAGTTCCAACTCAAAACAAAGAGCTCTTAGGCCAAATGAAAAAATAGAAAAAAATTCGGGTCTGTAGGTAGGGGTTTTTTTTCCATGGTTCATGGAACGAAAGACAATAATAATTTTAAAAAAAAAATTTAAAAAAAAGTCAAGGGTTAAAATATTGACTCAGTCATCACAGGAAATAAAACTATTTTTTTCATTTGGCCTTTGCTCAATACCGGTAGAAAAATGCAAGGATCAGGACATTTTGTTTACTGCATCATTTAGGTTTCTGTGTCATAAACTTATAGTCTGTTGAAGACAATCCCCGATTGCAGAGCAATTAGTTGGCGTATTTTAAGCTTTATTTCTCCAGAGTATTTCAGTTTCCTATTAAATTACATTTAAAGACTGACATATCTGTAAGATTTCAAATTATTAACCATAATTAGGAAAATAAAGAGTGGGGTTTATTTGCTTTCTTTGTCATATGGACAATGAAAAATTAGAAAAAAAATACTTGTAAATTACTAACGGAAGGATCATCTTACCAAGTTATTAGTTTAAAACTATTACAATCAGCATCATTGTGGGGTAAAAATTGGAAAAGCAGAAATACATGATTGTGGTGGTGTACATTGAAATGATTAAAGATATTGGAATTGGTGTTTAGACCAAATGAATTACATATTTTTGTTTCCTGTGACATATTTCTGGAAAAAAGTTTGGGTCAGTAGGTTACTAAGGATTTTTTTCTCCATAGTTCATGGAGTGAAAAGACAAAAAATAATTTTTAAATTGGGTAACCATGTAATAATCATATCATAAATTGGGTAACCATGGACTAATCATATTATAAATGGGGTCACCATGTAATAGTGATATTATAAATTGGGTAACCATGGATTAATCATATTATAAATGGGGTCACCATGTAATAGTGATATTATAAATTGGGTAACCATGGATTTATCATATCATAAATTGGGTCACCATGGAATAATCATATTATAGATTGGGTAACTATCAAATAATCATATCATAAATTGGGTCACCATTGAATAATCATATCATAAATTGGGTCACCATTGAATAATCATATCATAAATTGGATCATAATGAAATAATCATATTATAAATTGGGTAACTATCAAATAATCATATCATAAATTGGTCACTATTCAAGTGACTGATGAGCAGGACGGATGTCCACTGGATAGCTCCAGCCTTCAAAGTGGGTCATTACATAGCTGTGAAAAATATTTATTCTTTCTATAGAAGATTTTAACCAGATCATAAGATCATCACCAATGTCTCATCTACTATACATGAATGGACTTTTTAATTTTGCATAATATGTTTTTAACGTGACCCTAGACAGGATCGTTTTTGTGCTTGCAAACCATCGAAGCAGAACCATCAATCAGCAATATTCAAGATGGCATCATGGTGATATCCACCTTGGGAGTTAAACGACGGGTACCTGAATCGACTAGGATAATAAACAGCATCAATGAATCATCATCTACATCAACAAGAATCAAAGAATCAACATAATCAATGAATCTACATAATTGACGAGTCAACATAACCTATGAGTATACATAATCAACGAATCTACATAATCATCTTATCCTGATCCAGCCAGTGGGGCAGCACCAGGAGGAGTAGCAAACCTGCGGATGCTGTCCAGTGGCTACATGAACATAATCATCTTTGTATTGCTCACCAAAATGCCTACAGCAAAGCTGCAAGGGTAAATAAAAACTACACAGACATATATTGGATCACCATGGAATAATCATATCATATATTGGGTCACCATGGAATAACCATATTATAAATTGGGTAACTATCAAATAATAATATCATAAATTGGATCACCATGGAATAATCATATCATAAATTGGGTCACCATGAAATAGTCATATCATAAATTGGATCACCATGGAATAATCATATTATAAATTGGGTCACCATGAAATAGTCATATCATAAATTGGGTCACCATGAAATAGTCATATCATAAATTGGATCACCATGGAATAATCATATTATAAATTGGGTCACCATGAAATAGTCATATCATAAATTGGATCACCATGGAATATTCATATTATAAATTGGGTCAACATGGAATAATCATATCATAAATTGGATCCCCATGGAATAATCATATCATAAATAGGGTCACCATGGAATAATCATATTATAAATTGAGTCACCATGTAATTATCATATCATGAATTGGATCCCCATGGAATAATCATATCATGAATTGGGTCACCATGGAATAATCAAATTATAAATTGAGTCACCATGTTATAATCATATCATAAATTGGATCCCCATGGAATAATCATATCATAAATTGGATCACCATGGAATAATCATATTATAAATTGGGTCACCATGGAATAATCATATCATCAATTGGATCCCCATGGAATAATCATATCATAAATAGGGTCACCATGGAATAATCATATTATAAATTGAGTCACCATGTAATTATCATATCATAAATTGGATCCCTATGGAATAATCATATCATGAATTGGGTCACTGTGGAATAATCAAATTATAAATTGAGTCACCATGTTATAATCATATCATAAATTGGATCCCCATGGAATAATCATATCATAAATTGGATCCCTGTGGAATAATCATATCATAAATTGAATCACCATGGAATAATCATATTATAAATTGGGTCACCATGGAATAATCATATCATAAATTGGATCCCCATGGAATAATCATATCATAAATAGGGTCACCATGGAATAATCATATTATAAATTGAGTCACCATGTAATTATCATATCATAAATTGGATCCCCACGGAATAATCATATCATGAATTGGGTCGCCATGGAATAATCAAATTATAAATTGAGTCACCATGTTATAATCATATCATAAATTGGATCCCCATGGAATAATCATATCATAAATTGGATCCCCATGGAAAAATCATATCATAAATTGGATCCCCATGGAATTATCATATTATAAATTGGGTCACCATGGAATAATCATATCATGAATTGGATCCCCATGGAATAATCATATCATAAATAGGATCCACATGGAATAATCATATCATAAATTGGATCCCCATGGAATTATCATATTATAAATTGGGTAACCATGGAATAATCATATCATCAATTGGATCCCCATGGAATAATCATATCATAAATAGGGTCACCATGGAATAATCATATTATAAATTGAGTCACCATGTAATTATCATAGCATGAATTGGATCCCCATGGAATAATCATATCATGAATTGGGTCACCATGGAATAATCAAATTATAAATTGAGTCACAATGTTATAATCATATCATAAATTGGATCCCCATGGAATAATCATATTATAAATTGAGTCACCATGTAATTATCATATCATGAATTGGATCCCCATGGAATAATCATATCATAAATAGGGTCACCATGAAATAATCATATTAAAAATTGAGTCACCATGTAATTATCATATCATGAATTAGATCCCCATGGAATAATCATATCATGAATTGGGTCACCATGGAATAATCAAATTATAAATTGAGTCAAAATGTTATAATCATATCATAAATTGGATCCCCATGGAATAATCATATCATAAATTGGATCCCCGTGGAATAATCATATCATAAATTGGATCCTCGTGGAATAATCATATCATAAATTGGGTCACCATGGAATAATCATATAATAAATAAGGTCACCATGGAAAACTCATATCATAAATTGGGTCACTGTGGAATAATCATATCATAAATTGGATCACAATGGAATACTCATATCATAAATAGGGTCACCATGGAATAATCATATTATAAATGGGGTCACTGTGGAATAATCATATCATAAATTGGATCACAATGGAATACTCATATCATAAATTGGATCACAATGGAAAACTCATATCATAAATAGGGTCACCATGGAATAATCATATTATAAATGGGGTCACTGTGGAATAATCATATCATAAATTGGATCACAATGGAATACTCATATCATAAATAGGGTCACCATGGAATGGAATAATCATATTATAAATTGGGTCACTGTGGAATAATCATATCATAAATTGGATCACAATGGTATACTCATATCATAAATAGGGTCACCATGGAATAATCATATTATAAATTGGGTCACTGTGGAATAATCATATCATAAATTGGATCACAATGGTATATTCATATCATAAATAAGGTCACCATGGAATGGAATAATCATATTATAAATTGGGTCACTGTGGAATAATCATATCATAAATTGGATCACCATGGAATAATTATATCATAAATAGGGTCACCATGGAATAATCATATTATAAATGGGGTCACTGTGGAATAATCATATTATAAATTGGATCACCATGGAATAGTCATATCATCAATTGGGTCACCATGGAATGATCATATTATAAATTTGGTCACCATGGGATAGTCATATCATCAATTGGGTCACCTTGGAAAAGTCATATCATAAATTGGGTCACCATGGAATACTCATAATATAAATTGGGTCACCATGGAATAATCATATCATAAACTGGATCCCCATGGAATAATCATATCATAAATTTGATCACCATGGAATAATCATATTATAAATTGAGTCACCATGTAATAATCATACTATAAATGGGGTCACTGTGGAATAATCATATCATAAATTGGATCACAATGGAATACTCATATCATAAATAGGGTCACCATGGTATAATCATATTATAAATGGGGTCACTGTGGAATAATCATATTATAAATTGGGTCACCATGGAATAGTCATATCATCAATTGGATCACCATGGAATAGTCATATCATCAATTGGATCACCATGGAATGATCATATTATAAATTGGGTCACCATGGGATAGTCATATCATCAATTGGGTCACCTTGGAAAAGTCATATCATAAATTGGGTCACCATGGAATACTCATAATATAAATTGAGTCACCATGGAATAATCATATCATAAACTGGATCCCCATGGAATAATCATATCATAAATTTGGTCACCATGGAATAATCATATTATAAATTGAGTCACCATGTAATAATCATATCATAAATTGAATCCCCATGGAATAATCATATTATATATTGAATCACCATGGCATAGTCATACCATCAATTGGATGGAATAATCATATCATAAATTGGGTCACCATGGAATAATCATATTATAATTTGAGTCACCATGGAATAATCATATTATATATTGAATCACCATGGCATAGTCATATCATCAATTGGATGGAATAATCATATCATAAATTGGGTCACCATGGAATAATCATATTATAATTTGAGTCACCATGTAATAATCATATCATCAATTGGATCACCATGGAATAGTCATATCATCAATTGGATAACCATGGAATGATCATATTATAAATTGGGTCACCATGGGATAGTCATATCATCAATTGGGTCACCTTGGAAAAGTCATATCATAAATTGGGTCACCATGGAATACTCATAATATAAATTGAGTCACCATGGAATAATCATATCATAAACTGGATCCCCATGGAATAATCATATCATAAATTTGGTCACCATGGAATAATCATATTATAAATTGAGTCACCATGTAATAATCATATCATAAATTGAATCCCCATGGAATAATCATATTATATATTGAATCACCATGGCATAGTCATACCATCAATTGGATGGAATAATCATATCATAAATTGGGTCACCATGGAATAATCATATTATAATTTGAGTCACCATGGAATAATCATATTATATATTGAATCACCATGGCATAGTCATATCATCAATTGGATGGAATAATCATATCATAAATTGGGTCACCATGGAATAATCATATTATAATTTGAGTCACCATGTAATAATCATATCATAAATTGAATCCCCATGGAATAATCATGTCATATATTGGATCACCATGGCATAGTCATATCATCAAATGGATGGAATAATCATATTATAAATTGGGTCACCATGTAATACTCATGTCATAAATTGGGTCACTATGGAATAATCATATCATATATTGGATCACCATGGCATAGTCATATCATCAATTGGATGGAATAATCATATTATAAATTGGGTCACCATGGAATACTCATGTCATAAATTGGGTCACTGTGGAATAATCATGTCATAAATTGGATCACAATGGAATACTCAAATCATAAATTAGGTCACCATGGAATAGTCATATCATAAATTTGGTCACCATGGAATACTCAAATCATTAATTTGGTCACTGTGGAATAAACATATCATTAATTGGATCACCATGGAATACTCATATCATAAATTGGATTACCATGGAATAATCATATTATAAATTGGGTCACCATGGAATAGTCATATCATAAATCGGATCACCATGGAATAATCATATTATAAATTAGGTCAACATAGAATAGTCATATCATTAATTGGATCACCATGGAATAATCAAATCATAAATTGGATCACCATGGAATAATCATATCATAAACTGGGTCACCATGGAATAATCATATCATAAATTGGGTCACAATGGAATAATAATATCATAAATTGGGTGACCATGGAATAATCATATCATAAATTGGGTGATCATGGAATAATCATATCATAAATTGGGTGACCATGGAATTATCATATCATAAATTGGGTCACCATGGAATGATCATATCATAAATTGGGTCACCAAGTTATAATCTTATCATTGTAACCATACACAATTAGTGTGTACAGATAAAACTTTAGATAGAATTAAATTTTATTGAAAGTTTATATTTAGGCCAAATCTCACTGACAATATAAGCAAAGTATTTGACTTAAAATATTGGTAAACAACCATAGGTGCACCTCATTTAATATAAGCAACTACATGCACTAATTATAAACCTTTAATATATAGGTTTATGTAATATATGGCTGCAATTGGTAAATACAAAATGAAATAATAATATTTTTGTCAATTTATCTACACATTAAAACAATTGTCAGTCTACACATTTAATCTTATCATGAGTATAAACAATGTTAGTAAATAGTAAGCACCAAATCAAAAAAAAATTATAAAAATATTAAAAAATATGTTGTATGATAATGGCATTGCAACCTAGTTAAAGATAAACTTCAAGTTTGAATGTCGACATGTCTTATTATTTGAAATCATCTTCATTAATCATCACAGAAATGTGTAATCATCTTTTTATGTTTTTAATAATCATCTTATCTTGCTCGCCAAAATGACTGGTTCAAAGCGCGAGGGTAAATAAAAACTTATATATATATATAATCTAATCATTTCATTGTGTAATATTATACTGGGTCATCATTATAATTATTTCAAATTTGGTCACAATGTAATAATTCAAATCACCATATTATAAATTGGGTCACAATGTAATAATTCAAATCACCATATTATAAATTGGGTCACAATGTAATAATTCAAATCACCATTTTAAGCTTTGCTAACAATGTAATAAGTAATGTTTTTTATTTAAAAAATCAATCAATATGTAATACATCTAATTTTATATATTTGGTGTTATTGTGGAATGTCTTCAACTCTTGATTGGAAAAGTTGTCTGTTTCTTGCAAAGATGGGTATACTCAAGTACTGGTTATTAAACCTTCCAGGATCCCTGCAGGAAAGAGTAGTTAGGTTAACTGATCGTCTGTTAGCCCTCGACAGCGTAAAAATGACGCTAAATATTCAAACAAAGTTAAATTATACAAAGGCCATTTTAAAAAAAACTACAGGTGTAGATATTCGTGTATGAAGCATATATGAGTTTAGCTTTTTCATATGAAAAAGAGTCGAGAAGATAAATATTTGAATTTTAATTCTGTTTTTCGAGGAAAGGTGTCATAAATATTTTATCACACAATAAAAAGGGTACCCACTGTACACTTTATTATAGAAATCTACCATTGCTGTATCCCATAAAGATTAAAATATCAGTATTATGCAAGTTCTGTTATAAAATACGGCTCAGATATTATTGTAGCTCACTTTCTCAAGAAAAAAAGTATGTTATAATATGTTATCTTTATATAACATTACATTCACTTATCATATAGCGAGTAGAACACTTTCTATGTTATCATATGGTGAGCAAAAAAGTCAGCAAACAATAATAAATTATGATGCATTCCATGTGTAAATCCTGTACGGAGATTTAAAGGGAGTTATCAAGAAAAACGCTATAAATGTGTTTTTAGAATGAAATAATCATTAAAATCTTGTTAATATTAATAAATAAAATCTGAATGGTCTCATTATGTGAAATCCATCGAAAAGTGATAAAACTGATATTAGGATTGAAGTGGTAAACTTGAAATGAATCTCTGTTCTAAAAATAGACAACACTTGAATACTGTTTGATGACCTTTGCATCGTCATTCCCACACTTTCTAAGATGAAACAATTATTACTACGTGTAAACCTCTGTATAATGGATCAAATTGCAGAAATCAAAATGAAATTATGAGACTCATTAAATATGGTGCATTTTTAAGGGGGAAATCTATTTTAGTCTCACTTGGGCGCATATAGCCCAACATTAGGAAATCCCTTTTCAATATATTATAATGACATGTTTAAATAGATATCCTTTATCAGTGAGTATATATTGGCATGATATATAGGAAGAGATGTTTTTAGCCAAAAGTTTCAAAATAATGCATTTTTACTTATATTTTAGTTGTCAGTCCAGCTAGCTCAGTTGGTAATACTCGTGCATGATTGTCATACTTTTATTACAGTACATGTAGCAGGTTTTGTCAATCAAAACATGTTTTTTATTATTCCTGAAATAAGCTCCCAGTCATGGAAGGTCAAGATCCTTAATTACAATAATATTGTTTGAACAAGTTGATGCCATATATAATAAATCAGGAAATGGTCACCTGAGGTACATTTATTTCTATTTCTAACCAATCAATTTTTATTGAATCTCCACACAGACTGATGTTGAAGATAGTGCATCTTTGTAGTTACAAAGTTTCATATTTATAGCTGTTTTTTTCCATTGAAAACGAGACGAGATAAAAGGGTAATTGCTACGTGATATGTTCCCAAGTTTATGATGTATTATTAATTGAAGATATATTGCTCTGTTGTTCCATAAAACAGCATGTTCACGTATGATATCACAATTATCATTATAATTATCATTTATGCTCTCGTAACTTTGAATAGCATTACAGTAGAAAATGTTAGGGTCATGAAAATCAATGCTGGCTATTGTTTGTCGGTCACAAAAACATGGTAACACATTGTATTATTGACTTCAGTTTGTTTAAAAAATCAAAAAAATCCTTAATGTTGTCATTTCATAACAGTTTTAGGGCTGTTATTTAATATTTGGGTGTATTGTGACAGATGAGGGAGTGTTATTTCAATTTGACAGCTTTGTTTAAAATTGTTATTGTATCAACACTGTATCAGGTACATAGGAGACTGCTGCATTAATTATAGGTTTATTTGCCAAACAAAATTTATTAGGTAAGGCAAAGGAAATGAAACAAGGCGAGACTGTGCTTTGCTTTACCACACCATTGTTGTGATTCCATATCTAAGATAATTAATTTTGTAGGGAAAGACCGAGTGTGGTCTAGTGGTAGAGCACATGCGGAAGGTCTTGTGTTCGATCCCCAGCCGGGTCATACGAAAGACTCTAAAAATCGTAATAGAAGCTTCCTTGCTTGACGCTCAGCATTTAGAGGAAAGTTTTAGGTCTGGTCGGCCCAGTGTCAGTACAATGTGTCTGGGTGAGGTATCATACCATGTGTCTGCGGCATGATACTCCAGTGTGACAGCGCTTAGAATACTGTCTCAGCAAAATTATTCAAAGCGACGCTAAACACCATACAACAATAATTTTGTAGGGAAAGGTATTCACTCAAGTTTTCTATTTATTCTGTTGATGGAGGAAATGAATCAAGGTGAGACTGTGCTTTGCCAATCTATTGCTGTAATTCCATGCCCAATTTTGTAGTGAAAGGTATTTATACTGTAGAGGTTTAAAATCACAATTTATAGGAGAAATCCAAGTACCGTTATCAGAATGAAAGTTTATCATGTTACCTGCCAAATAAATCAAAGTTTATAAGGTCACCCTCTTTTATTATAAATGTCAAATAATGCATTATGGTAGGATGATATAAGTATCTCACATCTCACAGGTTTGAGCTGCGGATAGAATAAAAATCTGAAGTATAACTGTTTCGGTGCAGGTAGTGAATTTCTGTCTTGCGTACAACCCTAACTGTGTGATTTTTAAGATTTTTCTTTTTGATAGTAGCACAAGTATACCATATTATTAATGAATGAATACACCATAACAAGAGGTATTTGTGAATGAATACATCATAATGCGAGGTATTTGTGAATGAATACATCATAATGCTAGGTATTTGTGAATGAATACATCATAACATGAGGTATTTGTGAATGAATACATCATAATGTGAGGTATGTGTGAATGAATACATCATAACACAAGGTATTTGAGAATGAATACATCATATCATGAGGTATTTGTGAATGAATACATCATAACGCAAGGAATTTGTGAATGAATACATCATAACAAGAGGTATTTGTGAATGAATACATCATAAAACAAGGTATTCACGAATGAATACATCATATTGTGAGGTATTTGTGAATGAATACATCATAACCCAAGGTATTTGTGACTTAATACATCATATTGTGAGGTATTTGTGAATGAATACATCATAATGTGAGATATTTGTGAAAAAATATCTCATATGATGTTACATCATAGTAGGACGAGGGTAGGATCGGCACTTGGCTGGGGTATATGATGAAAAATCTGTATGCAGAAATCCTAGAAAACAAAATGCTCCACCTGGGCACATTATAATCTTGTCTAGATCAAAGGTCAGTGTGTTGTAAGTTTGATCCCCACCTGAGGAACGATGACTTAAATTGTCATAGAGGGTGTTTGTGATCTAGAGAGAGGACAGAGGGTTGGGACCCCTGAGACTTCAATAAATGTATAAAACAAATAATTTTTAGTATGAATATTGAGCATCTTATTATCATGTATAAATAAGATACAAGGGATTTTAGTTTCATATCTGTCACAACTTGACAAAGACACAATCTGATTTTTAATCGGAGTGATAATTTTTTTTATTGAAACAAAATCCCTATTGTTAAAAATGAACTTCACATATCTTTATACTCATTATGCTGGATCTTTCAAAGGTAAACCTTATTCAGCAATATGTAACCAATTTGATGGATTAAATCCCAATCAAAATTAAATCACGCAACTCATTTGAAACATGACATAACATACGATGCAATTTTAAGTGGTGAAATCCATTTTAATGTAACATGGGCATGTGTGTCAAGTGACTGGAGACAGCTGTATGACAATAGAACTGAGTGAGTTTATATTACCGGTATAGGCATGATTATTTTGGGGAAAATGTTGCGTTTTCTTGCCAATTCTAAACTTTCTTTTGGAGTATTTTTTAAAATAATAAAAGAATAACTGACATCATTATTAGAGCACACTTTGGATTGTAATTTTTGATGTAGTTTGTTCCCTCCATTGATAATTAAACTATTTAAATATGGAGAAAAAAAAATGCGTATGGCTCTGATCTTGTTTCTGTCAAATTTATATTTAAAGCCTCATTAAACTTCCGAAATTCACACTTTTTGATAATAACAAAAATAATTTTAATTAAATGAGTTTATAGTATTGCTGAAACCATTCCTGTAGACCCCTTAGTGACTGTTTTTTTTAAAAAAAGAAAATAAATAACATTTGATCGATCGAAATCTGTATTTCTTAGATGAGCAGGCTGAGCTTTTCATTTTTGTTTACAATTTTGTAATCCCGTAATGACTTGGTTGCTTTCTGACCTCCAGTGTTCGGAAGTACACAAAAGTAGTGTGTGAATTAAAACTGTTAGATAAGGGGTTTATTAACAAGATTAGAAAAGTTGTGGCTCCACTTATATTATGCATCGTTACTGGGTTTTCTTTTTTTTAAAAATATATTGATGTCGGCAATAAAACTATCGAATGTAGTACGCATTATATAATTTATACGCACTGAAAAACAATGAGTACGGAATACTAGTTTGGTCTAGTAACTCTTGCTCTGGATCCTCTTGTGCATATACACGTGATACTATTGCACAAGCTATTACGTTACAAATCACTTTATCGCAGTCAATATTGAAAAGGTACCAAAGGATGGTTTGTTTAGAACAGTTATTCAAAATGTAATTTTATTTTGAATTTTATATGAATGATTCATCGCTTACACGCAATAAATTAGTTTGTGGGTTCCAGTTCATTAATACACTGAGGGAAATAAAGGGAATGTTCTTAAAAACTATCTAACCACAAGCAGTTATTTAATTTTTAACCGCATCCCCTACAGTTTCCCATTCTATGTTTCTCTCTGAAGTGAATTGATCATATATTACTGACAAATGCATTTCCTAACAAGCTTCGTAACTCCCTGTTTTCTGCCGAAGGTGTTTATTGGAAAGAGACAAACATTAATTTGTAAACAAAACCCGTTCTTAATAATGTACTAATAATGTGCTTTATTTTTATTTTTTCATTTACAAAGTCTCTCAGTGATCAAATAAACATGTACTCTTTCATCTTGAAGAGTAAAACTGACTTAAATTAAAACTAAAAACGACTGTTTCGGAAGTTTGATGAGTCATTAATCATATTTGTCAAATCAACAGTCACATAATAATGACAAAATATGTATCATTTATTCTCTGTTTATTAACATTATGAAAGAAAAAATCCAAGAAAATATTAATTTGTGTTTTTAAGAATATATAAGGGAATATATAAAAATTATTAAAAATTTTAAAATTGGCAAAAAACATTTTTTTCCCAATATGTTGTGCCAATATATATACTCACTGACCCCGTATTGCATAAAAACATGCCAAAATAATATATTTAAAAGGGTTTTCTAAACTTGGGTTTCTTGCCTAGGTTAGACCAAAAAAGATTTCCTGCTTAAAATGGCAATGTTTTGTGATATATTAAATGAGTCACTTGATTTCATTTCGGTTTCAATTTGATCCATTAAACAGGATTACTGATATCTAAAATATACAGGATTACTGATATCTAAAATATACAGGATTACTGATATCTAAAATATACAGGATTACTGATCAGGCCTTCTAAAATTGCCAGTTTTTAGGTTTTTGGACCGATTTTTGAATCTCAAAACCGATTTTCGTTTTATCTAAAATATACAGGATTACTGATATCTAAAATTGTTTTATTTATAATAGAAAGAGTGCGAATGAAGGTGTGAAGGTTGTCAAACAGTAGAATAGGGATTTTGTTTCAATTTTACTAGTCCAAGTTACATGATTTAACATACTAAATTATTCGGTTTATATTTATAAATGATAACGAGATGCTTTTTATCCATTTTGATTATTATTTTGTTTTTTAAGTTTATTACAGCGTTTTATCCTGAAAAGATCCCTTTAAATTAATTAATCAATAATTCATATTTTAAAAAATGGTTTTATACAAAAAAAAAAGGGTTTAAATAATTCCTTAAAAATGGAGTTTCAAAAATAAGATTTGGAGATCAGTGGCTGGCTGCATTGTCCCATAATGCCCAATCTTGCATACTTTCTTATGAATGCGTCATTATATCTCCTGGAAATGTAGGCAATGCATCCTAAAAATCAAAATTTTTCAGGAGGGGGCATGCACCCAGAACCCCCCAGAACCTGCTGGACTTGCAAATCATCTGTGTGTCCCTTTAAGGGTCATCTATTAGTAAAATACGAATTATTCTAAGGAAACATCTTATATGAACTATATTCCATTACTCAGAACAAAACATTTGACTTACAGAATATTCCGACCGTATCAAACAGTCTTCATCAGCTTTGCACTGGATCATTCATGCATAGTATCATGTGACATAGGACGATCACATGATAAAAGCAGAGCATTGTACACTGGAGGTAACTGCAGGTACACTGGAGATAACTGCAGTCCCTCGTCCTGGTTGAGACCAGGCTGTCGTTGTTTTATCACTATCAGTTGCATGACCTGAATCCAGAACTAGGGAGAACAACCTATATTGTTGTAGTCTAAGGGAAGTAACCTCTACTAACCTGTATTTAATATAATGTAAAATAGTAATTATGAGCTACTTACCTTGAAAAAGTCGGCAAATTGTAAGGAGTCAGGGGCCGGTTCGCTTTGAGTGAATTAAAAATATTATCATTTGAACTCATTACACATTAATGACAATTTTGAATCAAAGTCATAACAAACTTTTGCTCATTGGTAAAGGGTAAAAATGATCAGGTGTGTAAAAAGGTGTATATAAAGGTATAGCAATTAAAAAAATTGAGATTGGTGAAACTTGGGCCAGGGGAATACCCTCTCAGAAAAAAGTAGCTGGAAAGTGATTTCTAGAACTATTTGTACATAAGTTGCCTACACATAATGTATTTTTAACCTCCCCATTAAATATAAAAGGGAGTCAGTTCCATTTATTGCTACCTTTAACAGTTAATATCAGTTTGATACGGTTACTACCGGTATAGGGTTACTGTCTATATGTCATGTTCCTCAATCATTTTATATGAAATATATATATGCTCCCACAGGAAATCATATGATTATATCTTTATGTATATTTAGATTTATATATATATATGTGGTGTATGTATTACATCGCCTGTTGGATTCAAGTAATGTACTGTCAAACATGGCTTAATTCAGCAGCCAGTTAAGGGAAGGAGTAAAATTGGCCTTTTAAGACAGGTTGTCCGCTTACACAGGTTTGACTGTATAACGTATACACAAGATAGAACTCTATATCAAATACCATATTCACACGTCTGGCTATATTCAGAAGCACATCTGGCTATGAATTCAGGGGTCACGAGTATACATCCCCGCCCGGACACAGTCTCCTTGATGATTGATATAAAACATTGTGTCTCATTGTCATTCATTTCTCACCTCTGATTTAAGTAAGAGAGCAATCAGTGACTTGCAGAGATGGAGGTGCTCGAGTACTTGTTTACATTCCAGAATCTCAGGAAAGAGTGGTTAGGTTAACTGATCATCTGCTGGCCCTTAATGGCATAGAAATGATGCTAAATATTATAAATAATAAAAAAAATCTCTTGCCACCAATACAACTGGATGTCATATAGTGAACCTGTAATTTGTGTAAAATGGCACTTAATCCAATTTCTTTGTAAGTTTAAGGCTGTGATTTTGTTTGTAATGATCAGGTGTTTTGCAGGGAAACCATCACATGAAACTTTGATGATATACTTAGGTAAGTAACACAGAACAAATTTTGGGACACTATAGCCTAGGCTTGATACGGAGCATAAAGGAACTCCTTAAAAGTTTCAACCAGACCATTCCTAAATCTTGCAGTTTTGAATTATCATTGTATAAGTTAAATTTTTAATTTAATTCATGTACATTAGAGTGGGTCAGGAATCCTCTGTAACATTTGATATGAACCCGGATCCTGTAACTGCCAATTTATAAAATACAAAGTTGTAAATAGTATAAAAAAATTTGTAGCAGGACTGTATAAAGACTTAAGGAGAGAGTCCATGTGACTGCATGTTGGCAGCTTAAGGGGCAGCTTAGAAATATGCATGACTTTAATGGAAGAAGCAGGAATACATATAGAGTTACATGTATAGTAATCATTAAATATTGTTCCTGTATCCTAGTTTGTTAGTTTTTGTGTTTCAAGTATTTATTCATTTTGTGAAAAGTTTTTACCATAAGTTGGAATAAATGGCAACAGTACTACATTATAAAAACTATCATTTTTGAATTGACAGTGTACAATTATGGATATCATTTGATAAATACACATTTCTTTTTTAACACTGCTTAGAAATGTTCCAATATAATATATTCCTTGTTGTATCCCTTTTAGAATGTGATGTTACTAAGCTACTTTCTCGGCCCATCACTGTCGTTATATTGGTTTGAGGAATGGACATTATTTTGTATTTTGAATTATATATTCCTTTTTATGTTTTAAAAAAAATTGGGTTAGGCTGTCAAAAAATTGTTCCCATGCTCCAACCAGTCATATTTACTCAAAATTACAGCTACCCAATCATTGTTATTGACTTTCAAAGAGTTGAAGTTTTTTTCATGATTTTTATTCATTTTTCTTTAAAATGACTATGCAAAATCTGGCAAAATTGATTTTTAGCTACCTCACTTACTTACCAACATGAAAAAAACTGGATCGGAACACAGCGAACAAATATGTTTTTAAGGATGATCGTAGATTTTTACAGCATACAACAATTACAAATGCCTAATTTCTGTCATCCAAGCTATTCCCAGGTTTGAGACGAGTTTTAAAAAGTAGAGCATGCTGTCCTCCGACAGCTCTCTTTTTCATTTTAATGAGGATGATTTGAAACTAGCCACAAACTATTCTATTCTGTCTTCAAAGGGTTAGAAAATACTCTACTATACATTAGAGGCTAAAATAGAATTTAATTATGGCAAAATACTTTTCTTTCTCCAACAAAAATGTAATTAGAGAGATTTATGGATTGTTTCATGAGATAAATCTTTTTTATTATTACTTTTAATATTGTTGCTATGACCACAGTGATCTTTGATTATGTGATGTTTTATTTTATAGAACAAATTATTTCACATACATAATATTGAACTACCTTACCTTATATAAATGTTTTTTTTATTTGGTGAAACAGGATTGCAAATATAAGGCAAGGGTCATGTTAGAAATTGTAGATGGTCATGGTTTCTTGATCTATTATTATAATCATCACTATCTGATTGGCTACATTGTGGTTATCTGATTGTCTACATGGTGATTATCTGATTTTCTACATGGCGATTATCTGATTTTCTACATGGTGATTATTTGATTGTCTACATGGCGATTATCTGATTGTATACATTGTTTATAATTATCATGGTGGTAATGTGATTGTATACAGTGTTTATAATCATTATGATGGTTATGTGATTGTCTATATTGTTATAATTGACATGATGGTTGTGTGATTGTATATACATTGTTTATAATTATCATGCTGGTTATATGATTGTATACAGTGTTTATAATTATCATGATGGTTATGTGATTGTATATACGTTGTTTATAATTATCATGGTGGTTATGTGATTGTTTATATTGTTTATAATTATCATGGTGGTTATGTGATTGTATATACATTGTTTATAATTGTCATGGTGGTTATGTGATTGTATACATTGTTAATAATTATCATGATAGTTATGTGATTGTATACATTGTTTATAATTATCATGGTGGTTATGTGATTGAATATACATTGTTTATAATTGTTATGGTGGTTATGTGATTGTATACATTGTTTTACAAATTATCATGATAGTTATGTGATTGTATACATTGTTTATAATTATCATGATGGTTATGTGATTGTATATATATTGTTTATAATTATCATGGTGGTTATGTGATTGTATACATTGTTTATAATTATTATGATAGTTATGTGATTGTATACATTGTTTATAATTATCATGATAGTTATGTGATTGTATATACATTGTTTAAAATTATCATGGTGGTTATGTGATTATATACATTGTTTATAATTATCATGATAGTTATGTGATTGTATACATTGTTTATAATTATCATGGTGGTTATGTGATTGAATATACATTGTTTATAATTGTCATGGTGGTTATGTGATTGTATACATTGTTTTTAATTATTATGATAGTTATGTGATTGTATACATTGTTTATAATAATCATGATTGTTATGTGATTATATACATTGTTTATAATTATCATGATAGTTATGTGATTGTATACATTGTTTATAATTATCATGATAGTTATGTGATTGTATACATTGTTTATAATTATCATGATAGTTTTGTGATTGTATACATTGTTTATAATAATCATGATGGTTATGTGATTATATACATTGTTTATAATTATCATGATGGTTATGTGATTGTATACATTGTTTATAATTATCATGATAGTTATGTGATTGTATACATTGTTTATAATTATCATGATAGTTTTGTGATTGTATACATTGTTTATAATTATCATGATGGCTATGTGATTGTATATACATTGTTTATAATAATCATGATGGTTATGTGATTATATACATTGTTTATAATTATCATGGTGGTTATGTTATTATATACATTGTTTATAATTGTCATGGTGGTTATGTGATTGTATACATTGTTAATAGTTTTCATGATGGTTATGTGATTGTATATACATTGTTTATAATTATCATGATGGTTATGTGATTGTATACATTGTTTATAATTATGATGATGGTTATATGATTGTATACATTTTTTGTAATCATTATGATAGTTATATGATTGTATATACATTGTTTATAATCATTATGATAGTTATGTGATTGTATATACATTGATTATAATTATCATGATGGTTATGCGATTGTATACAGTGTTTATAATTATCATGATGGTAATGTGATAGTATACATTGTTTATAATTATCATGGTGGTTATGTGATTGTATATATTGTTATAATTATCATGGTGGTTATGTGATTGTATATATTGTTTATAATTATCATGATGGTTATGTGATTATATATACATTGTTTATAATCATTATGATGGTTATGTGATTGTATACATTGTTTATAATTGTCATGGTGGTTATGTGATTGTATACATTGTTTATAATTATCATGGTGGTTATGTGATTGTATATATTGTTTATAATTATCATGATAGTTATGTGATTGTATATACATTGTTAATAATTATCATGGTGGTTATGTGATTGTATATATTGTTTATAATTATCATGATAGTTATGTGATTGTATATACATTGTTAATAATTATCATGGTGGTTATGTGATCGTATATATTTTTATAATTATCATGATAATTATGTGATTGTATATATTGTTTATAATTATCATGATAGTTATGTGATTGTATATACATTGTTAATAATTATCATGGTGGTAATGTGATTGTATACATTGTTTATAATTGTCATGGTGGTTATGTGATTGTATACAGTGTTTATAATTATTATGGTGGTTATGTGATTGTATATACATTGTTAATAATTGTCATGATGGTTATGTGATTGTATATACATTGTTAATAATTGTCATGGATGTTATGTGATTGTATACATTGTTTATAAATATCATGGTGGTTATGTGATTGTATACATTGTTTATAATCATTATGATGGTGGTTATGTGATTATATGCATTGTTTATAATTGTCATGATGGTTATGTGATTGTATATACATTGTTTATACTTATCATGGTGGTTATGTGATTGTATACATTGTTTATAATCATTATGATGGTGGTTATGTGATTGTATACATTGTTTATAAATATCAATATTGTGTACAAGGGGATATTAAATAACAAGGGAATATATTAAAATATAAATCATATTACCATTTAGAACAAAATACAATATATGTCATGCACATATATATGCAATAGCTTTGATGTAAAAAATGAAAAGTGCATAAGCAGCTTTTTTGATGGGTACAGAGAAAGCAAACAAACAATATTTTAATTTTGACCAAATGCTGTTTTTTATTATCTCCATGGGAAAATTATAGCCATTTTGATGAATTTCACTTCTCACCTTTTCTGAAAATTAAACACACAATGCAGTGTTGTGTTATTATGTGCAGAACTTCATTCCATGTCATCAAACAAATTGAAATTTCTTTGGATTTTTTTTATCATACCAACGATAACAGAATAAAAAAAAATTGTAACAATTTTCATTATTATGTGACTGCGAATGTGAGAAAAACTGATGCCCTTTATTTATTGACAATTAATATGCTGCCCTCCAAAACAGAAACAAAATAATGGGTATACACAGGTACAGTATTGTGTTGTGTAGGCATATATTTTTCAGAAAAATAGATGTAAGTGAAAATTTATCAGAACTATGTGTGTCCTTTTAAGTTTAATTGCTTTGTAAGTTTGTAATTCTAAATATTATTCTATAAAATTAACTGGTTATTGTAAAACATTTTTAGGGATATTGAATTAAAATTATTTTAAACTTTGTAAATATGTATATAATACCTTTTAAAGTACATGTATATTACAGTGTGAATACAGTCATATTATATAGATCTTAAATACTACTTGGTGTAACCCCTGGGTGTTATATATTTTATGTAGTGTGTATTGCGATGACTTTATTTGATTTATTTCTTTATAAAATATATGTACAAATAAACTGTATATATTCTTTTTCATTTAGGTGTTTAAACTTGTAATTTTATCATTTTTATAATTTTTATCTTTCCATATTTTTTTCCCCTAAAATTTATAATTATGTAACATACATTTTATCATTGTAACGTAACATTTCCTTATAAGGCTGTTTTAAATTAATTGCTAGATAATCATCTAATTTTTTCTTAATAACGAGGAGGGCGAGAGGATTTTATTTTTTATTTTCATTTTCATTTTTAACATTTTTGATGTTTATTTAAATTATTTTCATTTTTTTCATTTTTTTCATTTTTATTTTATTTTTTTGAAAATAAAAACGGTTGGGGCGGCATAAAAATAAGGGCGGGGATGATAATCTAGCAATTGATTTAATATGGACTTATATATGTGTGCTGATTCCAGCAAAATCCCATCTTAGAAATTACAAAGTATATAATTGCCATATTTGCTAATATTATATACACACATGTAATTAATACATCATGCTTATTGTTTCCCATGACAAACACCAGGTACCATCATCCTCAAGTCATGTGATTTAAATGGGCAGTTGCAATTGCTTGATTGATTGAAATCATGTAACTCATTTTCTCAGGTCATTGGTCAAAATCTGTGATAAAATACTTGATGATGTTCCCAAGAGGATATGTAAACATGTTTGCAGGTGTAATCACCCAAGATGCACAATTTTATTTTATTTTGATTACTTTTATAATCTTTTACTGCTGTAATTTTTTGAAAGCCTAAATATGTTTTAAGAAGAATTTAACTACTGGTTAATACTACCGGTGCCAAACTACATAGACTGATCAAATTGTACGCAACTTAAAGTTGTTTTTTAATAGGATTCAATGCCAATTTCAACACATTTCATGTTATATATGGCATATCCAGTTTTTATTGGTGGAGGAAACGTTTAAAATGAATCTGAGAAGAACCACAGTTCTTTGGCAAGTAACTGGCAAACTTTCTGAAATAAAGATATTTTTGGAGCGAGAGGAGATTTCATGTCGTACGTCATTGCTGAATTCATGGGTTTGATATTGGCCATTATTGTATATCAATGATATGGAGCACTACCTTGTTTCCCTTTGGCATTGCTGCTTTTTCACATGTTGCACAGGATGTAATCATAATAATGCTTGATTGAGTATTATATATTATAAATTAAAATAAAATTAAATTGTGCATCCTTGGCATTATGGGCCTATTAAATAGGGCCTGATCAAAAGTAACCACAAAATTTCATCTATGGAGCTCTACCAAATAAAATTTATGAAAGTCCATTAATAAATTCGATGATAAATACTATCTTTCTTGGAATATAATGATTAAATTATGTTATTTTTATATTTTTTGGTGTTAAAATAAAGGTGAAAAAATATCAACAAATAAAAATTGAGTTATATTTTCTGCAGGTCTTTCATTATATTATGCCATTTCTAAAAGAAACCCAGCAATGGCATTGACTCACAGTGGTGTATGGAAAGCTGTGTTTGTCCAGTCACAGTTCTCACTTTATATTAAAGCCTCATTAAACTTCCGAAATGCACACTTTTTGATAATAACAAAAGTGATTGTAATTAAATGTGTTTATAGTAATGCTAAAACCATTCCTGTAGACCCCTTAGTGACTGTTTTTAAAAAGCAAGAAAATAAATAACGTCGATCGAAATGTGTATTTCTTAGACGAGCAGATCAAGCTTTTAACTTTTGTTTGCATTTTTATAATTCCATAAAGACTTGGTTGCTTTCCGGCTGTACCTCCACCAGTGTTCGGAAGTACAAAAATGAATACTGCAGTGGTTGTGTGGGGATTAAGACCGTTAGATAAGGGGTTCATTAACAAGATTAGAAAAGTTATGGCTTCACTAATATTATGTATCGTTATTGGGTTGTTTTTTTTAAAAAAAAGTATATTGATGTCTGCAATAAAACTATCGAACGTAGTATGCATTATATAATTTATACGCACTGAGAAACAATGAGTACAGAATACTAGTTTGGTCTAGTAACTCTTGCTCAGGATCCTCCCTTGCATATACACGTGAAACTATCGCACATGCTATTAAGTCACAAATCACTTTATTGCAGTCAATATTGAGAGGCTACCAAGGGTGGTTTGTTTAGTACAGTTATTAAATTATTTTATTTTTAATCTTATATGAACGATTTGTCGCTTACGTGCAGTAAATTAGTTCGACGGTTCCAGTTTATTAATACACTAAGGGGAATAAAGGGGATGTTCTTAAGAACTATCTTACCGCAAGCGTTTACTTAGTTTTTAACCGCATCCCCTACAGATCCCCATACTTTGTTTCTCTCTGAAGTGAATTGATCATATATTACCGACTGACGCGTTACCGAACAAGCTTCGTAACTCCCCATGTTCTGCAGTAGGTGTTTATTGAAAAGAGACAAACATTAATTTGTAAACAAAACCCGTTCTTAATTATGTACTAATAACATGCTTTATATTTATTTTTTCGTTTGCAAAGTCTCTCAGTGATCAAATAAACATGTATTCTATCATCTGGAAGAGTAAAACTGACTTAAATTAAAACTAAAAATGACCATTTCGGAAGATTAATGAAACTATAACCACTTCTCATGATGATCCAAAAAAGGTAGAACTTTAAGCTAATCATTTAATGAGCTTCAGATTACAAATCCCTAATTTTCAGTACATTTTTCCACTAAGGCGGCACAAGGACCACTAAGGAGGCAGAAAGACCACTAAGGAAGCACTAAGGGGTTCAAAGGGGGCACTTAGGACTATTTAAGGGTTCAGAGGGGGCACTTAGGATTTTTTTTGGTAGAGCTCGTTGAATGCCTGATTTGTGGATTATACCTGTAGGTTAATCCTAACAATTGATTTGTGGTATGTACCTTAGGTATTTATAGCCAAATGTTGATTTGTAAAGATGAAACGGCTGATTGCTCGACATTATTTTTCTCATGGATAACAGAAATACATTGGTGTTAAATACATGACATTTCTACCTTGGTAGTGATTTTGTAGTAAATGTGTAATTCATTCTAGATGGATTTAAAAAAAAAACAACAGTATACAAGTTTTCAGTTGATCTCTAGCCATAACTCGTACATATTGTGGACTGGAGTTATGGTTCCACTATGATATAGGTGGTCCGGCTGCATGGCTAGCGCTGCTGCAGTCACTGCCTATGTTATAGTTAGATTTAAGTGTTATCTAGAATTGTTGTTGTAGTTCTGCAAGTAATTAATGCAAATTTTAATAGATTTTTCTATAAAGTTCAACCTGTCTTAAGCAGTCACTTAAGAAAAAGAGCTAAAATGACCCCTTGAGGCAGGTGGCTGCTAAATACAGGTTGATTAGAACTAAAACTATAAAAGTAGTGAATAGAAAATGTGGCTGTTATGTTAAAGACAAGTGGTTGCTTAATAGAGGTGATCATTAACACAGGTTTGACTGTATTTTATTGGAAGTCTCTGAATTATGTTGTACCTCAATTAATACAATTTGTTATTTTGTAATTTTGTAATTTTGTCCATATGTTTAGTTTTATTTCTCCACAAGTACAATATATAAGTTTGGGCCATTTCATTTTTTAATATTATATTAATTATTCTGTAAGTGTACATTTTAATTTTGGCCATATGTACAGTTTTATTTCGTCATGAGTTATATATAATTTTGGCCACATTGTCTGCTTAAAACAGTTAAATTTACTCCAAAGCATAGAAATGGGAAATAGAAACTATGGTTGCTTAAGACAGGTGGCTGCTCAGTAGAAGTAATTGCTTACACAGGTTTAAAATATACAACATATCAAATTTGGACATGTATATATTCAGTCTTCTTTCTCACAGTGTTTGGCATAATTTATTGTTTCTATTCAAAACCTTGGTGTCTGTCTTTTTCTCCATGAGTTAAAGATAGTGGTATTGGCCAACTTCATTTCTCCATGAGTTAAAGATTGTGGTATTGGCCAACTTCATTTCACCATGAGTTAAAGATTCTGATATTGGCCAACTTTATTTCTCCATGAGTTAAAGATTTTGGTATAAGCCAACTTTATTTCTCCATGGGTAAAATGTGGTATTGGCCAACTTTATTTCTCCATGAGTTAAAGATTGTGGTATTTGCCAACTTTATTTCTTCATTGGTAAAATGTGGTATTGGTCAACTTTATTTCTCTGTGAGTTAAAGATTGTGGTATAAGCCAACTTTATTTCTCCATGGGTAAAATATGGTATTGGCCAACCTATTTTCTCAATCAGTTAAAGATAGTGGAATTGGCCAATTTTATTTCCCATGAGTTAAAGGTTGTTGTATTGGCCAACATTATTTCTCCATGAGTTAAAGATTGTTGTACTGGCCAACTTTATTTCTCAATCAGTTAAAGATTGTGGTATTTACCAACCTATTTTCTCAATCAGTTAAAGATTGTGGTATTAGCCAACTTTATTTCTCCCTGAGTTAAAGATTGTGGTATTGGCCAACTTTATTTCTCCATGAGTTAAAGATTGTGGTATTGGCCAACTTTATTTCTCCATGAGTTAAAGATTTTGGTATAAGCCAACTTTATTTCTTCATTGGTAAAATGTGGTATTGGTCAACTTTATTTCTCCGTGAGTTAAAGATTGTGGTATAAGCCAACTTTATTTCTCCATGGGTAAAATGTGGTATTGGCCAACCTATTTTCTCAATCAGTTAAAGATAGTGGAATTGGCCAATTTTATTTCCCATGAGTTAAAGATTGTTGTATTGGCCAACATTATTTCTCCATGAGTTAAAGATTGTTGTACTGGCCAACTTTATTTCTCAATCAGTTAAAGATTGTGGTATTTACCAACCTATTTTCTCAATCAGTTAAAGATTGTGGTATTAGCCAACTTTATTTCTCCAAGAGTTAAAGATTGTGGTATTAACAAACTTTATTTCTCTATGAGTTAAAGATTGTGGTATTTGCCAATTTTATTTCTCAATCAGTTAAAGATTATGGTAGTAACCAACTTTATTTCTCCATGAGTTAAAGATTGTGGTATTTGCCAATTTTATTTCTCAATCAGTTAAAGATTATGGTAGTAACCAACTTTATTTCTCCATGAGTTAAAGATTGTTGTATTTGCCAATTATATTTCTTAATCAGTCAAAGATTATGGTATTGACCAACTTTATTTCTCCATGAGTTAAAGATTGTGGTATTGGCCAACTTTATTTCTCCATGAGTTAAAGATAATGGTTTTGGCCAACTTAATTTATTTCTCAATCAGTTAAAGATTGCTATATTGGCCAACTTTTTTCTCCGTGAGTTAAAGATTGTTGTATTGGCAAACCTTATAAAATTTTATCCCTGAGTTAAAAATTATGGTATTTGCCAACTTTATTTCTCAATCAGTTAAAGATTGTGGTATTGACCAACTTTATTTCTCCATGAGTTAAATATTGCAATATTGGCCATCTTTTTTTCACAATGAGTTGAAGATTGTGGTATTGACCAACTTTATTTCACCATGAATTAAACATTGTGGTACTGGCCAACTTTTTTTATCAATGCATACAATACAAAAACTAATTATTTCAGTTATTAACTTAGTAATACAAAATTATTTATAATGGCCATGGAAATAAGTTTCCTTTATTACATGACTACTTTAATGAATACCACTTATTAATGCGTAAAGGCAATCTCATTGTTTTTTTGTTTTTTTAATCTTATTATATATTTGTATTTTTAATTTGCAAAACTACACATACAATGTTTATGAATGAATGTTACTAAATGTACTCATGTTTGTATGATTGAGATCTGAATATTGTCCTTAATTATAACGACCCAACTGTAACCAGTGCTCACAGAAACATTGCATTATATTATATAGCACATTTGCCACCTGTATTGTTTATGAAGTATCTATTGGAAACTGTTGTTTTATATTTTAAAATTTTTTCTGTCAAAGGTAAGCTTCTGCAGTAGACAGTGTTCAAAGTGTTTTACTGGTTCTCAATACCTCATGTAAGATTTCTGGTAGGGTCATATTCTTGTTTTTAAAAAAAATAGCCTCCCACTGTGTCACAATGAAGAAAGGTAAAGTAAAAGCATCTCATCATTTGGAAGTAAACTGGAAGAATAAATCAGAAACTTTCTGTAAGGATATAAATATGAAAGAATTTCTATAATTGTTGTTTAACCTTGAAAAAAATGAAAGAATTTTCGAAAACATTTTTGTGTGATCTGTTGTATATGGTAGTCAAGACCTTTATGCATTTAATTTCCATTTATTTATGATCAAATATATTCTACAGTCTTAATAATTACTTGGTCATTGCCCTTCAATGTTGGGGTTCTCCAGTTTCTATGTTAACATTTATACTGGCCAATAAACACCTCCAGTTTCTATATGTTAGCATTAATACTCAGGCCAATAAACTCCTCCAGTTTCTATATGTTAGCATTAATACTCAGGCCAATAAACTCCTCCAGTTTCTATATGTTAGCATTAATACTCAGGCCAATAAACACCTCCTGTTTCTATATGTTAGCATTAATACTCAGGCCAATAAACTCCTCCAGTTTCTATATGTTAGCATTAATACTCAGGCCAATAAACACCTCCAGTTTCTATATGTTAGCATTAATACTCAGGCCAATAAACACCTCCAGTTTCTATATGTTAGTATTAATATTCAGGCCAATAAACACCTCCAGTTTCTATATGTTAGCATTAATACTCAGGCCAATAAACACCTCCTGTTTCTATATGTTAGCATTAATACTCAGGCCAATAAACACCTCCTGTTTCTATGTTAGCATTAATACTCAGGCCAATAAACACCTCCAGTTTCTATATGTTAGCATTAATACTCAGGCCAATAAACACCTCCTGTTTCTATATGTTAGCATTAATACTCAGGCCAATAAACTCCTCCAGTTTCTATATGTTAGCATTAATACTCAGGCCAATAAACACCTCCTGTTTCTATATGTTAGCATTAATACTCAGGCCAATAAACACCTCCTGTTTCTATATGTTAGCATTAATACTCAGGCCAATAAACACCTCCTGTTTCTATATGTTAGCATTAATACTCAGGCCAATAAACACCTCCAGTTTCTATATGTTAGCATTAATACTCAGGCCAATAAACACCTCCAGTTTCTATATGTTAGCATTAATACTCAGGCCAATAAACTCCTCCAGTTTCTATATGTTAGCATTAATACTCAGGCCAATAAACACCTCCAGTTTCTATATGTTAGCATTAATACTCAGGCCAATAAACACCTCCTGTTTCTATATGTTAGCATTAATACTCAGGCCAATAAACACCTCCTGTTTCTATATGTTAGCATTAATACTCAGGCCAATAAACACCTCCTGTTTCTATGTTAGCATTAATACTCAGGCCAATAAACACCTCCAGTTTCTATATGTTAGCATTAATACTCAGGCCAATAAACACCTCCTGTTTCTATATGTTAGCATTAATACTCAGGCCAATAAACACCTCCTGTTTCTATATGTTAGCATTAATACTCAGGCCAATAAACACCTCCAGTTTCTATATGTTAGCATTAATACTCAGGCCAATAAACACCTCCAGTTTCTATATGTTAGCATTAATACTCAGGCCAATAAACACCTCCAGTTTCTATATGTTAGCATTAATACTCAGGCCAATAAACACCTCCAGTTTCTATATGTTAGCATTAATACTCAGGCCAATAAACACCTCCAGTTTCTATATGTTAGCATTAATACTCAGGCCAATAAACACCTCCAGTTTCTATATGTTAGCATTAATACTCAGGCCAATAAACACCTCCAGTTTCTATATGTTAGCATTAATACTCAGGCCAATAAACACCTCCAGTTTCTATATGTTAGCATTAATACTCAGGCCAATAAACACCTCCAGTTTCTATATGTTAGCATTAATACTCAGGCCAATAAACTCCTCCAGTTTCTATATGTTAGCATTAATACTCAGGCCAATAAACTCCTCCAGTTTCTATATGTTAGCATTAATACTCAGGCCAATAAACTCCTCCAGTTTCTATATGTTAGCATTAATACTCAGGCCAATAAACACCTCCAGTTTCTATATGTTAGCATTAATACTCAGGCCAATAAACACCTCCTGTTTCTATATGTTAGCATTAATACTCAGGCCAATAAACTCCTCCAGTTTCTATATGTTAGCATTAATACTCAGGCCAATAAACACCTCAAGTTTCTATATGTTAGCATTAATACTCAGGCCAATAAACTCCTCCAGTTTCTATATGTTAGCATTAATACTCAGGCCAATAAACACCTCCTGTTTCTATATGTTAGCATTAATATTCAGGCCAATAAACACTTCCAGTTTCTATATGTTAGCATTAATACTCAGGCCAATAAACACCTCCAGTTTCTATATGTTAGCATTAATACTCAGGCCAATAAACACCTCCAGTTTCTATATGTTAGCATTAATACTCAGGCCAATAAACTCCTCCAGTTTCTATATGTTAGCATTAATACTCAGGCCAATAAACTCCTCCAGTTTCTATATGTTAGCATTAATACTCAGGCCAATAAACACCTCCAGTTTCTATATGTTAGCATTAATACTCAGGCCAATAAACTCCTCCAGTTTCTATATGTTAGCATTAATACTCAGGCCAATAAACTCCTCAAGTTTCTATATGTAAACATTAACATTGGCTAATTAATAAGCTCCTCATGTTTCTATATGTTTATTTAACAGTAAATCTTATTTTTATATTAGATATTAATTATCAAGTATCACACTTGTGTTTTTTTTTAAGGTGTAATCACACCATTTATTTTTGTTCTTTATTTTATAGTAAATAATAAAAAGTTTGAATTCTTGTTATTCATAGAGAGACCCAAATAAAAGAAGTGAAACTTACATTTTACTGTTTGTCAACCTCTGCACTACCAAAATATGATGAGAAAAGTAGGGGTCATGTGTCATTTAAGAGATTTTTTTCTGCTCAGTGTGTATACTGTTGTCAAAGTGAAAGTAGACTTCTGAAATCATGTGTTCATACCCCAATTTCCAAGCATCAATTTTTGTTTTCTAAATTCACAATTCAAACATGACAATGCTTTCAAAATGTTCAAAATACATCAATAATGCCATTCAAATGAAAAAATGAGCATTAAAATATTATTATTTATAACCGCCATTACGCGACTACCCCACGGAGGCACTTCCTTTTTCCAATGGTGGTACTATGCCTAAATGGCCAGTTTAGACAAAATCTGTCAGCGTTATGGCCCATTTAATTTTTAAAACATGCATTCCCAGTTTTGATGGTAAAAAACTTAAGAAAAAAATTGTATATATAGTTACTTTTGAGACTTCATTGGTTGACCTTGATTAAGTGCCATATGACACCTCAATAAAAGGTTTTACCAAGAATTTTTACGAAATATTTTCATCTGGTTTCTCATCTTGTTCCATGTATTTATGTGTGACAGTATCTGATGAGTGCTTGGTGGAAACTGATGGAAAAGTTATAAAATATTTCCCAAATAATAGAGTGTTTAATATATACATATCGTCATTTTTGTGTTTGTTGTTTGTGACTCCCTTAAAGGTTTCCATTGCTTGGAAATCAAGTTCATAAGTGTACAACAAATCATTAAATCCCCTTTATACATTTTCTCATAAATTCATTTCTAAAACACACTGGAGCTCATGACCTAGTGGTAGAGTATCCAAGATCCTGAGGGAGGTCGTGGATTCGATACTCCACCACAGCTATGTGTGGTATCCTTGACCAATTTAAAACACACATGCTTAGTGCTGGTTCTACCATGGAATACTTCCAGTGTGATTTGTAAGAACTTGTTTTACAATCGATGTAAAATAACTAAGTTTCAAACAACATTGTGACATCTATGATTAGACACATGACATTAAGTTACTGCAGCTGGGTACCCTAGTATGTGTTCAGATTCTTATTTTCATTTCTGTTTAGGAAAGGGTCATAACTCTTGGAAGTGGTTAACAAGCATTCTATTTCACTTATTCGTGATCATATATAAAAGTAAATGCAACTAATAGTTTATATACGATTTTTTATCAGTACGATAGATAAAATTTCCAAAAAATAAAAATTTGTATTTTTTTGCTTATTTTTTCAACACTAGTGTGTGTGACTCAACTAGTTTCATAAAAATGAAAATAAATTGTTTTAGATATAATTATTTTTTGTCATGGCAGAATTGTATTCCCATATAAAAATGCACTATAACTGGAAGGTTGACCAGCTTTACTTTTTAAAGAGGGTGCAGTGACACCTTAAGATTTTCTTTAAAAAGAAGTCATTAAATGCTCATAAATACATGCATCATTCTGTTAGAATCCTATACATGTAAAAGTCACCTTTTTAACACCAGTGATGTCTTCATGCAAGTTATGCTATGCCATCTTTTGCAATGTGTTTGATAAATATACTTATTGTCACTTTTGTGTTTGTTGTTTGTGACTACCAGACCTTCCCTAAAAGATTTCGATGTATCAAATTACTGTTGTTTACAAAAAAAAAAATCAGGGAAAAAAATGCATGGACAAAAAATAAATATTTGAATTACGTTGTGTTCGGTTTACTAGAATGACATTCCTTTCAAAACTAAATAACTTTAACGGTGTCAGAATATTGTATATCTAGTATGAGGGAAAACACGCTCCACTCATAATGTTGGGATAAGAGTAATTCATAATGTATGGTTGTCATAGATATGAACAAAATGCCGATTGAAAGTTAATGCTTTTTAATAAGATGTTTAAAAACTGTCAGCTATGATATTTACAAAAGTATGCACAGTGTTATGGATTATTCACAAAGAAAGTTATAAAGTCACACAAACTATTATCAGAGGTATTAGATGGTCACTAAGTTTAGATTAAAAATAAATTTTAAGTCCTTATTTCATTTTGACTATTCACTAAGTTCACAATGTCTTTAATTTCCAATTCACTGCTTTAAAATCACGATGATCGATTTTGGAATCACAAAGTTTTCATAAAAATTATATTCACAAAGTTGTTATATTTCAATTCTCAAATCACACAGTAGTCACAAAGTTATGTTTATCACAAAGTTAAGTTATTAAATTATTTTTGAATCACACAGTTATGTCACAAGGTTTTTCCTATTTTTTCTTGCACAAAGCTTTATTACACTGTATATCCTAAATCCTTATTCTATATTCTATTAACTCCTATAATATACTCCCAGCATATGTATGTATAAGTTTTTATTTACCATCGCGCTTTGAACCAGTCATTTTTGGCGCGCATGTACTCCCAACAGTCTTACCATCTCTACATATGGACAAAGTTATTGTTTGACTTTGAAAATGTGAATATGGCATCAAAAACTTCCTTCTCATCAAGGTGTAAAACCATATGTCAAAGGGGAAGTGATAATTAATAGTGATTAAACAAATAATACAATTTCCTGCTTTGAACATACTGAGTAAATTGATATAGTTAAGTTGGCATATTTGAATTTTTAACAAAATATAAATTGTAGATTTAACAAATTATATGTTCACTTTTGCTAATTAAAGATTAAATATTTACATCATGCACACAAAGGCAATCATTTTGATATTAAACATGGTTATAATATTTTATTGGAAGAGATAGAAATATGTGAAAGTCAAATTGTCCAATGAAATGGGACCCAGCCTAGTCCAGTGCTCTACACTGCCAAGTGGTCGTCCAGGACGCCGTATGCTCATACTAAAAACAAATCAAATAAATTGATATTTATTTTAAGCAAAATTGTCATTGACAACAGCACACAAAAGGTGTTATAAGTTAGTATTATTAAGTATGTTATAATCTGGTTCACTGAAAAAATATTTATCCTGGGTAACCTTTCAGAATTCCAGGAAACAGCGGCTTGGTTAACTGGTCCTCTGTAAGCCCTTGGTGCTATAATTTAAGTGACACTAAATAATCAAACAGACAAATATTCTTTTGAACTGTATATAACTTTAATATATGATTTTTAAAGAACAAAATATATTTGTAAAAATATTTCTGTTAAATTGTCTTCATCCTCAAGAGTTTCTTTTTTTTTATACATTTGCTAAGGGTACAATGTATCAGTGTGTGTTGGTTGATAGCTATCGGCAGTGTTTACTTGTCATTCAGTAGTGGTTACACATCATTCAGCAATGGTTACATGTCATTCGGCAGTGTTTACTTGTCATTCAGTAGAGGTTACACATCATTCAGTAGTATTTACTTGTCGTTCAGTAGTGATTACACATCATTTGGTAGTGGTTACTTGTCATTCAGTAGTGGTTACACATCATTCAGTAGTGTTTACTTGTCATTCAGTAGTGGTTACACATCATTCGGCAGTGTTTACTTGTCATTCAGTAATGGTTATATATCATTTAGTAGTGTTTACTTGTCATTCAGTAGTGGTTACACATCATTCGGTAGTGGTTACTTGTCATTCAGTAGTGGTTACACATCATTCAGTAATGTTTACTTGTCATTCAGTAGTGGTTACACATCATTTGGTAGTGGTTACTTGTCATTCAGTAGTGGTTACACATCATTCAGTAGTGTTTACTTGTCATTCAGTAGTGGTTACACATCATTTGGCAGTGTTTACTTGTCATTCAGTAGTGGTTACACATCATTCGGTAGTGGTTACTTGTCATTCAGTAGTGGTTACACATCATTCAGTAGTGTTTACTTGTCATTCAGTAGTGGTTACACATCATTTGGTAGTGGTTACTTGTCATTCAGTAGTGATTACACATCATTCAGTAGTGTTTACTTGTCATTCAGTAGTGGTTACACATCATTCAGTAGTGTTTACTTGTCATTCAGTAGTGTTTACTTGTCATTCAGTAGTGGTTACACATCATTTGGTAGTGGTTACTTGTCATTCAGTAGTGGTTACACATCATTCAGTAGTGTTTACTTGTCATTCAGTAGTGGTTACACATCATTCAGCAGTGTTTACTTGTCATTCAGTAGTGGTTACACATTATTCAGTAGTGTTTACTTGTCATTCAGTAGTGGTTACACATCATTCAGTAGTGTTTACTTGTCATTCAATAGCGGTTACACACCATTCAGTAGTGTTTACTTGTCATTCAGTAGTGATTACACATCATTTGGTCATGGTTACTTGTCATTCAGTAGTGGTTACACATCATTCAGTAGTGTTTACTTGTCATTCAGTAGTGATTACACATCATTCAGTAGTGTTTACTTGTCATTCAGTAGTGGTTACACATCATTTTGTAGTGGTTACACATCATTCAGCAGTGTTTACTTGTCATTCAGTAGTGGTTACACATCATTCAGTAGTGTTTACTTGTCATTCAGTATTGGTTACACATCATTTGGTAGTGGTTACACATCATTCAGCAGTGTTTACTTGTCATTCAGTAGTGATTACACATCATTTGGTAGTGGTTACACATCATTCAGTAGTGTTTACTTGTCATTCAGTAGTGATTACACATCATTTGGTAGTGGTTACACATCATTCAGTAGTGTTTACTTGTCATTCAGTAGTGGTTACACATTATTCGGCAGAGGTTACACATCATTCAGTAGTGGTTACACATCATTCGACAGTGTTTACTTGTCATTCAGTAGTGGTTACACATCATTCAGCAGTGTTTACTTGTCATTCAGTAGTGGTTACACATCATTCAGTAGTGTTTACTTGTCATTCAGTAGTGGTTACACATCATTCAGTAGTGTTTACTTGTCATTCAGTAGTGGTTACACATCATTCAGTAGTGTTTACTTGTCATTCAGTAGTGATTACACATCATTTGGTAGTGGTTACTTGTCATTCAGTAGTGGTTACACATCATTCAGTAGTGTTTACTTGTCATTCAGTAGTGGTTACACATCATTCGGCAGTGTTTACTTGTCATTCAGTAGTGATTACACATCATTCAGTAGTGTTAACTTGTCATTCGGCAGTGTTTACTTGTCAGTCAGTAGTGGTTACACATCATTCAGCAGTGTTTACTTGTCATTCAGTAGTGTTTACACATCATTCAGCAGTGTTTACTTGTCATTCAGTAGTGGTTACACATCATTCAGTAGTGTTTACTTGTCATTCAGTAGTGGTTACACATCATTCAGTAGTGTTTACTTGTCATTCAGTAGTGGTTACACATCATTCAGTTGTGTTTACTTGTCATTCGGTAGTGGTTACAAATTATTCGGCAGTGTTTACTTGTCATTCAGTAGTGGTAACACATCATTCAGTAGTGGTAACTTGTCATTCGGCAGTGTTTTCTTGTCATTCAGTAGTGGTTACACATCATTCGGTAGTGGTTATTTGTCATTCAGCAGTGTTTACTTGTCATTCAGTAGTGATTACACATCATTCGGTAGTGGTTACTTGTCATTCAGCAGTGTTTACTTGTCATTCAGTATTGGTTACAAATCATTTGGTAGTGGTTACTTGTCATTCTGTAGTGGTTACACATCATTCAGCAGTGGTTATTTGTCATTTTGCAGTGTTTACTTGTCATTCAGTATTGGTTACACATCATTCAGTAGTGGTAACTTGTCATTCGGCAGTGTTTACTTGTCATTCAGTATTGGTTACACATCATTCAGTAGTGGTAACTTGTCGTTCGGCAGTGTTAACTTGTCATTCAGTATTGGTTATACATCATTCAGTTGTGGTAACTTGTCGTTCGGCAGTGTTTACTTGTCATTCAGTAGTGGTTATACATCATTCAGTAAGGGTTTCTTGTCATTCGGTAGTGTTTACTTGTCATTCAGTAGTGATTATACATCATTCGGTAGTGGTTACTTGTCATTCAGTAGTGGTTATACATCATTCTGTAGTGGTAAGTTGTCATTTGGCAGCATTTACTTGTCGTTCAGTATTGGGTCAGATCATTCGGTAGTGGTTACTTATCATTTGGCAGTGTTTACTTGTCATTCGGCAGTGGTTATACATCATTCGGTAGTGGTAACTTGTCATTCGAAAGTGTTTACTTGTCATTCAGTATTGGTTATACATCATTCGGTAGTGGTAACTTGTCGTTCAGCAGTGTTTACTTGTCATTCAGTACTGGTTATACATCATTCGGTAGTGGTAACTTGTCGTTCGGCAGTTTTTACTTGTCATTCCGTAGTGGTTATACATCATTCAGTAGTGGTTACTTGTCATTTAGAAGTGTTTCCTTGTCATTCAGTATTGGTTACATAGCATTTGGTAGTGGTTACTTGTCATTTGGCAGTGTTTACTTGTCATTCAGTATTGGTTATACATCATTCAGTAGTGGTAACTTTTCGTTCGGCAGTGATTACTTGTCATTTAGTATTGGGTACAAATCATTCGGTAGTGGTTACTTGTCATTTGGCAGTGTTTACTTGTCATTCAGTATTGGTTAAACATCATTCGGTATTGGTAACTTTTTGTTCGGCAGTGTTTCCTTGTCATTCAGTATTGGTTATACATCATTCGGTAGTGGTAACTTGTCGTTCGGCAGTGTTTACTTGTCATTCAGTATTGGTTACACATCATTCGGTAGTGGTAACTTGTCATTCGGCAGTGTTTACTTGTCATTCAGTATTGGTTACAAATCATTCGGTAGTGGTTACTTGTCACTTGACAGTGTTTACTTGTCATTCAGTATTGGTTATACATCATTCGGTAGTGGTAACTTCTCATTTGGCAGTGTTTACTTGTCATTCAGTATCGATTACAAATCACTCGGTAGTGGTTACTTCTCATTTGGCAGTGTTTACTTGTCATTCAGTATTGGTTACACATCATTCATTAGTGGTTACTTGCCATTTGGTAGTGTTTACTTGTCATTCAGTATGGGTTACACATCATTCGGTAGTGGTTACTTGTCATTTGGTAGTGTTTACTTGTCATTCAGTATTGGTTACACATCATTTGGTAGTGGTTACTTGTCTTTCGGCAGTGTTTACTTGTCATTCAGTAGTGGTTACACATCATTCAGCAGTGGTTACTTTTCATTCAGCAGTGTTTACTTGTCATTCAGTAGTGGTTACACATCATTCAGCAGTGGTCACACATCATTCAGCAGTGGTTACACATCATTCAGCAGTGGTTACACATCATTCAGCAGTGGTCACACATCATTCAGCAGTGGTCACACATCATTCAGCAGTGGTCACACATCATTCAGCAGTGCTTACACATCATTCAGCAGTGGTCACACATCATTCAGCAGTGGTCACACATCATTCAGCAGTGGTTACACATCATTCAGTAGTGGTTACACATCATTCAGCAGTGTTTACACATCATTCAGCAGTGTTTACTTGTCATTCAGTAGTGGTTACATATTATTCAGCAGAGGTTACTTGTCATTTAGCAGTGTTAACTTGTCATTCAGCAGTGGTTACACATTATTCAGCAGTGGTTACACATCATTCAGTAGTGGTTACACATCATTCAGCAGTGTTTACACATCATTCAGCAGTGTTTACTTGTCATTCAGTAGTGGTTACATATTATTCAGCAGAGGTTACTTGTCATTTGGCAGTGTTAACTTGTCATTCAGTAGTGGTTACACATCATTCAGCAGTGGTTACACATCATTCAGAAGTGGTTACTTGTCATTTGGCAGTGTTTACTTGTCATTCAGTAGTGGTCACACATCATTCAGTAGTTGTTACACATCATTCAGCAGTGGTTACTTGTCATTCAGCAGTGTTTACTTGTCATTCAGTAGTGGTTACACATCATTCAGCAGTGGTTACTTGTCATTTAGCAGTGTTTACTTGTCATTCAGTAGTGGTTACACATTATTCAGCAGTGGTTACACATCATTCAGTAGTGGTTAATTGGCATTTGGCAGTGGTTACACATCATTCAGCAGAGGTTACTCATCATTCAGTAGTAGTTACACATCATTCAGTAGTGGTTACATGGCATTTGGCAGTGGTTACATATCATTCAGCAGAGGTTTCTCATCATTCAGTAGTAATTATACATCATTCAGGAGTGGTTACTTGTCATTCAGCAGTGTTTACTTGTCATTCAGTAGTGTTTACTTGTCATTCGGCAGTGGTTACTTGTCATTCAGCAGTGTTTACTTGTCATTCAGTAGTGGTTACACATCATTCAGCAGTGGTAACACATCATTCAGTTGTGGTTACACATCATTCAGCAGTGGTTACACATTATTCAGCAGTGTTTACACATCATTCAGCAGTGTTTACTTGTCATTCTGTGGTGGTTACACATTATTCAGCAGTGTTTACACATCATTCAGCAGTGTTTACACATCATTCAGCAGTGTTTGCACATCATACAGCAGTGATTACACATCATTCAGTTGTGGTTACACATCATTCAGTTGTTGTTAACCATCATTCAGTAGTGGTTACACATTATTCAGAAGTGTTTACACATCATTCAGCAGTGTTTACTGATCATTCAGTAGTGTTTACACATCATTCAGTTGTGGTTACACATCATTCAGCAGTGGTTACACATTATTCAGCAGTGTTTACACATCATTCAGCAGTGGTTACACATCATTCAGCAGTGGTTACACATCATACAGCAGTGATTACACATCATTCGGCAGTGTTTACTTGTCATTCAGTAGCGGTTACACATCATTCAACAGTGGTTACATGTCATTCAGCAGTGTTTATTTTTCATTAAGTATCGGTTACACATCATTTAGCAGTTGTTACATGTCATTTGGCTGTGTTTACTTCTCATTCAGTAGTGGTTATAAATCATTCAGTAGTGGTTACTTGTCGTTCGGCAGTGCTTACTTGTCATTCAGTAGTGGTTACACATCATTCAGCAGTGGTCACACATCATTCAGCAGTGGTTACACATCATTCAGCAGTGGTTACACATCATTCAGCAGTGTTTACACATCATTCAGCAGTGTTTACTTGCCATTCAGTAGTGGTTACACATTATTCAGCAGAGGTTAAATATCATTCAGCAGTGGTTACTTGTCATTCAGCAGTGTTTACTTGTCATTCAGTAGTGTTTACACATCATTCAGCAGTGGTTACTTGTCATTTGGCAGTGTTTACTTGTCATTCAGTAGTGGTTACACATCATTCAGAAGTGGTTACTTGTCATTTGGCAGTATTTACTTGTCATTCAGTAGTGGTTACACATTTTTCAGCAGTGGTTACACATCATTCAGTAGTGGTTACATGGCATTTGGCAGTGGTTACACATCATTCAGCAGAGGTTACACATCATTCAGTAGTGGTTATACATCATTCAGGAGTGGTTACTTGTCATTCAGCAATGTTTACTTGTCATTCAGTAGTGTTTACTTGTCATTTGGCAGTGGTTACTTGTCATTCAGCAGTGTTTACTTGTCATTCAGTAGTGGTTACACATCATTCAGCAGTGGTTACACATCATTCAGTTGTGGTTACACATCATTCAGCAGTGGTTACACATTATTCAGCAGTGTTTACACATCATTCAGCAGTGTTTACTTGTCATTCAGTAGTGGTTACACATTATTCAGCAGTGTTTACACATCATTCAGCAGTGTTTACACATCATTCAGCAGTATTTACACATCATACAGCAGAGGTAACACATAATTCAGTAGTGGTTACACATCAATCAGCAGAGTTAACACATAATTCAGCAGTGGTTACACATTATTCAGCAGAGGTAACACATAATTCAGTAGTGGTAACACATCATTCAGCAGTGTTTACTTGTCATTCAGCAGTGTTTACTTGTCATTCAGTAGTGGTTACACATCATTCAGCAGTGGTTACACATCATTCAGCAGTGTTTACACATCATTCAGCAGTGGTTACACATCATTCAGCAGTGGTTACACATCATTCAGCAGTGTTTACACATCATTCAGCAGTGTTTACTTGCCATTCAGTAGTGGTTACACATTATTCAGCAGAGGTTACACATCATTCAGCAGTGGTTACACATCATTCAGCAGTGGTTACTTGTCATTCAGCAGTGTTTACTTGTCATTCAGTAGTGTTTACACATCATTCAGCAGTGGTTACTTGTCATTTGGCAGTGTTTACTTGTCATTCAGTAGTGGTTACACATCATTCAGAAGTGGTTACTTGTCATTTGGCAGTATTTACTTGTCATTCAGTAGTGGTTACACATTATTCAGCATGGTTACACATCATTCAGTAGTGTTTACATGGCATTTGGCAGTGGTTACACATCATTCAGCAGAGGTTACACATCATTCAGTAGTGGTTATACATCATTCAGGAGTGGTTACTTGTCATTCAGCAATGTTTACTTGTCATTCAGTAGTGTTAACTTGTCATTTGGCAGTGGTTACTTGTCATTCAGCAGTGTTTACTTGTCATTCAGTAGTGGTTACACATCATTCAGCAGTGGTTACACATCATTCAGTTGTGGTTACACATCATTCAGTTGTTGTTAACCATCATTCAGTAGTGGTTACACATTATTCAGAAGTGTTTACACATCATTCAGCAGTGTTTACTGATCATTCAGTAGTGTTTACACATCATTCAGTTGTGGTTACACATCATTCAGCAGTGGTTACACATTATTCAGCAGTGTTTACACATCATTCAGCAGTGTTTACTTGTCATTCAGTAGTGGTTACACATTATTCAGCAGTGTTTACACATCATTCAGCAGTGTTTACACATCATTCAGCAGTATTTACACATCATACAGCAGAGGTAACACATAATTCAGTAGTGGTTACACATCAATCAGCAGAGGTAACACATAATTCAGCAGTGGTTACACATTATTCAGAGGTAACACATAATTCAGTAGTGGTTACTTGTCATTCAGCAGTGTTTACTTGTCATTCAGCAGTGTTTACTTGTCATTCAGTTGTGGTTACACATCATTCAGCAGTGGTTACACATCATTCAGCAGTGTTTACACATCATTCAGCAGTGTTTACTTGTCATTCAGTAGTGGTTACACATTATTCAGCAGTGGTTACATGTCATTCAACAGTGGTTACTTGTCATTCAGCAGTGTTTATTTGTCATTCAGTAGTGGTTACACATCATTCAGCTGTAATTACATGTCATTCTGCATGCAGTGGTCACACATCATTCGGCAGTGATTGCAGATCATTCGCCAGTGGTAACTCGTCATTCAGCAGTGGTTACTTGTCATGTGGTAGTGGTCACACATCATTCAGCAGCTGTTACATGTAATTCAGCAATGTTCACTTGTCATTTGGTAGTGGTTACACATCATTCGGCAGTGATTGCATATCATTCGGCAGTGGTAACTTGTCATTCGGTAGTGGTTACACATCATTCGGCAAACACAAGTCAAAATACAAATTGATGAGTTATTTTCTTTGTTCATTTCTTTTACGGGTGCTGTATATGACATAGGTGTAGGAGCTGGGGGCCATGCCACCCCGACCCCACTAATATTCAGGTTCAGCATATACTTTGGATCCTGGAAGTACATCCTGATACACCGTCTCCACAATTTGCCCTGCCACCCCCCCCCCCCCCCCCCCCCTCAATGATTGAAATGCTCCTACATCTATGTATGATAATATTTCAAGGCACTGCGCTGTACAAACATTGTATATTGGATATTGAAACGATGATTCTGAGCTTAAAGCAACACATCCACGTTTGAACTTTAAAAAAAAAAAATTTAATTGAGTTATGAGCACATTTCCCATACAAACATATGATCAATTAGCTGTATATGAGCATATAAACACAATCCCGTACAAAATGATGCCCAAATTATAATGCGTGACTAACACTCTATAAAACAAGTGTGTAACTCACCCGAGTCAAAAAAATTGTCAAAATGACTTTTAAGGCAGGTAAAGTACACTACTCACTAAAACGTGAAGTTTTTTAATACGACTTGCATAATTCAATTTGAAGCCAAGTTGGAATCCTCAGCAATTTAAAAATAATTTATAAAGCGTTTGTCACGCTTTATAATTTGGACATCTTTTTTTATAATTCTAAAGCGTTCTGGATAGTGTTTGTTAGCACATATACAGCTCACTGACAATATATTTATGTATGGGAAATGTGCTCACAACTCATTTGAAAAACTTTTTAAAACAGCTTAAACGTGAATGTGTTGCTTTAATGTACGTCCAATAGCAATGAAAACTGGCCAGAGAATCTTTCTTCAAAACAAGCAAGAAGGGGTTGTTGTCGCTATCCCCCGCAATAGGACATTTTACATAGATTATCAGAGTTCTGAATCATAAAAATGAAAACTCACACACAGTAAAAGGCATTACTAGATCACTGGGTTTTGAAATTGTGCACCAAAAAGGGAGAATTTCGATATAATTATGTGCTAATTGTTTCCATAGTAACAATATATACTTAAAATGAAAACAATTGGTTATCATTTGTACAAAGTTATCTTGAACGGTTACTAGAATTTGTTACCATGGTACTAGAAAAAATATTTAAAACCGCATCATTGCAAAATAAACTACTTGCCCACCAGGTTGACATGTATACAAAGTTTCATGAAATTATCTTGAACTGTTTTGAAGTAATGAGAATTTGCTAATTTTTGCTATTTGTTTCCATGGTAAAAGAAAACATATTCAAAATAAAAACTCCATGGTATCAAAAAACACTACTAGATCCTGGGGTCAACTTGTGTACAAGGTTTCATAAAGTAACCTAGAGTGGTTTCTGCGATGTGATCCGGAAATGGCAGATTTTGTCATTTTGGCTATTTGTTTCCATTGTAACAAAATAATGAAAACTTCCTCATTCCAAAAGGCACTACCAGACCATTAGTTTGACATGTGTGTACTGTTGGAGTGAGGTCCATGGTGGCACTTTTACATGCATTCTCCACTAATAGAAGCCAATTACCATTTTAAAGTCCCTGGAGTTCCTAGAGAAAGTTTTTTAACATAAAGTGGAATTTTCGGTGTTATTTTCGCATTATGATGGGTCTACCAATCGAAATAGCCAAGCCAGTGTAACGTGCACCTTTTTCTCAAAATTCATTTTGTATTGCTGAACATTTTACTAATTTGCTGTGTCCCTGGGTGAAGTGTACCCAGGGTATATTTAACATGTCTCATAGTTACAGATATAACTTCTATTTGATCGACTTTATTGTTTGTTTCTATTGACAGAGTGTTGTCATTCAAGTAAAGGCTTTTGAAATACTTTCTGTTCCATTTTCTTTTCAAAATACTGGAAATGTAGATGTCCCTGAGTTTCTGAACAGATACATTACCGATATTTCAATGGACTTGAGACCATAGTTATGTTCATATTTAATAAACGCTAATCACTTTGGCATACTACGTAATGGGTACAAACATAATAATAAAACATTTAGTTACTAGTTCTCATCTTTCTTCATAATAATGCAATCCTACACCTGAACCTGGAAAAATTACGTTCAGATAGGAACAGAACTGTTACCATATTTCTCTAACTATACTCCCAGTTTTAAATATTTTACCAGCTTTAACTATTTAACCCTGCAGTAGTCTCTTTCTAGTCATTGAAAAATCACATTTGAAGTGATCATTGCAAATTTGCAATGATAATACCGATTGTGTAACAGATATGTTACCCACAGATACATACTTTACAGAACAGTTTGAAACAACAACTCAGTCCAAGACCAAAACCCATCATACCACCAGTCAACTCTTACGTCACAGCTATTATGGCGAATACAGGTTTATTGGTAAAACCGATGAGGACAAGGAATAATATGTAGATGTCTCTTTCTTTTCAAAGCATAATGCTAAGAACCAAATTCAGTTTCGGTGACCATATCACAAAGTACTTGGGTTTCATGTATAACTAAAATTTGTCAGGCATCCGAACCTTTGTCAGTTGTTGGGTCTGCTAGATTCTACAGTGTAACAGTGTTCTGCAGGAAACTGGTTCACAGTTCTCTCAAAGACAATTTGATTGAAACAGATACTTGATATTGTTTTAAGCAAGCTGTCTTTCGAGATAGATCTTCGAATCATTTTAGTCTTTACAGTTGCATTATATTTCTGCAGGATTTATTAGTCATGCCATATTTCACAGTAAGATTTCGGTATGCTATGTATTTCTAGATTCCACATAATTCCGAATCCCCCCACTTCCCCACCTCCCCAAAATTCATAGTTTATTTATCAACTTTGTGCAGCAGGAATATGTGGTACAATTACACTTATGGAAGTATACTTTTTTCTTGTCTATAATGAAGACATTCCATCTTTTTAGCTATTAAAACATTGTATTCACATGTATTAACTGTTTTTGTCATATTTATTGAATGCCTTTAGTTATGGACAGATACGTTACTTCTTGCAGTACATTCAATTAGTTACTTAGGTTAAGCTATTATGGAGAAAATCCATCCATTATAATTTCTATCCTATATTTCATGTTTGGGGTTTCAAACTTACTGGTAAACACACTTAATTAACACTGGATAAATCAATACATACAAATATGAAATTATAAATGTACTTGAACTACAAAATTTAAATTGAATTATTTGTTCAAATAGCGCAATAAAATACTAAGATTCATAATACCCACCAGAACATGTTGCAATGTACCCTCTGATGTATGTCATATCAAAATACCATAGCGCTGAAAATGCCATTCTTGCAGTTTAAATCTAATGACTTGAACCTTGTTCTGTTAAGAGGTAACATATCTGTCTGTGGTAAAATTGGGTTGATGTATTGGAAGCGTCATATCTATGAAATCCGACTTATTTAAGATCAACCAGTATAGATTTGAGTTTTTCAGATGTGTGGCTTTCATGATATGGAGGAGTGAAACGAGTCTGCTCTGGTCATATTTTTACTTTTACCACACCCCAGATGGCTCACGTTAGTGGAGAATGAATGTTTAACAGCTTTGGTACTCCAGAAATGGCAAATTTTGTAACTTTGATTATCGGCAATGCTTCCGTTGTTAGTGAAAAAATATTGTAAATGAAATCTCTCTAATAGCATAAGGCACTTCTACACAGTAGGTTGACATGTGTACAAAGTATTGTGCCGTTACCATAAACAGTTTTAGAGTTTCCGAATTTGTAATTTTGGCTTTTTGTATCCATGGTAACAGAAAAATAATGACAGTAAAAACACCTCAATAGCAAAATACACTACTAGACCACTAGATAAACATTATTAAAAGTTTCGTGAAGTTGCATTGAACGGTTTTGTGGTGGTGCTCCAAAAACACTTTCGGGGACAGTGTCTAATTTTATTTTCCCCACAAAATTGCATTGCGGGTTATAATAAGAATGTTGCAAGGATTTTCCAAATAGAACACTATATATGGTATTTAAAAGCATACTACACTCAGGTTGGAATATAAATGGACTATAATATGTTAATATTATTACATTATATACTAGTAATTCACCAAAATAAGTGGAATTCGATTGAACAAGAGGCTACTTAAATTTTCTTCCTTTTTCCTTTGTGTCACATGTACAGTATTGCAGAATGTGTGTACACTATACACGGGTGCCAAAATGCGTGTACATTTTTCAACAGGTGCGAAAAAAAGACGTACTGACTCGCCCCTACCATGTTTAAGTCTGAATGCCTCAGATTTCACGAATACTTAAAGGTGCATATTTCTGTAAAATGGAGAAAACCATGAGGCCCTCCCAGGGGTTTTGGAGGTCTGGAGAACATGGCCATTTATTTTCAGAGATCCTTGGATCAAAGGCTTTATTTAAGAGATCTAGGGATATTGTCCTTAAAGAAAAAAAGTACCTAATTTTACCAATTTTATCAGAGACATATAAACAGAGATAGGCAACAGGAGGCACTTGCCTAAATTTCAGGTGGCACATTTGGCTTTTTCTAGTTTAGTTTGAACTTATTTATTTTACTTTGATTGAGAAACAAGTTCCTACAACTTAGACAAATCACGCTTTAAGTCTTCCTGGGTAAAACCAGTACTAAGCATATATGGAAAAAGTGTCTTGCACAAGGACACCACACATAGTCGTGGGGAAGGATTGAAATACCCACAACCCTCCTATCAAGGGTTCGGTGCTTTACCAATAGACCAACATATTTCGATTTCAATCCGTAATAATTTAAATTCAGAAGAAAAATATTAATTAATTGATCATTTTTATCAGCTTTACTTTGGCACCAAAATCGTTAAATTCAGACCAAGATTCGAAGAGTTATTATAGAAATACTAAAAGTGCCGTGTACATTATATTGCTATTAGCCTGCCAGCCTCTGTAATTAAGTTACTGATTTTATGTATAATTTCTATACTTTTAAAATGAGATGTTGACTGCTTGAAACAGCTTTTGACAGCTTTGGGGGTTTCTTACAACGTGTTAGTCTGGGGCCCTGCACAACTTTATCCCATAATCGTAGAAATAAATTTTGGATGGTAATTCCGAACAAAGATATATTTACTGTTATGATGCTTACAGACAGAATAGTGCAGTTGTTATTATCATCGATTTCGGATCGTAAGGACTGGTGTTCAATTCCACCCGGCATCAACGTTTTTTTATAAGATTGTGTTAACGCAATAAAGTCAATTATTTATGTGTATTTATTGCCTTTTGTAAATTAACCATTCATCCATTAAATTTTTTTTTTGTCTCTTTTGTCATTCCATCAATATCTTCTTTGGCTCTTCTTACCAAAGGCCAGCAGGGGATATGTCATGGTAAATTGTCCGTTGTCCATTCGTTAACCTTTTTCTTGTAGAAGCGTTAGCATTCCCCACATTTTTCAAACAATCTTATCCAAAATCACACAGCATTTGTATAACCATAAAATCTTGAAGTTCTTGAACCAGCAAGATTTAACCACAAATGCTCCCTGCCACAGGGCTTACAAGCACGTTTTTAAGGAAAATTAAAAAAACACCTTTTCTCTGAAAGTTCAAGCCATAGATATTTTTAACGAGGAAAAGAAGACAGTACATGGATTTTGCTTATTATGATGATGTGTAAATGATAAAAGAGAAGACTATAGTAGACGTTTTACTTAAGGGAACACTATTTGGTAGTTTCAGGGAACTATGTTTAAAACTTTTGGAGATTTAGGGAACAGTGGAAATACTTTTAGAGATCTAGGGAAAATGGACAAAATATTTTTGGGAACTTTGGCAAATACTTTTCGAGATCTGGGGAACAATAGGCATTATTTTAAGAAATCCAGAAAACAGGGACCCGCCCCCCCACCCCCTTCCCCTGAACCATATAGTTGGGTTTCCTTGGAATTTGTGCCCCAAATGAGTAGAAAAATCTATTTCAGAATTAACTAGTGAAAGCATGAACGAAGTTGTTCTATTCCTTGAAAATGTCTGCAGGCATGTTTGTTGATCCATCTATGTCCGAAGAAAATGAACATCTTAAAAATCCTCAAATAGAAACGATTTTTTACACATGTAATCTTTTCTATTAGATATATATACCTATATATAAATATTATATGCACATCTTAAAAGAAAATGTTTTAAGTGAACAAAATCATAACACACCAAACATGTATATAATACTTATCAATAACACGTGTGTGTTATTGTCAAACAGTTTGTATAAAAAATTAATTAATTCTTTTTAATTTTTTTTTGTCCTGACTGCAGTTTGAACACACAACTTCTGGGTTGACAATTCAATGTTAAAACCACTAGACTAAGCTTGCCCCACTTAAATATACACTATTTTAACACTTTTAAAGGTGTAAGTTGGGAAAGGAGCGTCATTCTAGTTGACCAGAAGTACAATTAATTTAAACGTTGAATTATCGTATATGCAATTATTAGTGACCAACTAAAAGTATTTACTGTTGTATATAAAATATATCGAAAATCAAACATTTGTATCCTAGATTTTCATAGGCAAATTGCTAGTACAGCGAAGTACCTTTATTTGAAATCCTCATTAATATGAGGTCAGCCCATCACAAATTGATGGCCTGTCTGACTATAGCTTAAATCACCAGTCGTGGAGGATTAAGCACCTTTCTGAAGACTTACCAAAATGGATAAAAAGCATCTCATTATCATTAATAAATATAAACTGAAAAGTTTAGTATGTCAAATCCACCAGAATGTAACAAAAATTGATATATAACTTGAAACAAAATCCCAGTTCTAAAAATAGACAACACATAAATTTAAACTGTTTGACGACCTTCGCATCATCTTTCTGACTCTTTCTAAGATGAAATTTTAACAATATTTACTACATGTAAACCTGTATAACATATCATTGAAATCACACGACTCATTTAATACATAACAAAATATGTTGCCATTTTAAGTGGGAGATCTGTTTTAGTATAACCTAGGCATGTAGCCCTAGTCAGGAAAGTCCCTTTCAACATATTATTTTAGCATGTTTAAAAAGATATCTTTTTAGAAATAAGAGGTCAGTGAGTATATAATATAGGTAATGGTATATTGAAAAAAATGTTTTAGTCAATCTTAAAATTTTGAAAAATCCTGATATACCTACTTTAACCCTTTACTCCTTAGATACGCGTTTTCCCGCACCAATCACAGAAGACTTTTGAAAACAGTGCAGGAAGAGTTCAGATTGCTCGTAACGAACAATCTGAACACTTCCTGCACTATTTTCCACTCAGTCAGTTAATATAAACATAATTCACCAAATAATTCAAAAGCCTTCTATATAAGGTGTCCAAAGGCGTCTATATTAGATGTGTCCAAAGGCGTCTATATGAAGTAGAGGGTCAAAACATTTTCCTGTTGGGGAATGGCTTAAATTATATGCACACTAGTCTGAAATCTTTACATTCCATGCTGAAATCTTTACATTCCAGACCAAAATCATTACACTCCAGACTGATATTCTTACTCTCCAGACTGAAATTCTTACACTCAAGACTGAAATTCGTACACCCCAAACTGAAATCCTTCCACTACAGACTGAAATTCTTTCAACCCAGACTGAAATTCTTACACCCAAGACTAAAATTATTCCACTCCAGACTGAAATTCGTACACCCAAGACTGAATTTCTTCCTCTTCAGACCAAATCCTTACACTACAGACTGAAATTCTTCCACTCTAGACTGAAATTCTTACACTCCAGACTAAAATCCTTACACTTGAGACTGAAAATCTTTCACTCTAGACTAAAATTCTACTTTCCAGACTGAAATTCTTACACCCCAGACTGAAAATCTTCCATTCCAGACTGAAATTCTTACACTTCAGACTGAAATCCTTCCATTCCAAACTGAAATCCTTACACTCCAGACTGAAATTCTTCCACTCCTGACTTAAATCCTTACTTTCCAGACTGAAATTCTTACAACCCAGACTGAAATTTTGCCACTCCAGATTGAAATTCTTATGCTTCAGACTTAAATCCTTCCACTCCAGACTGAAATCCTTACACTCAAGAGTGAAATTTTTCAACTTCAGACTGAAATTATTCCACTCCAGACTGACATTCTTCACTTGACCGAAATTGTTACACCCCAGAGGGAACTTGTTCCACTACAGACTAAAATTGTTAAACTCCAGACTAAAATCCTTACATCACAGACTAAAATCCTTAAATTCTATACTGAAACTCTTACACTCCAGACTGGAATTCTTACACTATAACCTATAATCCTTACACTCCAGACTAAAATTCTTACACTCCAGACTGAAATTCTTTCACTGGACTGAAATTATTACATGGCAGATTGAACTCATTCCACTACAGACTAAAATCCTAAAACTCCAGACTAAAATCCTTACATCCCAGACTAAAATCCTTACATTCCAGACTGAAATTCTTACACTCCAGACTGGAATTCTTACACTATAGCCTGAAATCCTTACATCCCAGACTAAAATCCTTACATTCTAGAATGAAATTCTTACACTCCAGACTGAAATTTTACACTATAGACTGAAATCCTTACATTCCATACTGAAATTCTTCCACTCTATACTGAAATCCTCACATTCCAGGCTGAAATCTTTACATTCCACACTGAAATCCTCACTTTCCAGACTGAAATTCTTTCAATCCAGACTGAAATTCTTTCACCCCAGACTAAAATTCTTCCACCCCAGACTGAAATTCTTCCACTCCAGATATAAATCTTTACTTTCAAGACTGAAATTCTTACAATCCAGACTGAAATCCTTCCACTCCAGACTCAAATCCTTACACCCCAGACTGAAATTCTTCCACTCCAGACTGATATTATTACACTCCAGACTGAAATCCTTCCACTCCAGACTGAAATCCTTAGACTCAAGACTGAAATTCTTCCTATCCAGACTTAAATCCTTACTTTTGAGACTGAAATTTTTCCACTTCAGACTGATGTTTTAAAATCCAGTCTGAAATTATTACACACTCAGATTGAAATTCTTCCCTCCAGACTGAAATTATTACACCCCAGATTGAAAGTCTTTCAATCAACTGAAATTGTTACACCCCAGATTGAACTGTTCCACTATGTACTAAAATCCTTACATACCACAATGAAATCCTAAAACTCCCGACTAAAATCCTAACATTCAAGACTGGAATTTTTACACTATAGACTGAGATTCTTACACTCCAGACTGAAATTCTTACACTCCAGACTGAAATCCTTCTACTCTAGACTGAAATCCTTACATTCCAGGCTGAAATCCTTACTTTCCAGACTGAAATTATTCCACTCGAGACTGAAATTCTTTCAATCCAAACTGAAATTCTTACACTCCAGACTGTAATTCTTACACTATAGCCTGAAATCCATACATCCCAGACTAAAATCCTTACAATCCAGAATGAAATTCTTACACTCCAGATTGAAAATATTACACTATAAACAGAAATCTTTACACTCCATACTGAAATTCTTCCACTTTATTCTGAAATCCTCACATTCCAGACTAAAATCCTAACATTCCACACTGAAATCCTTACTCTCCAGACTGAAATTCTTCCATTCCAGATTGAAAGTATTTCAATCCAGACTGAAATTCTTTCACCCAAGACTGAAATTCTTCCACTCCAAACTAAATTCTTCCACTCCAGAAATAAATTTTTACTTTCAAGACTGAAATTCTTACACCCAAGACTGAAAATCTTCCAGTCAAGAATGAAATTCTTACAATCAAGACTAAAATCCTTCCACTCCAGATTGAGATCCTTACACTCCAGACTGAAATCCTTCCACTCCAGACTCAAATCCTTACTTTCCAGACTGAAATTCTTTCACCCTAGACTAATATTCTTCCACTCGAGACTGAAATCCTTCCACTCTAGACTGAAATCCTTAAATTCCAGGCTGAAATTCTTGCATTCCAGGCTGAAATCCTTACACTCCAGACTGAAATCCTTTCATTTCAGACTGAAATCCTTACACTCAACACTGAAATTCTTCCACTCCAGACTGAAATCCTTACTTTTGAGACTGAAAATCTTGCACTCCAGACTAAAATTCTACTTTCCAGACTGAAATTCTTACACCCTAAATCCTTCAACTCTAGACTGAAATCCTTACATTCCAGCTCAAATCCTAACTTTCCAGACTGAAATTATTCCACTCTAGACTGAAATTTTTTCAATCCAAACTGAAATTCTTACACTCCAGACTGTAATTCTTACACTATTGCCTGAAATCCTTACATCTCAGACTAAAATCCATACAATCCAGAATGCAATTCTTACACTCCAGACTGACAATATTACACTATAAACTGAAATCCTTATACTCCATACTGAAATTCTTCCACTCTATAATGAAATCCTCACATTCCAGGCTGAAATCCTTACATTCCACACTGAAAGCCTTACTCTCCAGAATGAAATTCTTCCATTCCAGATTGAAATTATTTCAATCCAACTGAAATTCTTTCACCCCAGACTGAAATTCTTCCATTCCAGACTCAAATCCTTACTTTCCAGACTGAAATTCTTTCACCCCAGACTAACATTCTTCCACTCAAGACTGAAATCCTTCCACTCTAGACTGATGAAATCCTTACATTCCAGGCTGAAATCCTTACACCCCAGACTGAAATCCTTTCACTCCAGACTGAAATCCTTACACTCAAGACTGAAATTCTTCCACTCCAGAATGAAATCCTTACACTCCAGACTGATATCCTTACACTTGAGACTGAAATTATTTCACTCCAGACTTAAATCTTTACTTTCCAGACTGAAAATCTTCCACTCCAGACTAAAATTCTATTTTCCAGACTGAAATTCTTATACTTCAGACTGAAATTCTTACACTTCAGACTGAAATCCTTCCATTCCAAACTGAAATCCTTACACTTCAGACTAAAATTCTTCCACTCCAGACTTAAATCCTTACATTTCAGGCTGAAATCTTCCAAACCCGCGACCTCTGATGTCGGTTGCCGACACTCTGTCGGCTGCACTGCTGCTCCACCTGAAAGTTTAATGCCAATTCTAAAATTGGAATAAAGTTCTGACCTTACAAACATGTAATTAGTTGTTTAATGTTAACCTTAGAGTGCATCTACAATAGACGACATTCTACAAATGACACCTTATAGCGGCACAGAATAGAGAATTTCCTGTCAATTAGCAGATATTTTCCCTAAAAAAAAGTGTCTAGACTAATTTATAAATACCGGGTTAAAAAGAAATGATCAGCTCTTGCCTTGTAATCTTGGCAAGTATACAACAATGGACTTGTCATATTATCCAGGTAATGAACCAAATAACAACTCTTTAAAAACATCAGGGACTGCTTTGAATTAATATAGTCCTTATTATACGAATCTGGCGCGACATTGTCTAGCAGAGGCGTTGTCAAATGCTATTTCCATTGTTTTGAAACAAGCAATATGAGACTATTGATTCCATCTCACAGACCGTTGCCTTTTCTTTCCATGGAATTGTCATGTCACAGACCATTGCCTTTTCTTTCCATGAAATTGTCATCTCACAGACCCCTGTCCTTTCTTTCCATGGAAATGTCAGCTCACAGACCCCAGTCCTTTCTTTCCATGAAATTGTCAACTCCACCATGATGCTTTTCTTTGTTGTTTTTCAAAACCCAAAAAACAATGTCTGGCCAGAAATTTGTGTGAACAACATTTTAGAAGGTTAGGTCTTGTTTAAGTCAATTGCCATGTCTCGTGTTTTTGCTTTTTAAGTATACCGGTGTGATTTTTAGATATTCTTTCCTGGACGAAAGCCCATGTGCACGAAACGCATGCATTCTGCAAAGCAGATGCGCAAGATAATTTTCTATCATTTCATTGTTTTTCAAATATGTGACCTTTCTTGTTTGAGGTTCTTTTTCTATTCTCTTCTCCATTCTGTCTCTTAGATATATTTGGCAAATTGGAAATCTCCTCCATAACCACTCAATCTCTCTCTCTTTATATATAGACTTAGGGACATACCTACCTGATGAGAAGATGATATACTAGTATGCTGAAGCATCCCTTCCTCTGGTATAATCGACGAGAAGAGGTCGTTTGTAAGATGTGAAGGTTAGATGGAGTTGTTAAATTAAAGAATATCATAATAAGTTGGTTGGCAATGTATTACTGTACATGGCACAATATTGATCAGTGAAGGGATAAATCTGTATGCACAAGGTCTTCCTCATGTAGTCTGTCACAGAACCCGATATATCCCAAATTACCAATGAAAAACAGGGAAGTCTATGTCTGTCCCACAATTCATAGCGATTGAACACTTACTAAACTGTGATGTCATTCAAACTTTCAAGTGAAGCAACTGACCAATCAACATGCTCAAATGTGACTTTCCCAACGTTGCTATTTAACGGACCCAAATGGGAGAACTGGGTCGGTCCTGCAGTCTATCTTCCATGTTAACATGTTATATTGTATCTTTCTAATAATTAACACCATTTTATTAAAACTTTTCATTTCCATTCCAATAATTTTTATTATCAATCCAGGGGTCGAGAGTTTGAATCCCCAGTCGGCAAACAGCCCCAGTGATGATTGATTAACGACATTACATCTCATTCATCTCTCACCACTGATTGAAGTGGGAAAGTCCTCAGTTACTTGTGGAGATGGGTGTGCCCGAGTACTGGTTAACCTGTGTGAGGGTCTGAAAAAGGAAGTGGTTAGGTTAACTAATAAAATGATGCTAAAATACACTCATTCAATCAATCAATCAACATTTTCTAGATCCTAAAATCATCACAATTGCATCCAAACATAGATGTTTGTCTAGATAAACCTGTCAAATGAAGTAAATGAAGACAGAGTATTATATTCGATCTGTTCTAAATAAGTCTTTTTGTGCAGTTAAGCAAAATGAAATTTATATGTTATAGTAATCCATATGTCTAAGAGAAATAATAAAATTAGAACAAAGATGTAAAAGTATATTTTTATGTCTCGTAACAAAGCTGACAACCACCAGGAGCTGTAGTGATGTACTAATTTCAGACTTTGTCATTAATAATGGTATTCAAGAAGTGTATCAGAACCGGTTTTATTTAATTAGAATGTTTTAGATATACATTCTCGATTTACATTAACAATTAAATATTATAATATTTATAGGCATGCTATTTCATCTAAATAAGACTGAAGGACAAAATCGTCTTAAATCGCCCACATTTGGCACATGGGATGGTTTTACAAAAAAGATAAAAGAAACTATGAAACTATTTAATAGTATGGTTCTCCATCAGTTATGCTGAATCAGGCTATTGTTATCGTGTGTCCATTAAGCATTTCATAGGGAGGCAGTAAAAATTAAGGATGTCAGGCAACCGGAAACACTGTTTTATGGCCTTATCAAATATGTAACTAAATACCTCAATATAAAAAAGCAAATCCGAAGAAATATCATTTACTATTTTTAAGCATTTTTGCTGATACATTTAAAACTAACAGGACTTCACTAGTTAGACTTATAATCTTGAAACTCCCACCCAGCCAAAATCTCCGTGATGATATATATGCAACATTGTGTCTCATTGCCATTCGTCTCTCACTGCTGATTCCAAGCAAAAAATGAACCCTTTCTTGCAGAGATGATTGTGCTCGAGTACTGCCTAACCTTTTAAGTTCCTAGAAAAGAATGGTTTGGTTAACTGTTAATATTATATTAAAAAGGGATTTTGTAACCTGGGCTATGCGCCTAGGTTATACTAAAATAGATTTCCCGCGTAGAAGTGCAACATATTTTGCGATTTCATTTTTATTTCAATTTGATCCGTTATACACAGGAGCGGATCCACACTTTCAGTTTAGAGAGGCGAAACACAAAATCTAATTGGACACACGTTTTTCAATAGAAATATAGTGAATTTTAATAAACTATAGGAGGTTATTGGTGGGTGGGGGCGTACATCATTTCTTAAAGAGTAGATCCACTATTGAAACAGGCTTACACATAGTTTCATCTAAGAAAGAGTCTGAATGATGTCAGATAGTATTAAAGTGCTGTCTAATTTTAGAATAGGGATTTCATTTCAATTAAGTTAAACACTCCAATTTGAATATAGATTTTGTCACGTTTTGGTTGATTTGACATACCAAACCATTCAGATTTTATTTATTAATGAGATGCTTTTTAACCATTTTAAAATGTATTTTAATTTTTTAAGACATAACACGTAAAGCCTTTTTTCTTGATATAGTCCGTTTAAGGTAGTTTGCTGTGTTCCTGTTGGATTTTCTGAAATCTGGTGTAAATTATCAAAAATCTGTATATTTATACTATGAAATATCATCTTTCGTTTTAACTTTCTTTTTTTTAAAATAGTTCCACTGAATCAGGTTAACAGCACCGATTTTTCGGATGATTTTCACCGTCTTTTCATTATAAAATGGTCAATATTAATTGAAAACTGTTTTTAATAACATTTTTAAATTACTTTTTTATTTCCCATGATAAGATTATAACTTTAATACAGATAAAACCTAATTTATGTTACCTTTACATCTAATTATTACGTCAGGGTTGATTAAAACCTGGTTTATAATTTTTTTACATTCACGCTTTATTGTGTTATATGCTCTGGTACAAGTTCTTGAATTTTACATTTGTTTAACTTTATTCATTCCACTACAATATGACTGGATAAAAAGAGGGGACGGTCATGCTGTTTCTTTTTGATAAATTCAAATTAAAAATGATCACTTAAAACACACGATTTTTTGCCTACTATTTCGTTGTATTTTACATTTAGTATTATATGGCGTTTGTTCCTTGAAGTCGTCTAAAATCACAAGCAAGCGTCGTGTTTTTTTTAGTATTTCATTTTAATTTGAATTCAAATTGATGAAAAAAACTAGCATTTTTATTCAATCATAGTTTTAGTGAATTTAATAAAGTTGAACATATGTAAAATTCAAAACTTGTACCAGAGCTTTTTCGTGCAATCAAAAGTCTTTTTTTTTTAAACCTGCATTCAAGTCAATCCTGGCATTGCAATAAGGTGTAAAGGTAACTAAAATGATATTTTATCTGCATTAAAGTTATAATCTTATCACAGGAATATAAAAAGTAATTTAATAATGTTATTAAAAACAATTTTGAATATAAATTGATTATTTCAAAAAGGAAAAACTGCCGAAAATTGTCCGAAAAACACATACCACCAGGGGGCGCTGTTAACAAGAAATTGTGGTACTATATTAAACAAAACAAAGCTTAAACCAAAGCTGAGAAATCACACATCAATTGTACAGATTTTTCGTAAATTAAGCCAGATGTTGAAATTTCCGGTAGGAATGCGGCGAACTACATAAAAATGGATAAAATGTATCTCATTATCATTAATAAATATAGTCCGAATAGTTTAGTATGTCAAATCCACCAAAACATAACATTATCGATATTTAAATTTGAACTGTTAATTTAAAAGGAAATCCCCATTCTAAAAATAGACAACACTTAAATACTCTTTGACGACCTTTGTTTCGTCATTCAGACTCTTTCTAAGATGAAACGATCTTAATTAATACGTCACAATTCACTCACAAATTAGTTGGCATTTTAAGCGGGAAATCTATTTCAGTCTAATGTAGGCTCATAGCCCAAGTTAGGAAAGCCCTTTTCAATATTCTATTTTGACATATTTAAATTGATATCTTTTTGGCAGTACGGAGTAATAATTGAGTATATAGGCATGATATATTGAAAAAACTGATATATTCCCTTTAAGGAGAATGGTAACGCAGTTGATAGAGTGTTGACCGCTTACTTTAAAGGTCGCAGGTTGATCATCTTGGCCATACAGATTGCCAATCATCGTCTGTTTATTCTAATACTAATTATATGTCTCTGAAAGTTATATGTATTATTTTAATTGCTCATCTGAAAAAACTTAAAATACATTTTAATCATATTTCTTTTAAATATTGAATAAAACTTTGATACAATTAATTAACTTAATGTTGATTATCACAAACAATATTTTAATGTGCTATACTGACGTTTGCATTTGCTTTCAAGCATTTTTTAACGTAGGGCAGGCTTAAATAACTGAATATTGTAAAAAATCTAGTTTGTCAATTTAATTAGAAATCTCAAAATCATTGAACAATACATTGTATAAAATCATATAAAAAAGTATTAAAATTATCTTCTTTTTTTTTTAAAAAAACAATTGAGAGAAAATAATTCCCGTATTTCGCTAGTATTTTCAGAATTTAGCGATCGTTTTAATTTTGCATTTGTAAATTGATATAGCCATCAAATGTGTACATGGTGATACATGTTTCCATTCTTTGCATTAAGTAAAATGCAATTGAGGTTAACTACGCGATTTTGCTGCTATAAATAGGGACGTCAAAAAGGCCGAGTTATATAGTTATTTCATAGCCTGTTTCTCATCCAGTAATAATCAGGCACTGTGCTGAATCAGGCTATTGGCATATTAGGTCTCACTGAACAATTACCTCCCTTGCATGACGGTAGCAAGATTATTACGCCCAAGAAATTAGAGCTGTGTAAAGCGATTGGGTAATTTTTTTTTTTAAAATGCATAAAATGTCGTATTTCTTTGTGCATATGGGAACATTGGAACATTTTCATGATTTCTGCAAAGTTTTGGTGACCCTGGGAACTGTTTGATGATGCTATAACAGTTTAAAGATGCGTAGTGATACACTGCAACAAATGGGCAGAATTGTCAAAAATGAAGGGGTGCCATCAAACCATCGACTATGCTGAATTGTGCTTTTGACATCTTATGTCCATTAATTATTTAATAGCCTGTTTCTCATCCAGTAACAGACACCCACTGTGCTGAATGAGGCTATTGGTATATAATGTGCATAAATCATTTCATAGCCTGTTTCTCATTCAGTAATAGCCAGGCACTGTGCTGGATGAGGCTATTGGTATAAAATGTCCATTAATCGTTTCATATCCTGTTTCTCATCCAGTTATAGCCAGGCACTGTGCTGAATCAGGCTATTGACATCTTATGCCCATTAATTATTTCATAGCCTTTTTCTCATCCAGTAATAGCCAGGCACTGTGCTTAATCAGGCTATTGACATCTTATGCCTATTAATTATTTCATAGCCTTTTTCTCATCCAGTAATAGCCAGGCACTGTGCTGAATCAGGCTATTGACATCTTATGCCCATTAATTATTTCATAGCCTTTTTCTCATCCAGTAATAGCCAAGCACTGTGCTGAATCAGGTTATTGGTATATAATGTCCATTAATCATTTCATAGCCTGTTTCTCATCCAGTAATAGCCAGGTACTCTGCTGAATCAGACTATTGACATCTTGTGCCCATTAATCCTTTCATAGCCTGTTTTCATCCAGTTATAGCCAGGCACTGTGCTGAATCAGGCTATTGACATCTTAAGTCCATTAATTATTTCATAGCCTGTTTCTCATCCAGTAATAGCATGGCACTGTGCTGAATTAGGATTTTGACATCTTATGTCCATTAATTATTTCATAGCCTGTTTCTCATCCAGTAATAGCCAGGCACTGTGCTGAATGAAGCTATTGGTATAAAATGTCAATTAATCATTTCATAGCCTGTTTCTCATCCAGTTATAGCCAGGCACTGTGGTAAATCAGGCTATTGACATCTTATGCCAATTAATTATTTCATAGCAAGTTTCTCATCCAGTAATAGCCAGGCACTGTGCTGAATCAGGCTATTGACATCTTATGTCAATTAATTATTTCATAGCCTGTTTTTCATTTAGTAAAAGTCAGGCACTGTGCTGAATGAGGCTATTGGTATAAAATGTCCATTAATCATTTCATAGCCTGTTTCTAATCCAGTAATAGCCAGGCACTGTGCTGAATCAGGCTATTGACATATTATGTCCATTAATTATTCCATAGCCTGTTTCACATCTGGTAATTGCCAGGCACTGTGCTGAATCAGGCTATTGACATCTTATGCCCATTAATCATTTCATAGCCTGTTTCTCCTCCAGTAATAGCCAGGCACTGTGCTGAATCAGGCTATTGACATTTTATGATTATTTATCATTACATAGCCTGTTTCTTATCAAGTAATAGCCAGGTACTCTGCTGAATGAGGCTATTGGTATAAAATGTCCATTAATCATTTCATAGCCTGTTTCTCATCCAGTAATAGCCAGGCACTGTGCTGGATGAGGCTATTGGTATAAAATGTCCATTAATTAATTTTATAACCTGTTTCTCGACCGGTAATTGCCAGGCACTGTGCGGAATCAGGCTATTGACATGTTATGCCCATTAATCATTTCATAGCCTAATTCTCATCCAGTAATAGCCAGGTACTGTGCTGAAACAGGCTATTGGTATATAATGTCAATTAATCGTTTCATAGCCTGTTTCTTATCCAGTAATAGCCAGGCACTGTGCTGGATGAGGCTATTGGTATAAAATGTCCATTAATTGTTTCATACCATGTTTTTCATCCAGTTATAGCCAGGCACTATGCTGAATCAGGCTATTGACATCTTATGTCCATTTATTATTTCATAGCCTGTTTCTCATTCAGTAATAGCCAGGCACTGTGATGAATCAGGCTATTGACATCTTATGTCCATTTATTATTTCATAGCCTGTTTCTCATTCAGTAATAGCCAGGCACAGTGCTAAATGAGGCTATTGGTATAAAATGTCCATTAATTATTTCATAGCCTGTTTCTAATCGAGTAATAGCCAGGCACTGTGTTGAATCAGGCTATTGACATCTTATGTCCATTAATTATTCCATAGCCTGTTTCTCATCTGGTAATTGCCATGCACTGTGCTGAATCAGGCTATTGACATCTTATGCCCATTAATCATTTCATAGCCTGTTTCTCCTCCAGTAATAGCCAGGCACTGTGCTGAATGAGGCTATTGACATTTTATGTTTATTAATCATTTCATAGCCTGTTTCTCATCAAGTAATAGCCAGGCACTGTGCTGAATGAGGCTATAGGTATAAAATGTCCATTTATCATTTCATAGCCTGTTTCTCATCCAGTAATAGCCAGGCACTGTGCTAAATCAGGCTATTGACATCTTATGTCCATTAATTATTTCATAGCTTATTTCTCATCCAGTACTAGCCAGGCACTGTGCTGAATCAGGCTATTGACATCTTATGTCCATTAATTATTTCATAGCCTGTTGCTCATCCAGTAATTGTCAGGCACTCTGCTGAATCTGGCTATTGACATCTTATGCCCATTAATCATTTCATAGCCTGTTTCCCATCCAGTAATAGCCAGGCACTGTGCTGAATCAGGCTATTGACATCTTATGTCCATTAATCATTTCATAGCCTGTTTCTCATTCAGTAATAGCCAGGCACTGTGATGAATGAGGCTATTGGTATAAAATGTCCATCAATCATTTCATAGCCTGTTTCTCATCCAGTAATAGCCAGGCACTGTGCTAAATCAGGCTATTGACATCTTATGCCCATTAATTATTTCATAGCCTGTTTCTTATCCAGTAATAGCCAGGCACTGTGCTGAATTAGGCTATTGACATCGTATGTCCATTAATTATTTTATAGCCTGTTTCTCATTTAGTAATAGCCAGACACTGTCCTGAATGAGGCTATTGGTGTAAAATGTCCATTAATATTTTCATAGCCTGTTTCTCATTTAATTATAGCCAGACACTGTGCTGAATGAGGCTATTGGTGTAAAATGTCCATTAATATTTTCATAGCCTGTTTCTCATCCAGTAATAGCCAGGCATTGTGCTGAATTAGGCTATTGACATCTTATGTCCATTAATTATTTTATAGCCTGTTTCTCATTTAGTAATAGCCAGGCACTGTGCTGAATGAGGCTATTGGTGTATAATGTCCATTAATCATTTCATAGCGTGTTTCCGATCCAGTTATAGCCAGGCACTGTGCTTAATCAAGCTATTGACATCTTATGACCAATAACTATTTCATAGCCTGTTTTTTATTCAGTAATAGCCTGGCACTGTGCTGAATCAGGCTATTGACATCTTATGTTCATTAATTATTTCATAGCCTGTTTCTCTACTGGTAATTGCCAGGCACTGTGCTGAATCAGGCTATTGACATGTTATGCTCATAAATCATATCATAGCCTGTTTCTCATCAGGTAATAGCCAGGCACTGTGCTGAATCAGGCTATTGGTATATAATGTCAATTAATCATTTCATAGCCTGTTTCTTATCCAGTTATAGCCAGGCACTGTGCTGAATCAGGCTATTGACATCTTATGCCCATTGAATATTTCATAGCCTGTTTCTCATCCAGTAATAGCCAGGTGCTGTGCTGAGTCATGCTATTGACATCTTATGACCATTAATCATTTCATAGCCTGTTTCTCATCCAGTTATAGCCAGGCACTGTGCTGAATCAGGCTATTGACATCTTATGACCAATAAATATTTCATAGCCTGTTTCTCATCCAGTTATAGCCAGGCACTGTGCTGAATCAGGCTATTGACATCTTATGACCAATAAATATTTCATAGCCTGTTTCTCATCCAGTAATAGCCAGGTGCTGTGCTGAGTCATGCTATTGACATCTTATGACCATTAATCATTTCATAGCCTGTTTCTCATCCAGTTATAGCCAGGCACTGTGCTGAATCAGGCTATTGACATGTTATGCTCATTAAATATTTCATAGCCTGTTTCTCATCCAGTAATAGTCAGGTGCTGTGCTGAGTCATGCTATTGACATCTTATGACCATTAATCGTTTCATATCCTTTTCTCATCCAGTTATAGCCAGGCACTGTGCTGAATCAGGCTATTGACATCTTATGACCAATAAATATTTCATAGCCTGTTTCTCATCCAGTAATAGCCAGGTGCTGTGCTGAGTCATGCTATTGACATCTTATGACCATTAATCATTTCATAGCCTGTTTCTCATCCAGTTATAGCCAGGCACTGTGCTGAATCAGGCTATTGACATGTTATGCTCATTAAATATTTCATAGCCTGTTTCTCATCCAGTAATAGCCAGGTGCTGTGCTGAGTCATGCTATTGACATCTTATGACCATTAATCGTTTCATATCCTGTTTCTCATCCAGTTATAGCCAGGCACTGTGCTGAATCAGGCTATTGACATCTTATGACCAATAAATATTTCATAGCCTGTTTCTCATCCAGTTATAGCCAGGCACTGTGCTGAATCAGGCTATTGACATCTTATGACCAATAAATATTTCATAGCCTGTTTCTCATCCAGTTATAGCCAGGCACTGTGCTGAATCAGGCTATTGACATCTTATGACCAATAAATATTTCATAGCCTGTTTCTCATCCAGTAATAGCCAGGTGCTGTGCTGAGTCATGCTATTGACATCTTATGACCATTAATCATTTCATAGCCTGTTTCTCATCCAGTTATAGCCAGGCACTGTGCTGAATCAGGCTATTGACATCTTATGACCAATAAATATTTCATAGCCTGTTTCTCATCCAGTTATAGCCAGGCACTGTGCTGAATCAGGCTATTGACATCTTATGACCAATAAATATTTCATAGCCTGTTTCCCATCCAGTTATAGCCAGGCACTGTGCTGAATCAGGCTATTGACATCTTATGACCAATAAATATTTCATAGCCTGTTTCTCATCCAGTTATAGCCAGGCACTGTGCTGAATCAGGCTATTGACATCTTATGACCATTAATCGTTTCATATCCTGTTTCTCATCCAGTTATAGCCAGGCACTGTGCTGAATCAGGATATTGACATCTTATGACCAATAAATATTTCATAGCCTGTTTCTCATCCAGTTATAGCCAGGCACTGTGCTGAATCAGGCTATTGACATCTTATGCCCATTAATCATTTCATAGCCTGTTTCTCATCCAGTAATAGCCAGGCACTCTGCTGAATGAGGCTATTGGTATAAAATGTCCATTAATCATTTCATAGCCTGTTTCTCATCCAGTAATAGCCAGGCACTGTGCTAAATCAGACTATTGACATCTTATGCCCATTAATCATTTCATAGCCTGTTTCTCATCCAGTAATAGCCAGGCACTGTGCTGAATGAGGCTATTGACATCTTATGCGCATTAATTATTTCATAGCGTGTTTCTCATCCAGTCATAGCCAAGCACTGTGCTGAATGAGGCTGAATTCAGTCAAACAATTGAGTGAAAGCACACAATGTAAAATAAATCATTTAAGCCCATTAAAGCATTTAGCTAAGTTTAGCTTTCTTTGTTGAAATCCAGTGATGAATGCTGGTTCTTAAAAGTGCACATAAATAAAGCAGATACTGGGTTTTTTTTTTATTCTATGAAATGTCGCAACTCTGGCATTAATCTCATTGTACTGTGTAACTGTTTTATCTGTTTGACTCTCCATGTTATAGCAATCAGTGGAAAATATTTGCAAAGAAAAATTTTCCTAGTGATTGCCCTAATGTATATATATATATATATATACTTCTTAATAACTAAACTGAGCGAATGTTACACAGAGGAAAACTATGTATATTCTCTGATAGCGTTACAGCTTGGTGGTACATGTATAAGTCAATATATCAGCTTCTGTATTTATTGCTGGAAGATATTTGTTGGACATGACTTCAATCATTATAATGTCATGTGTTGGCTTTTCATTTAAATAATTATATTGAACAGCTAATGCGCCACCTGTCATTTTATGTACTTGACATTTTATCTATTTTCTCAAAAAGTAACAAAGAAATTTTCTTGGATAAGAAAGTACATTTAGTAATATCTATACATAATTGTCTGTTGATGTCGTATTTTAATAACGCTACTTACTGTACTGACGAAGATATTGGAAGTACAAAAGTGGTGGGTTAGCTGTTCAGTTCAGTATATATTGCACCCGCAGTGCTGCTGAATATGGGGTAGGGCAGTGCTGCTGAATATGGGGTAGCGCAGTGCTGCTGAATATGGGGAAGGCTAGAATTATTTCTCAGTCCTGGGAATGACAGTATCCGTAAATTCTCGAGAATGGGAGTCAGCCTCATATCAAGATTTGGTTCAAGATTGTCGTATTTCTGGGATGAGTACTTCCCCACTTCTTGGCTGGGAGGAATATTTAAACATTAACAAGAACCTTAACAAACAACTTTGAGGGTCATTTGTTAATACAGGGACAGTGCAAGAGTTGTAATAATAATAATGATAATGATAATAATAATAGTAAGAGTAAGAGTAATAATAATAATGATAATGATAATGATAATGATAATAATAATAGTAAGAGTAAGAGTAATAATAATAATGATAATAGTAATAATAATGATAATTAAAATAATAAAATAATAATATTATTAATAATAATAATAATAATAATAATAATAACTTTTTATGAAACTCAGTTGGACAATTTTTGTTTAGTGCAATGAGCAGTATTAATTCAATTAATTCTACATTGTGTCTGAACCGATATTCCAGTATATAGTGAAAATTAACGTACTGTAATTTTGCAAAATACAAAAGAACACACTAATAAATGCAATAAGCAGTATCAATTATACATTTTGTCTGAGCCGATATTCTAGTATATATAGTGAATATCAACGTACAATCCTGTGTGTGTGTGAATTCATTTCCTTGCAAGTCAAAACAAACAACAAATAAATGTCATAGTGATTTAACTTTTATATGACATTATATGTTTTTCAAAATGTGTTAAAATTCTCTATGAGTTATTATTGTGCTGTTTGCAGCGTGATGACCCCGACCCCTGCAAGACCCATTACTGGGTAATACACGGGCTACCTTATGGTAGCTAAAAAAATAATTATGTTACTGAACCCAGACCCAATACCTTGATACTACATGACATCTTTGTACTGTTAATTTATCAAAGTTTATTGATTGATTGATTGATTGAATATTTAGCGCCATTTTTATGCCACTGAGGGCTAACAGACGATCAGTAAACCCAACTACTGTTTCCTTGGATTCTGAAAGGTAAACCAGTACTTGAGCACACCCAATCTCCACAACTAACTGATAACTTCCCCACTTGAATCAGCAGTGAGAGATGAATGATTATAAGACACAATGTTGTATATAAATCATCACAGAGATTGTTGCCAGGTGGGGATTCAAACTCATGACCCCTGGATTGAGTCAGACGTGTAACCAACTGAGCTAATCATCAAAGTTTAAGTTCCAGGGAAAAAGGGATATATCGAGTATAAAACAAAACATGGGTGGACAGACACAACTGACACACATCTGAGCTGTATTCAGTTTGGTTAAACATTCTTTTTCCTGGATACTGGCTCAACCTCATATTAGCACACTGTACGAGATAAGTTTAGGGAACCAGGCATTAAACATGCTAGCTGTTTAACAGTGGTGAACACAGCCCTGATTACAAAAATGTTGCTCAGTTAAGGATGGGGTTACGAAATTTGGGCATAATGACAATAAACTTAGATTTAACAAAACAGCACATTGTAACTCCTGGCTTTCTGATCAGCCCACTTATATTGTTTGCAAATGATGTAGACCAATCAGTCTGCACATAATCCACTGTCTGATCAAAGTCTACATTGTTGATCTTGTCATGTTTTCTCAAGAATTGTTATTTGTCATATATTAGGGGAGGACGGTTACTAACGTTGTGAGATCTTGTGGCCCAACCACATTGCTGTAAATAAGATGGCAATAAAATATGATTTAACTTTATTTTTAGTCAGTATTCTTTAATATACACCCTTTCCTATGAATAATCCAATAACAAGAAATTCAACCTGTTATGGGTCAAAGTTCACCCTACTATGAAAATAAACTATGGTAGAAAACATGGCTTTACATTAATTCATGAAGGTTCCACTTGCCTTTATTATTCATTTGTGTTTGCCCTTAATCATGTTACGAACACACTAATGGAAATGTGCCTGAATGTATCATCAATGTACAATGTATGGTCATTTCCTTTGATCTGATATAATATATATGGTAAATGGATGGTGGAAGTATTATTTATTAATAAGACTTTCATCTATTTCCCACACTGTCAATAGCGACAAAGTATTCATAGAAACCATGTCAAGGACCTCTGTGTTCTTGATTGATGTCATGGTGTTTTATAGATCCTTTACATACTAGGTCACGCAACTGAGAGCAAACATGATGCCCATAAAGAATGTTGCAGCCGTGTTTTCCAATGCTTTAATTATGGTAGTTGATTTTATTTGTGTGTATGTATCTGTTATGGTTTACTATGAAGACATGTGTGTATGTATGTGTTCATGGTATATGTATATGTTTGTGTTTATGTTTGCTAGAACAAACTGTGTGTAATGTTTGTATTTATGTTTGATAAAATATTTGTGTTTGCTACACTGAACTGTGTATGTTTGTGTTTGCTAAAACAAACTGTCTGTATGTGTTTGCATATTTATGTTTGCTAGAATGTTTGCTAGAATGAACTGTGTGTGTGTGTGTTTCTGTTTTTGTTGCTAGAACAAACTGTGTGTTTGTTTGTTTTTGTTTGCTAGAACAAACTGTGTTTGTGTTTGTTTTCTGTTTGCTAGAATAAACTGAATGCATGTTTGTGTTACGGTTTGCTGGAATAACTATGTGTATGTTTGTGTTTTTGATTGATAGAACAAACTGTGTGTATATTGGTATTTGTGTTTGTTTTTCTATTTATTAGAATAAACTATGTATGTTTGTGTTGTTAACTGGAATAAATTGTGCGTATGTTTGTATCTATGTTGCTAGAATGAACTGTATGTGTTTGTGTTTTTGTTTGCTAGAATAAACTGTGTGTGTGTTTGCTAGAATAAACTGTATGTATGTTTGTGTTTCTCTTTGCTAGAACAAACTGTGTATGTTTTTTTTTCTCTTTGCTAGAACAAACTGTGTGTATGTTTGTGTTTCTCTTTGCTAGAACAAACTGTGTGTATGTTTGTTTCTCTTTGCTAGAACAAACTGTGTGTATGTTTGTGTTTCTCTTTACTAGAACAATCTGTGTGTATGTTTGTGTTTCTCTTTGCTAGAACAAACTGTATGTATGTTTGTGTTTCTCTTTGCTAGAACAAACTGTATGTATGTTTGTGTTTCTTTTTGCTAGAACAAAATGTATGTATGTTTGTGTTTCTCTTTGCTAGAACAAACTGTGTGTATGTTTGTGTTTGCTACAATGAACTGTGTATGTCTGTGTTTGCTACAACAAAATGTATGTTTGTGTTTGCTACAATGACCTGTATGTTTGTGTTTGCTATAATGAACTGTGTATATTTGTTTTTGCTGCAATAAAATGTGTGTATGTTACCATTTGCTACAATGATCTGTGTGTATGTTTGTGTTTTCTACAACAAACTGTGTGTATGTTTGTGTTGAACTGTGTGTATGTTTGTGTTTGCTACAATGAACTATGTGTATGTTTGTGTTTGCTACAATGAACTGTGTGTACGTTTGAGTTTGCTACAACAAACTGTGTGTATGTTTGTGTTTGCTACAACAATCTGAGTGTATGTGTGTGTTTAACTGTGTGTATGTTTGTGTTTGCTACAATGAACTGTGTGTATGTTTGTGTTTGCTACAATGAACTGTGTGTATGTTTGTGTTTCCTACAACAAACTGTATGTTTGTGTTTGCTACAATGAACTGTGTGTATGTTTGTGTTTGCTACAATGAACTGTGTATGTTTGTGTTTGCTTTAACGAAACGTGTATATGTTTGTGTTTGTTACAACTAACTGTGTGTTTGTTTGTGTTTGCTACAACAAACTGTGTGTATGTTTGTGTTTTCTACAATGAACTGTGTGTATGTTTGTGTTTGCTACAATGAACTGTGAATGTTTGTGTTTGCTCTAACGAAATTTGTGTATGTTTGTGTTTGCTACAACTAACTGTGTGTATGTTTGTGTTAGCTACAACAAACTGTGTGTATGTTTGTGTTAGCTACAACAAACTGTGTGTATGTTTGTGTTTTCTACAACAAACTGTGTGTATGTTTATGTTTGCTACAATGAACTGTGTGTATGTTTGTGTTCCCTACAACAAACTGTATGTTTGTATTTGCTACAATGAACTGTGTATGTTTGTGTTTGCTTTAACGAAATGTGTGTATGTTTGTATTTGCTACAACAAACTGTGTGTATGTTTGTGTTTGCTACAATGAACTGTGTATGTTTGTGTTTGCTTTAACGAAATGTGTGTATATTTGTATTTGCTACAACTAACTGTGTGTATGTTTGTGTTTACTACAACAAACTGTATGTATGTATGTTTGTGTTTTCTACAACAAACTGTGTGTATATTCATGTTTCCTACAATAAACTGTGTGTATGTTTGCGTTTGCTACAATGAACAGTATGTTTATGTTTGCTACAAATAACTGTGTGTTTGTTTGTATTGAACTGTGTGTATGTTTGTATTTGCTACAACAAACTGTGTGTATGTTTGTGTTTGCTACAATGAACTGTGTGTATGTTTGTGTTTGCTACAACAAACTGTGTGTATATTCATGTTTCCTACAACAAACTGAGTGTATGTTTGTGTTTGCTACAATGAACAGTATGTTTATGTTTGCTACAACTAACTGTGTGTTTGTTTGTATTGAACTGTGTGTATGTTTGTGTTTGCTACAACAAACTGTGTGTATGTTTGTGTTTGCTACAATGAACTGTGTGTATGTTTGTGTTTGCTACAACAAACTGTGTGTATATTCATGTTTCCTACAACAAACTTAGTGTATGTTTGTGTTTGCTACAATGAACAGTATGTTTGTGTTTGCTACAACAAACAGTGTGTAAATTCATGTTTCCTACAATAAACTGTGTGTATGTTTGTGTTTGCTACAATGAACTGTATGTTTGTGTTTGCTACAACAAACTGTGTGTATGTTTGTGCTTGCTACAACAAACTGTGTGTATTTTTGTGTTTGCCACAATGAACTGTGTATGTTTGTGTTTGCTACAATGAACTGTATGTTTGTGTTTGCTATAATGAACTATGTATATTTGTGTTTGCTACAATGAAATGTTTGTATTTGCTACAATGAACTGTGTGTATGTTTGTGTTTGCTACAATAAAATGTGTGTATGTTTGTATTGAACTGTGTGTATGTTTGTGTTTGCTACAATGAACTGTGTGTATGTTTGTGTTTGCTACAATGAACTGTGTGTACGTTTGAGTTTGCTACAACAAGCTGTGTGTATGTTTGTGTTTGCTACAACAAACTGAGTGTATGTTTGTGTTTAACTGTGTGTATGTTTGTGTTTGCTACAATGAACTGTGTGTATTTTTGTGTTTGCTACAATGAACTGTGTGTATGTTTGTGTTTCCTACAACAAATTGTATGTTTAGATTTGCTATAATGAACTGTGTGTATGTTTGTGTTTGCTACAATGAACTGTGTATGTTTGTTTTTGCTATAACGAAATGTGTGTATGTTTGTGTTTGCTACAACTAACTGTGTGTTTTTTTGTATTGAACTGTGGGTATGTTTGTGTTTGCTACAACAAACTGTGTGTATGTTTGTGTTTGCTACAATGAACTGTTTGTATGTTTGTATTTGCTACAACAAAATGTGTGTATGTTTGTGTTGAACTGTGTGTATATTTGTGTTTGCTACAATGAACTGTGTGTATGTTTGTGTTTGCTACAACAAACTGTGTGTATGTTTGTGTTTGCTACAACAAAATGAGTGTATATTTGTGTTTAACTGTGTGTACATTTGTGTTTGCTACAATGAACTGTGTATATGTTTGTGTTTGCTACAATGAACTGTGTGTATGTTTGTGTTTCCTACAACAAACTGTATGTTTAGATTTGCTACAATGAACTGTGTGTATGTTTGTGTTTGCTTTAATGAAATGTGTGTATGTTTGTGTTTGTTACAACTAACTGTGTGTTTGTTTGTATTGAACTGTGTGTATGTTTGTGTTTGCTACAACTAATTGTGTGTTTGTTTGTATTGAACTGTGTGTATGTTTGTGTTTGCTACAACAAACTGTGTGTATGTTTGTGTTTGCTACAATGAACTGTGTGTATGTTTGTGTTTGCTACAACAAACTTAGTGTATGTTTGTGTTTGCTACAACAAACTGTGTGTATGTTTGTGTTTGTTAGAACCAGCTGTGCATACATCTTTGCTGCTGTTTCTATGTGTTTCTGTTTGCTATAGACCAGTTATATACATGTATCTGTTTATATTTGCAAGAATGAACTGTGTGTATGTTTATGTATCTGTTTGCTGGAATGATATGGGTGTGTTTATGTTTGTGTTTCATGTGCTAGAACAAACTGTGTGTACGACTGTTTCTGTTTACTGGAACAAATTATTAGTAAACTAATGTGCTTGACCCAGCTGTGTGTGTATCTGTGATTCTGTTTGTTAAAACAGTTCTGTGTTAGTATGCGTTCTAGAATCATCAGTGTATACAATTGCTACACTCAGCTGGGGGTATATCTGTATCTGTGATTCTGTTTGCTAGAGCCAGACAAATGAAAGTCCATGATCCTGTTTGCTAGAACCAGATATATGCAAGTCCATAATCCTGTTTGCTAGAACCAGATGTATGCAAGTCCATGATCCTGTTTGCTAGAACCAGATGTATGCAAGTCCATGATCCTGTTTGCTCGAACCAGATGTATGCAAGTCCATGATCCTGTTTGTTAGAACCAGATGTATACAAGTCAATGATCCTATTTGCTAGAACCAGATATATGTAAGCTCATGTTCCTGTTTGCTTAAATCAGATGTGTGTGAGTCTATGTTCCTGTTTGCTAAAACTAGCTGTGTGTACAACAGCTACACTGTTTGCATATATATGCCAGGTGTATGTTTGTCTGCGTTCCTGTATATGTGATCCAGCGGCAGATGTGTTTATGTCTGTTTCTATATTTGCTGCTATGCATAGCCTAAAATTCAAACATTGTTCATAATGTTCCATTAATGGGTATGTTCTAATGAAAAAAAACACAAGAAACAGCAACTTGACTTTAGTTTTGGTGTTTAATTATCTATAAAACATCAATTAATAGGCTTAAACAGCAAACTCAATGCTAATACAATCCAATCACCAGAAATTTTAATATATTATGCAAACTATATATCAAGTACTTCACAATATATGGACTTGTTAAACACTGAGATCAGATTTCAGTTGTGCTATTGTTTAGAGTGTTGTTTCATTTACAGGTTTTTAAGATTTTGTGAACACAATTTGCAAATAAAATATTGAATTTCTAAAAACTAATTGAATATTATTAGATAAATCACCAAAAAATCGCTTGGGTGGATTTTCAATGGGAACTGTTAGAAATTTATGTTAAAACTTGATTGTATATGATTGTGCAATTAATGCCTGTATGAATAAATGCTGAAATCAGAATATTTAACGCCTAATTGTAAAATAAACGTTCACTGATTTGGCACCACTAAATTTACATCAATTTTGCCCATTCAAAATTAGTTTTTACAGTACAACTTTTTTAACTAGATTGCTTTCTGAAAGTAGAACATTATATATTTCATTTCTAATAAAGGTTAATATCTTGGTATCTGATTTCTAAGTTGTATGTCACTAAAATGAATTCATTAAAAGCAAAAAAAACAACATTTGGCTGAAATAAGAGCCCTGAACAACAGTGTAGTACATAGTTTTAACATATTAAAAAAAAATCTTTCTTAATCTCCTCAACTTATTTTTTTTTTTTTATGATTAATTTGTTTAGGAGATTACAGAATTGATGTTTTGAGGAAAAAGCTCTCTATTACCTTTGAACTGTCATTCATATATATCAAATTACATTATTAATACAATTCCAAATAATTTGTTTTTTATGTTCACTTAAATTTCAGGTATTAAATGTAAGGTTACCAAACTGTGGTTTTATACAAAAACTGTGTTTTTACTAATGAATTATCAATATTTTCAGACATTAAAGCTGACAAAATAATACAACACCGACAAAAAAAACCAAAACTGCCTATTCTTAATCTCAAAAAAGTCAACATCAGATCTTTTCATATAAAGATCTAGCGGGTCAGTCAAAAACATCATAGAACAGCCCAATAAGTTTGTAACCAGTCAGATATATAAATGATAAATATTTCTTATAGTTTTATTCAATTACTAACTACTTTACTACTTTAAATAGAACATGTTAACTGTAATGAAGGAGTTTAGTGAAATGCAGTGTAATGTCAACGAATAATTGAATGGGGTTTTACGATGTATCAACACATTATAGGTTTTTCGACGCCAAAAGGAAGGAAGATTCCAGGTTCACTCTACATGTACAAAAACAACAAATTAACATGCAGATTAAAAAAAATACATCAACAAATAAATATGCAGAATGAACCTAGAACCTTGATACATGTACCTGAGAGCTGCAGAGTTTCAGCAAATTCTATTGTATAACTCAAATTGCGCCTCTGACATGCATGAGTTACAGTGATCCTATTCTTGCCATCACTCATATGGCTCCCTGGAACCACACAGGGGTTGATAATTTAACCACAATAGTGAACATGACAAAAAATGATAAAATGAACAGGACACGGATTCCGAGGATTCCTACCCCTCTGTAGAGATCGACAGTGATTCTATTCTAAGCCGGAACCACACGGGCTGACACGTGTAATGTCAAAAACATCAAAATAGCATATAAAGAAGAGCTTATACAAATGTGCTAATAAATACTTAAATCTTAGAAAAGCATCCAGGTGATCATGATTTCAGACCATTTCCAGTACAACTTTATCTGTTTTTAACTGACACTGATCAAATAATTATATAAATAACGAGTCAAAACTCAGTTAAGATTTCACAATATTAAAGTAAAAAATAAGAAAATGTTAAAAATGTTGAATCAGAAGCCATGCTATTACTTGATGACCTTTTCACACAGACATCTAGCAAGTACTTGCTTTACTAATTTCAGTTCGTCTGTTATGGTAAGATGGCTAACACAGAGCCGAGAGTGAGTCCAATTGTGCTTATTAAATTGTCCATAGCCTGTCTTTCATCACATTCTATGGTGTTTTTTTAATATTTGAATTTTTTTTCAATCAGCAATTGTTCTCCTTATATCCACAGTGGAAATCTCACATTCAGAGAAACATTTGTACCAATTCAATACGAGTGACCTGATGAACACGAATAATTCCAAATGTTAAAGTCATTCCCATTTTCTACACAGACAATTTTTATTCAGCGTTGCACTGCCTATTCATCTAAAATCATCTTTCTAGCTGAACAAAATTATTAAATATCAAATAGATGGTTATTCATTAAAAAATGTTCTTTTGGCATCAAATTGCAACTTTTCTTGCAGATGTTAATATGACGTCTCTTAAATTTGTCACACATTTCAGTGCCATTTATAAATTTAATAAGCATGAACACACATGGTTAATTTATGCTTTCGGCACATTTTCAATCAGTTTTGTGAATGTTAAAACATGTTGCCATGACAACAGATAATTATTTCAGCGAAACTTTTTTAAAATATAGTTTTTAGTATGTCTAAGTGACCGGTTTTAGTAATTACATTGGTGAAATTATTTTGAAATATAGTCATTAAGCATATTGTCATAGAAACCAATTTTTGTGATTACGTTGGTGAAGTTGTTTTAAAATATCGTTAAAATTAATATTGTCATAGCAACCATTTTCAAAAATAACATTAGTTCAATTATTTTAAAATATAGTTATTAAATATTGTCATAGCAACCATTTTGAAAAAAATAACAAGTAGAAGAGACATGTAAGATGTTCTCCAGACAAAACCAGGCTCCAACCAATGACCTCGGCAGTGTGAAGTAAGTGATCTGGACATTGTGTCTTATACCATTCAGCATGGAGAATCTACGGATGAATGAAGGAATTAATCATACATCACCACATCATGGTGAAATTATTTGACCATTTAGAGACAATTAGGATGAATATGAGAAAGTAAACATATAGCTAAAAACCATTTACCACCAAATAAAGCAACAACTTGTTAAAAATCAGTCTTCAGTCATTAATACTGGACTGGAACAGAAAATTATGAATACAAAAAGAGGCCTCATGAGACCCGTTTCACTCTACTGTTTGTTCTGGTCTAATCTAACCCGTATAAGAAACAGATTTCATTATTGTACATCCATAACAAGTTTCGTTAAGTTTGGATAAAAATTAAGGTTCTGTGGTTATATAATTAACAATGAAGAAGATAGAGTCTGTCTACCTTTATTTAAACCTCAAATTCAATCCCAGCATACATTACATTTTATAATTACATATCAAACTTTATGATTCAGCCATATTTAAATACATTAAATTTAAGAAAATTCTGTACAAGTTTTACTAAAGTAAGAGTTTCATCTCATAGACTTGTCATTAAAACTGGTAGATGGGCTAAACCTGTAGGTACACCTGTTAATCAGAGAATATGTAACATATGCAATATTTTAGAGGATGAATTTCATTATATGTTAGAGAGTAATTTATATAATCAAAGTTAATTACTGTAAAAGACCAAATATGCAAAAACTAGTCAAACTTTTTAATATTTATAGAGTACGGTTATAAAAAAATCTAGGAATGTTTATACATAAAGCTTTTGACCTTAAATCCAGTATTTTGTACAACAATGTGCATAATGAATAATATGAACAGCTGAAACAAATGTCACTTTGTTGTAAACTTTAACCAAGGTAATAAATTATATGTGATATGTTTCACTAAGTTGGTCTTATTACAGCCAGCTAAAAAGATCAACTACATGGATATATGAACTTATTAATGAAATCCAGATGATAATGTATATGTTCCATTGTTTAATCTTGTTATGTATGTTTCGATATGGGACATAATCAAATGGAAATAGATTTTACCTACAAACTCATATTGCACGACTAGTCAAACTAAGTCTGAAACTCCAATCTGCAGATTTGTTTATTATATTATACATTAAGTGCTTTATGATATATTGTATATAATTATGTTATATGATGTTTATTAGATTGTGTCGCCGTATTTGTAATCCTATATATGTGACTATTCCTCATGGGTCTCAGGCCTTCTGGAAATAATGGAAATAAACTTGTCAAACTTGTCACATAAAATTTCAACCACAAGTATCCTTTTCATGTCAGGAACCTTTACACAAAATGTCATCAAAATATCTTAAAGAAAACTAAAGTTATTAGTTGGAGAATTGTTTTTCTGTTTCTAGTACTTGAACAGTAACCTTGACAGTTACTATATTTATCTCAAACCAATCCAAAGCTTCATTTGTGTGTTAAGAACCTTTACACCAACTTTTGTCAAAATATCTTGAAGAAAACTAAAGTTATTGAGTGGAAACCATTTCTCTATTTTCAGTAACAGTGACCTTGACCTTATTTTAATTACCTAAAAGGGGTTATATCAGGCAAAAAGTGCTACAAATGTCTCAAAAAATAAAATTATTTAAAAAAAATATTAAAAGCATCTCATCATTAATGAATAAAATCCAAATGGTTTGGTATGTCAAATTCACCAAAATGTGACATAATCAATATTTTAATTGGAGTGCAAAACTTGAAATGAAATCCCCTTTCTAAAAATAGACAATATTTAATTACCTTTATATTGTCATTCGGACACTTTCTAGGATGAAATTAATTGTATTATGTGTAAACGGATCATATTGATATCAAAAGGTTATCGCCCGACTCATTTAATACGTCACAAAATATGTTACAATTTTAAACGAGAAATCTTTTTTAATCTAACCTAGGAATATTATAATAGCCCAACATAGGAAATCCCTTTTCAATATAATATTTTCGCATGTTTAAATAGATATCCTTTTGGAAATGCAGGATCAGTGAGTACATATAGGTATGCTTTATTGGAAATAGTTGTTTTTAGCCAATTTAAAAAATTTGAAAAATCCTGATATATTCCCTTTAAAACAAATCCCAAGCTTCCTCTTCATGCCTGGCACCTATGTTTACCATAGAATTTCATCAAAAATGTTATCAGCTACTTATGCTGAGTACTAGTTCACCTTTCAGAATCTCGGGAAAGTGCGGTTAGGCTAACTGACCAATGGCATAAAAATTATGTGAAATATTCAAACAAAGAGCTATTTTATTTAGGTAAAATATTTTTGGTAATAAATGTAATGAAACAAGATTTAATAAAATGATTAATCATTAATTGGTATTTAAATTACAAAACCAATGTTTTTTTTAGGTTATTAATTTTCTATTCGATGCATACATTACTTTTGTAATGCAAAATTGGCCGAAAACATTTTTGTCTGATAATACGATTGCGTATAAACTCACTCACAGAGAATTTATTGCCAAAGGATTAAAGCATGCCAAAATGATATACCAGGACTGAAAAATGAATGTTCTAACTTAGCTAACACATTCAATAACACTAAAACAACTACAAAAACTATAAAGGTTTCACTACACTGTTGAATTTGGTTTATGTTCTATATAAAATAAGGTCTAAGATTTCCTTGGTAACCAAATTTCCATATAGAAAAGTTGTTTTTTTCCACAGTAGGAAATTTTGTACAGTAGCTGTTGGGCTGACCTGAATGCACTTGTGCACTGGCACTCAAAGTTCTTTTTCAGAAAACAAGTCCTAAAATGTTCTTAAACACTTCCATCTGTTAAAATCCAATTAAAGTCAATTGTTTGAACACCCATAATGTCTTATTGCAGCATACAACATAACACAGGATTTTTCTACTTTTTTAGCACAAGAAAAAGTGGGACACAACTGAGTAGTGAGACATTAATCAATAACAAAAAAGCAATTTTAATATAAATAACATTAGTGTAAAGTTGTAAAAATTGCAAATCGCATGTTGACAAAAATGAAAAAAAAATTCTTTCATACATTGGCAATCATTTAAACTACAAATACTATAAAACAATAATAGGAAAATCTTTCTGATATAAATAACTATAATGTAAATCATCAAAAATAAATGATAAAACTGATATTAACATGGAGAAAAATGATGAAAGACAGAAGGTAAGTATAAACAACAGAAGAAAAATATAAATAGTAAAAGAATGATAAACAAGTGGCCCATAAGGCCTGAAGTGATCACCCGATTTACCCTGGCTATATTAGTTGGGCCTTGGAAGCCTTCGTGCTTTACCTCAGTCACAACTTTTGGTAAATAAAGTAGCTTTCAGAACCACTTCATGAAAGTTTAAATAAAATATTTTAGTAGTTTCAGGAGATTCCATGCTCAATTTATTTTAATTCAAACTGGGCAGAGCTCCAACATCCATCTTGGATGACTGACTGTGAAACAAACACAATTCTGAAATGGGAACAATGTGCCTATATAACATATATCAAAGCCCTAGCGCTCATACTTTAAGAGAGTTTTTTTTATGTTTTCTCTAGGTAAGTAAAACTATGTAACATTAGTAGAACCCTGCAGGTGGAAATTTATTTAAATGCTCAACTGCAAAAAAAACCCCTAAACATTTTAAGCAGAAGGTCACCATGGCAACAATTAAATGCTTCAGTCATGTTAGGGAAGATATCGTTAGAAGTTCTAAAATATGTGTTGTCCTTGAGCAAGACATTTTTTCCACATATGCTTAGTACTAGTTCTACCCAGGAAGGCTTTGAGTGTGATTTGTTGTTACAGTAATAGTTTGTTTCAAAATCAAAGTAAAATAAATAAGTTTAAAATTCTTAAAATGGGCAGAGCCTTCATGGCCATTTTTGATAACAGATGGAAACAAAAATATGCAAGTCTGACAGAGCACCATGTGCTTATGGTGCATGCTAAACAAAAAGTGCAATTCCGAAAGAGCTCCATCTGAGGTACCAGTATATTAAAATTTAGTGATTTCAGAAGAAGAATCTATATAAGATGATAACAATGATGTTAGAGGGTCACCTTGGTAAAAAAATTTCAATGGGAATAGTTAAGTGGTTCTAGAGGAGAAGTTGTTTAAAGTTATAAAATATGAAACTTAATTCTGAAAAGGCACCTCCAATTTACTTAGGTTAATTGTGATTAAATTTCATTAAAACTGAGTCAATCAGCTTTGAGAAAATGATATATTTTAAGAAGTAATTGATGCCCAGACGACAATTTGACAATTGACAAAAACTGATCCAAATAGCTCACTAATTCCATTCTGCACAAACATTCAATCTTTCAAAGAAAACTTTACCCCAACTTTCATCTCTGTATAGAAAGCATTCTATCATAAGTATGATCCACGTCACTTGCCGTGAAAAAAGTACATTAAGTTTTGTCAACATATTTTGGATAAAACATACAAATGTAAGTTATTAATGGGTTTTTACTTAATTTTTGCTCAAAAAGTAAATATGATAAATTTAACATCCAACCTTTTAATCAACTTAGATTTGTTGGTTTTACAAAATCTTTATAAATTGATACTTTGACAAAGGTATGTACATGTACATAGTGAATGTAAGAAATACATGTATATTGATCAACACTATCACGTGTTGCATAATGTATATATAATCATCTAAACAAAATTAATATAAATATAACAAAATGTAAAACAATTAATTCATGAAACAAGATTGACAAATATTTAATGAGATCATAAAAGTTACATTTTGACTGAGAATCAAGGTCAAATGTACAAGGATCATTGCAAGACACAGCTATCAATTGTGAAAAAAAAAGAAGCAAACCCTTTCAAATTATTGTCGATTTAAAATTACCAAAAAAACAAAATATTCCTCCACATCTCAAATGTACGATAACTTTGTAATATTGAAACCTCTGCCAAGTATTTAATTTAACTAGTGCTGGGAATCTGAGCTGAAATTTTTGATCAATTAATTAATTAATCAGGCATAACAGATGATTGATTAACAATCTCTAAATAATCTATACATGTAATTACATATGATAAATCAAAATGGTCCCAGACTATTGATTTTTTTATTTTTCCATGTGGAAAAGGGTGGAGTCATTCATCTCCGCACTAGTACCAACTTGACAATTTTGATATTTTTTATTTACTTCACGCCATTATATATTAATTGCTAGATTATCATCCAAATTTTCCTGAGAAAGGGGTGGGGGTGGGTTTAAAAAAAAAATTGTTTTTATGAAAAGTAAAAAAGGGTCAGGGTGGCATGCAAATTAGGGGGCAGGCAGGGATGATTATCTCGCAATTAATTTATTATGGCCTGAAGTAAATCATTATGGCAGGAAAATTTAGAAATATATCAGTTTACATGTCTTTCTATTTATTAGCAAAGCAGCAAAATAAGGCTTTCAATAATGTGATTTTCTGAGTCAATCATAACAATGAATAAAGCTGAATTAATACAATATCTACATGTGACCGCTTTTTACAAATGAAAAACCCAGACCTGGTTAGCTCAGTCGGTAGCATGTCTGACTATCAATCCAGGGGTTTTGAGTTTGAATCCCTGCTTGGTCATTATCTCCTTGATGATTCATATATGTCAATGCATATCATTGCCATCTCATTGTCCCTCTAGTGGGAAAGTTATCAGTTACTTGCAGAAATGAATGTGCTTGAGAATAGGTCAACCTACCAGAAAAGAGTCATGGACAACTTTGTTTGGGTAGGATTGATTTATGTAGGAACATCATGGACAACTTTGGTTGTGTTAGGTTAACTGATTGTCTGTTAGCCTTGAAAGGCATAAAAATGCTAAATATTCAAACAAACAAATGAAAAACTACTACGGTTGACTGAACATATAAGATATCATCTGCTGACTAGGGGCGCACATTATAGGTTGAACTTTGACTCTGCCTTCTTTGACCCTGACTCAATATCCATACATGTTCAATGGTGTACAACTTTTACAAAGTCAATAAAGCACAAATCTCTGCTGTAACAAAATGTTTTTGTTGGGGTTTTTTTCCAGCTCAATCTGTTATCTGCGCAGATGCATTTTGTTTTCTGAAAAACAAAATGTTAATTCCAATATATAATACAGTCAAACCTGTGTAAGTGGTCACCGCTATTAAGCAGCCACTTGTCTTAAGCAGCCATAGTTGCTATTTCCTACCTCTATGCTTTCAGAACAAATGAAACTGTATTAAGCAACAACCTGTCTTATAAGGCCACTTTTGCTCCTTCCCTTGACTGGCTGCTTAAGACAGGTTTGACTGTACATGTATTCATTTTGTGCTTTTTAATGATTATAAAGAATTCGTAGTGAAATATTTTTGAAAATTTAACTGCTAAAAACAGTTCATTATAGTATGAAAATCATGCCTTTGACCTTTCCACTTCAATAATATTTCACTGACACCGACAATTAAACTTGATATATTTGTTAATACACTATGAAGGCCATATCTGACTGCCATGATTTATGCCATTTTCAACACATTTCAGGTTATAAAAGACATATCTGATTTTATTGGTGGAGGAAGACCGCAGAATAAATCAGTAGAACCGCAGTCCTTCCGCAAGTAACTGGCAAACATTCTAAAGCAACGGGATTCGAACAGATAGACCTAGAACTATCTTCTATATGCTTGATATGTCCCAGCCGAGGATCGAACCCAAGACTTTCTGCAAGCAAGGCTGATGCTCTAACCTTGACCACCCCTGCCGTTCAAAACCGTTCAAAAGGCATTAGTGGATGTTTCATATTGTTTACAGGTAAGCCCAAACAGTTCAGTCGGTTACTCATCGTCAAATCTGAGGATAATGATCAATCCTCACCTGGTTGCGGGTTCTGTGATGATTGGTCTTCAGATTTGTTCTACAGCTGTCAGTATCCCACCTCTGAATATGTGGGAAAGTAGTCAGTGAATTGCAGAGACAAAGTGTGTCTAGTACTAGTAAACTGCCTGTAACTGGATTGTGTTTAGGAGCACCGACAGTCATTAAATGGAGCGCGTGGTCCAGTGGTAGAGCACCGAACTCATGATCAGAAGGTCATAGGTTCAATTCTCCGCCATAGCTATGTGTGGTGTACTTGAACAAGACACTTTTCCACATATGCTTAGTACTGGTACTCACCAGGAGGACTTTGAATGTGATTTGTCTAAGTTATAGAACTTGTTTCACAGTTGAAGTAAAATAAATAAGTTTGAACTAAATTAAATAACTAAAATACTGTCAAATAATGTTGTTTACACATTTGATGAATTGATGAATAAAGTTTAGCTTAATTGTTACAAGTCTGCAAAAAATCATGATGAGATGATCTCACAAAGGGCATTATTTTATTGACTATGAAACCCAAATTCCAACCCTCCATATCACTATTTTGACAAAAACCTTGAAAACACCTCTGCGAGTTCCAAGTACCGACAAAAGCAGAAAAATATGTTTATCTTACCTTCAACAATCAATATAAACAATATTCCAGTCTTCATGTATGCGCAACTGCTGTTAACTGAAAGAGAGAGAAAGAAGGGAAGATTTATAATGTGAATACTTTTACTTCATCTACTTATGGAGATGGTCAGGTATGGATATCTGCATTTTCATTGGGGTTGGATTATAAGAATCTAACATGATCTTGCATATCATATCACCATAGGTTTCAGATGCCAATTCCTGGCTTATGTGATTGCTTGGTATAGAGATGATTCAAGTATATTTTCAAATTTAAAGCAGTTTCATGATTTTGCATTGAACCAAGCATACAGTTGTATCATTGTCTCTGGCAAGGAACCAGAGTTTTGCTGGACCCCTGTCTGTTAAAAAGCATGCTTAGCTAACCGAGCCAATTGAAGACTGTTTCAGTGAAAGAAATTCTGAAATTAATTGTCTAAATTCTTAGAAAATAAAATAGCAATTTTGCTGGTAACTATCAGTGTTATCCTAGACCCTGCTCTGGTGTTAGAGTACGGTAGATCTGTAGAATTCTTGCTTAACCCTTTACTCCATAGATACCAATCACAGAAGGCCTTTGAAAACAGTGCAGGAAGAGTTCAGATTGCTCGTAACGAGCAATCTAAACACTTCCTGCACTGTTTTCCACTCTGTCAGTTGATATAAACATAATTCACAAAATAATTCAAAAGCCTTCTATATTAGAGGTGTCAAAAGGCGTCTTTATTAGAGGTGTCCAAAGGCGTCTATATGAAGTAAAGGGTTAAGCAGCAGTTGCTTATTTAGCAATGAAGGGGATGAGATGCATGTTTGTTTGTAAGGCAAAGGCTCAAAAGACATTACCATAACAACTAGTGGTATCATCCTGACAGATTACATAACTACCCATGTTGCATCATTGTTTACGGTTTGGTTTTTGCCTTAAGTCATCTGGTGCTGCGACACTCTAAATATTGAACAGAACAGACCATTTCATATCCGATGACATGCAGAGAGATGATATAAAAAAAAACGAAGATCAGACTAGTCTGTATTTAATATATTAATCAGAAAAGTCCATTTCATATCCGTTGTCATACTGGGTGATGACATGAAAAACACAGCGACAACACTGCTCTGTATTTGAACTTGAGATTAAACCTCAGTATGATAATTTACCAGCCTTTATTGACAAATATAAGCAAAACAAAGACATTGTCTGCGGAGAATAAAAAAAAACATTTTAATATAATATTAAGGAAACTGACAGACTGTTGTCTTCTGATCTCTGTTGTGGATTCTTCTTATAGACCATGCCAATATGTCTGGCACTTTTAAGTAAATCTTTGAATAACAATACACCTAAAACAAAAACTCTTTGATATCCGATACAGGGAATGTCCAATAACGGAAGCAAGACTACCGGTACTAAAAAAAATCACTAATAATAAATCCAATTTTGGAATCATTAGCTTAATTGTTTTTAAGAAATTCTTAATTGGACAAACCTTTAAACTTGAATTGAGATATTTAAGGATGACCGAGAGCTAACAATGGATGTAATTAAAATTAATTTTATAGTACATCACTTTGTATAATATTAAAATGAAGGGTCACATGGCAATACTTTTATGTTAAAATCATTATTTCAAACTTATGTAAATTAATATGTGCAGAGCTTATCTTCAATCCCTTAGGTCAAATGATAAGCAACCCTGAGTTAAACTTTGAAAAGTCTACGACTGTTTGAGTTATTGAGCAGTCGCGTTGAATAAAACACCATTTTAAATTAATAAAGGGCCATAACCCATGTATATTAAATATGTACAGAGCTGAATTCAATCCAACAAAAGGTCTTGTCAGAAGCAACCATGTATAAACATCGAAAGGAATCGGGTCGTAGCTCATGCAAAAATTAACATGCAGAGCTGAAATGCAATCCCATACAAGGTCTACTAACTGGCAAGCTTTTGCAGACACCTGAAAAGAATATTGGTCTAGTTATTGAGCGTATATATAAATATATATATATATATATATGCCTGTCTGCCCATACAACATTATATCAAAAAAAAAAAAAAATATATATATATGCCTGTCTGCCCATACAACATTATATCAAAAGGGATAAAAAAATATATATTCCGTTGTTTTTTTGTGTGTGTTTTTTTTTTCAAATAATTTTTATAAAAAAAAGGTATTATATTTCCCCAAGTATAATCTGCACTCGAGTATAATCCTCAAGTGATTTTGAAGCCAAAACTGATGGAACAAAACTAGTATATGACTATTATCCGCAGGCACGAATCAGTTGTTTACTTCATCTATCATTTTGAAATCCGGACCATAGTAAAAGATGAACTTGATTGGTTAATTAATAATTATGGAGTAACAAAATCTAGGCTGGTGTACTGCATAATTTCATAAAAAATGTAGGTAAAATGATATATATATTAGTGTGTTCTAGACAATAAAATCTGCGAGTATAAAATGGTGTTACCGTAACTATTTTTATGTGTATGTGTATTTGGATAAGATAAAAGGGAAATTAAAAACAAACTATTGACAATTTTTTAAGTGCATCTTTCTAGAAGTATTTGGGTCCTAAAAAGGGGCAATCAGCCTCTCACTGTACTATCTGCATCATTCAGCAGTCTCTGATGTCCAACTCATCAAAACCCTCAAAGTAATCTCCTTCAATGTTGAGCAACAATAACACTTTCTCAACCCCTTCTCACTGACAAGGTTCTCGACACCTACTCAAACGTGTCACTATTGCCGCTTGTCAAATGGTATTGCACTCTTTCATTCAAGATTAAAGAGATGTCAATTACATGTAGTTTCAATTAACACAGTGATTATCCTACAGCAGCAAAGTACAAGTGGGCAGAGTCAAATTGACACTGCTGGACACCTGCACAATTTTCTTGTCCCAAATTTATAAATTCGTTTTGTGTTATTTTTAATCAATAAACTGATAATAATTGTTCATAATTGTAAAAAAAAGAAATTCATAATTCATGTTCATTACATCGAAACTTTTCAACTTCGTGAATTGAACATGATATACATGTAAAATGATGCAAGAGACTGTCAGAGTGATGACATCGCACATTGGCACAAGGTCAAAAATAAATTGTGTCAGCGTTATACTCATATTTTAGCATACTTAATTATAATCCATATTGGACGAACAAAATCTATAAAAGTCCATAATTATGACCGTCAAACCCCAACCTGACTGAACATCCTTGATCTGCCCACGTAGTCTAGTGACAGTAGTTGTATAACTGTTATTATTGTAATCGATACTTCAAACATCCTACATTATATTCCATATAATAAGATTAGAGCATCAAACAAGAACAAATATGACTGTAATCATCGTGTCCTGGATGTAGGGCAAGGAGAACACTACCCAGCAGGCACCAGGGATTTGGGATTAATGAGGTATTTAGTAATTTGTCTGGATGGTGATTATTTGAAACAGTATTTTATGATTTGACAGTGGTATCAAACTAATTACAAACGAGTCCAATTACCATTATGTATTATTTGTACAGTCTGAGACTCAATTTCAAAATAAACGAGGTAAAAAAACAACTCATATTAGTTCACTTGTCCAAGAGGGCCTGAGGATGCTCTACTGGCTCATAGTGGTCATAGCACTTTTTGAAATTTCACAATATATACACTATTTGGGTGTCGTCTTAATAACGTATGGATAAATACCCCCACCACACCCATACTGAAAAAAAAGTTTATTGCTATGAAAAGGAAATACTTTAAATTCCCATACCTTTCATCTGAAAAAAAAAATATATAGTCCCCGTACAGGACCCTTATACATCCCAGCTCCTTGATTTGTCAAAACTTCAATCACCCACTCAGGTATTTGTTATGAGCAGTTCTAAATGCTTTACATTTTAAAAAGATTTCTTTTTACTTATCACCATTTTTTCCCTATTTGGGTCCCTGCTGTCCCTTAATGGATATTAAAAGCCTTTTAAAAGTCTCAGGCTCAGCTAAACAATACTCCAGATCTCAGAATGATTAAATAATTCCTAAAATAACTGATAAAAATAGAATTTACTGTTTTTCTATAGTATTCAAATGTTAAAAAGTCCTCTTACTGGACCCTAATAGATCCCAGCCCCTTCATTTGAACAAACATGAAACCCCTACAAATTTTGCTTTGACAGTTCTTGAGAAGAGGATTTTTTGGAAAAAAAAAAAAAAAAAAAAATTTGGTAAAAATCTGTTAAGTGGTTTCGTAGAAGAAGTCACTTAAGGCAAAAGTTAATGACGGATGACAGACGACGGACGATTCTTAGGTAGATCACAATAGCTCATCCTGAGCTTTGCTAAAGATACCGGTCTCATAATGTCTCAAGATGTTATTATACAAATCCCTTAAGGTATGTTACAGCTGTGTAAACTTAGAGCCAGTGGTAGAGAGCAAATAAGGTGAAATTACTTTTAACTAGATTATACTGATCCTCGGTTAGCACTTAATGGCATAAAAATGACGCTGAATATTAAAAAAATAACATTTTTTCCTTAGACACTATAGTTTTATATTTACTTTATAAGATTAGTGAATATCCAATGAAAAACAATCATAGTTCTTTAGTGATCATGAGACCAAAATTATGCAATTTTCAACGATTCAAGTACCTGATAAAACTCTGATACGAATTATCAGATACCTTATCCAAATTTTGTACGAAATTACTCTACTTACATGTCTATTTTCTTCTTGCAACTGTTCTATCTTCACATTCAGTGACATAATTGTGCCTGTCTGTGCATGTAACTGAAATTTTAATTATAATTCATCTTAATTAAGAATGAGATCAAAGTACGTATACTCAATATAACTTGAGTTGTAAAATCAGTTTTAACTTGACTCATTGTGGCCATAATAAATTAATTGCTAGATTATCATCCCTGCCCACCCCCTAATTTTCATGTCACTCAAACCCTTTTTATTTTTCTAAAAATAAAAAAATATATATATATATATAAATATATATATAATTTTTATATATATATATATTTATAAAAAAAAAAATTACTCCCTCACCCCTTCCCCTTTTTAAGAAAAATTTGAATGATAATCTAGCAATTAATTTATGATGGCCATATCGGAGATAAGTTATTGTGCAGCTATCACAATTATTATAAAGGCCCTACTAGCCCATATAACAGTATTCCTCCAATGTTCTTTTACCAGTCATGGTATTTTACCTTCTTGCACAAAATAAGATGTCATTTTCTCCAATCCCTTGACATTTAGCCAGTGATTGAGGCATAAAACATAACAACAGACAGAAATTGCTGATAATATAATTAAGTGAATTTTTTTTGTAAAATTTTGTTTCTATTTGCCTGCAGGCTTGATGTTAAATCTTTTTCTGAAAATTAAAATGACAAATTCCTTCGTAAAAGTCAGCTATTTCTGTGTCGTAGATCTAATTTAACATGGAACAAACAAGGAGAACTATCATTACCCTCAGGGCATGTCCAGAGACATCAGTTGCAGAGTTGACATGAACCGACACTAACTGTATTAAATCCGGGAAGAATAGACATTTTCTGGAAATAGATAGACTTTAACCAGTTTTTCAATACTAAACCATCTTTTAACGTAAATCTCAAAGGAATACTTCAATATGCTATTTGTTCTTTTTTTAAACTTTCTTGCAGACATTCATAACTTCCTGTATGACCTTGTAAATCTGACTGTACACATGTCTGTTGGCAAAGGTGTTCTTTATATCCTCGAGCATTTAAACTGAGTCACATTGCAATGTGCTCCCCCAGAAAGATATTGTCTTTATTCAGTTTCTTCATCTACGGTAATTTTACAAAATCGTAAAACCAAATTCACACTTTTTCATAGAGCATTATAATTATTTATATTAATTTGAATATGGAGTTATCACTTTATAATCATATTATGCTCTATAATTGTTTTCAAGTTAGACTTACATATTTTCTGTAGTATAATAAATGCTATACTAACTAGTATAGTGGTAGATTTTGCCTGTAATTATTTATCCTTTCAGTGAACTGCACGTGATAAACTTGGCAATGTACATGCATTACTGCATTAAAAACCACAGAAGGATTTGTACCCGTGTAATGTCTATGAAAACCTGCAATACTTCAGTTTGTTATACCTTTTTGTGCCATGGAGAAGTGAATGTCAACTACATGTCCTGTAAGAGGGAAACCATATAAGATATCCTCCATGTATAAGTGCAGAAACATGAACATAGAAACTGCACAATACCTTTAATTAAATATGGCACACAAATAACAGATGACACATTGGAAAACATACACTCTATAATGGCACCTGATACGATGCATCAACAGTCCAATCAAACAGTTGATGGTGAAGAAAAAGAAACACACAATGTATCCACCTATACAGATCAGAAGAACTTCATAACAATTGGTGACCAAACCGACCGCAGATAATGACATGCTTAAAACAAGAATTGTGACATACAGATCAGAATAACTTTATAACATTTGGTGACCAAACACACCTGCAGATAAAGACATCCTCAAAACAAGAAATGTGACATACAGATCAGAAGAACTTCATAACAATTGGTGATCAAACACACCAGCAGATAATGACATCTTTAAAACAAGAATTGTGACATACAGATCAGAAGAACTTCATAACAATTGGTGACCAAACACAGCCGCAGATAATGACATGCTTAAAACAAGAATTGTGACATACAGATCAGAATAACTTTATAACATTTGGTGACCAAACACACCTGCAGATAAAGACATCCTCAAAACAAGAAATGTGACATACAGATCAGAAGAACTTCATAACAATTGGTGATCAAACACACCAGCAGATAATGACATCTTTAAAACAAGAATTGTGACATACAGATCAGAAGAACTTCATAACAATTGGTGACCAAACACAGCCGCAGATAATGACATGCTTAAAACAAGAATTGTGACATACAGATCAGAAGCACTTCATAATAATTGGTGACCAAACACACCAGCAGATAATGACATGCTTAAAACAAGAATTGTGACATACAGATCAGAAGAACTTGATGACAGTCTGCATAAATTTCCGACAAAGGCAGAGTGTCTACAACACAATAACAATGTGCTACTATACAGCAGGCAGGTGGAACAGTGTATAAAGTTGATACACATGACAGTCCAGATATGAAAGTATCAGATGATGACACTGACAGTTCTGGTTGGAGCTCTGTTTTAAACCTTGCAGTTGGAGCGCGAGTAATGCCAATTCACAGCATTGACACTGCAACTGGCTTGGTTAATGGAGTCCAGGGCGCAATTGTTCAAACTGAGTGGCATGACATTCTTTGTATGCTGTCCATGTTAATTTCGATGAACGTCATGGAAAATTTCTTCAAGAGAGTAAAGGCACTAGCATTGGCATTCACTCTCTACATGTCCAATTCCATTACATTTCTATAAAAGATGTCAACGACCCACTTGCACTATCATGGTCACATTTAATTAAAAAAGACAAAGACAAATAAATGAGGGGTAGGGACATTAACTGGAACACAGTTGAAATTCAGGGAAAGTATTTGACCTTTAATTTAAAACAAAAACAAGAGCTGTTGGAAGGACAGCACGTTCGACTATTTCGATGCTGTTCTAAAACAACATTTTTTTCAGGAAATAAGTACCAAATGGAAAACAATTAATATAAATCCCAGGGGTGGTAAGATTAAGCTGTAATTATTATATAATGCTTGACTGTTAAAATTAAATTAGCAAAATGATTAAACAACAATATTTATTTTCATTATCAACAGTTTTTTTTGTTTTTGTTGAAAACAACAAAGTGAACAGATAGCTCATATTCCCTTAATATTATTTAAATATGCATTAAGTAACATTTGTCTTTCAAACTTTAAAATTACTTTATAAATTCATTAACCATTGCAGAATAAAATTGATAGGTGTGCCAATACATAACTTACGGCATACCATGTACATATAACTACTCTAAATAGTACAATTGCATTACTAGAATAATATAAGTTGGTGAAGCATATCCAGAAATACTATTTAAACATTATCTGAAATAATTTCAGCAAGAATTTAAAATATACTGGTAGTGTAAGCCATATTTGAGATGATCTTCTGTTTCAAGAGTAGTTTATCAACATTTTACATATGCGATATATTATACACTACCTTCAAAATATCAACACAGAAATTATCATTCTAAAAATAGATATATATGCGAAAGCCGATCAGGTGATGGGCGCGTTCTCCCAAATGTATTAAAATAGACTAAAGATTGATATGGTGAACGTGACTGGATCCATCTGTCTCAGTCTGGAGAAGAGAGACTACTGGGCAAAATAAATGATCACATGCACATAGTTGAGAATTTCAAGTACTTGGCCCTTTCAACTACACCTAAACCAGACTTGGAGGAGAAAACAAATACCACACTCTGGACGCACACAACAGGCTAACAGGGACCAGCCATTTACCAAGAAAACACCAGATGAAGAGTATTGCGTGGAACAAAACATTTCTTACAAATGCTTGAAATGTGGCCTGCAAAATCATGTGACCAAGGATTGTTGACACAGGGAATAAGCTAGATGTTTCTCATGCAATTTTTACAGTCACAAGGACAAAAACTGTTGGAACTTCGCAAATTTTAAAAACAATACACCAAATTATTAAACTACAATTTTACAGTGTAAAAAGATACATAATAGGCTCACAGGTGAGCTTTTGCAATCACCCTGTGTCCATCCATCCATCTTCAACTGAAACTGCTCGACATATTGTCACCAAATATCTTTTTTTTCTAAAAAATTTCAAAATTCTTCTTCTCCAAAAGAACAAGGCCTGGGGTTTTGCTATTTAGTATCACATGATAAGTTTCTCTCAGGTTTGTTCTAGTTATGATCCTAGGGTCTGTTAATATTTTTATTGCAATACTGTAGGCTATAATATTTCTTGCTCAAATTAAATTATATTTACAACCTGTCCCTGTGACCTTTAAGGAAGCATTATCTCAGGTATTCAATAAAAGTACCTTTTGGTTCTCATGCTCCAGTTCTGCTATTCTTCCTTGCAGAGATTCTATGACACTTGCATGAGATTCTTTAATCTAGAAAATGGAGTAAAAAACATACAAAGTTGACTAAGAGACAATATTATTATCATTTTGGTGGAAGCACTAGGTCATGTTCTCTTTTTTGTGCTGGGCCTGGTTAGCTCAGTCGGTAAAGTGTCTGACTATCAATCCAGGGTCATGAGTTTGAATCCCCGCCTGACTACAGTCTCCATGATAATTGATTTACAAAATTACATCTCGTTTTCATTTTGCTAGGCCCGATTAGCTCAGTCGGTTATGCGTCTGACTATCAATCAAGGGGTCATGAGTTTGAATCCCTGCCCAGCAACAGTCTCCATGATGATTGATATATACAACATTGTGTCCCATCATTCGTCTTTCACCGCTAATTCAAGTGGGGAAATCATCAGTTACTTGTGGAGATGGGGTGTACTAGTTAATCTTTCAGGATCCCAGGAAACAGCGGTTAGATTAACTTATCGTCTGTTAACCCTGGATGGCATAAAAATGATGCTAAATACTCAAACAAGGAAAACTCTCCACTAGATCAGTGATAATTTATTACTCTGACCTCTGCTTGAATATTACCAAACATGTGACTGCTATTGACCAATGAAAATAAGGTTTACATATCTCCTCCATAGATACAAATTCATACATCAAAACAAACTTTAATATACAGATAATAGAAATCAAACATAACCCTTAGTTCAATTTATGGAGTTTTTATTTCCATTATCTTTGAAAATGGTGGAATTTTTCTTAATATATTCAATTACACAAATTACCTTTTGATTTTCCAGTCGAAGATCATCTATTCTTGACTGCAGTGATTCTATAATACCATCATTTTGATTTGACTGCAAAGTAATTGTTATAAAAGAAGGTAAGGTGTGCCAATAATTTATATAGATATCTGTTATTCCAAAGATGGAAAATATCTGAAATGAAAATAATTAAGTTGTAATTGGAAGATCATTTAGATTTTAAGATGTCATTTTTGTTATGTTGAGCTGACGGCTGTGAACAGGTGTATCAGTCAATCTAGGAAGGTGTTAGAATATCTATTTAAGCCCGGCTATCAGTATTTTCCAGTACTTTGATTACACTTTTTTTTAAGCTGTACTCATGGAATTCATGTAACTGATGAGGTTGATGATATATTTGCTCTTCTGTATGCAGACGATTTGGCCAACTGTGCTGACAAAGTTAGACAACTGCAAATGCAAATTGATGTAATTTCAAATTTTTGTAATAGAACTGGTATGTCTGTTAATCTAAAGACTTGCAAAAATGCTTCCATGGGACACAGATGCTCCCACTTTGTAACTACATTGTAGATATAAATAAAGCTAAATATCAAGTTTCATCAAAATCGGTCCATCAATAAAGATTTTAGAGGTCAGAAACAGTCAGTCAACCAGAGTCCAGATCACCTAATTAATATGCACCAATTCCATCCATTGTCCAACTTGACTTGGGTTTTGTTGATATATAAATTTTTGTCAAAACCGGTCCATAAATAAAGACTTAAGAGGTTGGATACTATCAGCCAATCAGAGCCTAGAACAGATAATTAATATGCAGGGATTCTGACGGAAATCAATCTTGAGCTGAAGTTTATCACCATACATCTTTTACAAAATATGAATCAAATCCATCCAATCCTTCAAGAGATATCGAGCGGAAACCAATTTCTTGACATTTGTCAATAATCTAAGTCCAAAACGGGGCATAACTCTATCAAAATTCATTAGACCGGAATGAAAATTAATAAGAACTTGACCTGTATTACTTGAATGTGAAGTCACACACCAAATTTGGTTTAAATCTGTTTATTGAAACTAAAGATATAAGTTGGAAACCATTTTCGTACGTACGTACATATGGACAGCGGTGATACTATATGCCCCCCAATTGAAAATGGCATAAAAAAAAAAGATTATTGTTTTTAGAAATGGTGGCTACCACAGAGGTAATGAAACATGGACATTCAATGGGAATAAGATTGAAACTGTTTTTTGTTATAAATATATGGGTCTCATTACGACACCTAAACTGATTTGGTCAAAACCTAAAGAAACATAGGCAGTACAAAGTAAAAAAGCTAGTATTTCTATGTCTTAACTTCAGCGAAATGTTGAACTTTTTAATATCAGGAGCTACTTAAACTTTTTAATATGATGCTCTTACCAATTCTTATGTATAAATCAGAAATTTGGGGGTATGAATATTCTAAAGATATAGAAAATGTTCATATCCAATTTTGTAATAAATCATCTTAATCTTTATAAAAATATGTTTCATGCTTTCTCTTTAGATGAATGCGGAAGATATCCATTGTATGTTAATTATTATTGTAAATGTATAAAGTATTGGTCAAGGCTTACTGATATGAATCATAATAGAAACCCTAAACAATGTTATATTATGTTAAGAAAACTTGATGATGTTGGTAGACTCACTTGGGCTACATATGTTAAATCTTTACATTTAAGATATGGTTTTTGTTTTGCCTGGATTTCAGATTATGCTGAAAATAATAATTTGTTTTTTGCATTATTCAAACATTGTGTTATTGACTGTGCTTTACAATATTGGTGATCGGATATTTCTCAGTCACACAAAGCTGTCCATTATGAAAACTTTAAATCTCTTTTAAATGTTGAAAAATATCTTACTTTATCAATACCTCTAAAGTTTAAAATTGCTTTTACAAAATTTAGATGCTCAGCTCACAAATTATATGTAGAAACTGGAAGACACAATAATGTTGCTTATGAAGATAGAATTTGTATACTTTACGCAGTGAATACCTTTAAAATATTTTGAATGTTACAAACATAAATTTAAATTCATTTTATAGATTAATGAGTATAACACACTATGTAAATTTATTTTTGAAGTATTTAATTAAAGAAATTTGTTTTTCCAATCACTTGTAACAGGTAAACAAATGCAAACCAATTAATATCTATCTATTAATATATGTTTTATATTTGTAACACTGTTGTCACTTTTCACTATAAATGATATAAATGTAATTATGTATTATCATGGCCGGAGGCCTAGATTGCGTTAATTAATAAAACATTTGTCATTGTCAGTGTCATTAATGTTGAGCTGACAGTGAATTTGCATGTTTTGATGAGTTTTTAATATAATGAAGTCATTTTAACATATTACAATTTTAATCTTCACTACCCTTGGACATGTATGAGACAAAAGTATAATAGTATCATTATTTTCTGCATTTCAAACAAGTTTTCTAGGGAAGTTAATCAGTGTAGAACCAGATAAGGATATTATCAATAATGGTATCATCACACGTCTGATTCTCAAAACCAAAACTTACATTAAAGGCAGTATATCAGGAAAAACACTTAAAGTCTCTTATGAAAAAAAAAATTTATTGTTTAAATGGATAAATAAATTTTGAATGGTTTGGTATGTCAAACCAACCAAAATGTGACAAAATCAATATCTAAATTGGAGTTGTAAACTTGAAACAAAATCTCCATTCTAAAAATAGACAGCATTTAAATACTGATTGATGACCTTAATTGCATCATCAATAGGACATTTTTTACTACATTTGTATGTGTGTACCTGTATAACAGATCGAACTGAAATCAAAATATAATCATGTGACTCTTTTAATACATCACAAAATATGTTAAGTGGGTAATCTATTTTAGTCTAACTTACCCCATATTAAGAAATCCCTTTTCAATATATTATTTTGGTATGTTTAATAGATAACAGTTGCTTCAATTGAACAATTAATTGATTTTTTTTATTGTAATTTCTTACACAGGGAGGGGGAGCGGGGGGAGGGGGGGGGGGGGGGGAGGTTATATTCAGCAAGCTACAGAAATTCAGAAATTGCAAGACATAATTATAAAAAGTTGCCATGGTCTAGTGGTAAACATATTTGCTCTAAGACCTAGGTACCTGGTTGGATTCTCGTTGGGGTTTCATCTAGGGGTTTTCAAATGAAATCCCACTGTGCCTTATTGGGCAAGGTACTATGGAAGTATTCAATGCTTCGGAGGAGATTTAAAACTGTCTGCCCATGTACAGGGAGAGTCATAACCAGTGCACATCATAAAAGATCTCACTGAACTTCTATGTTAATCAATGATTCAAATCACCCTTCCAACCAAGGCTTCCTTTAATGATCGGAATTGGATTGCTGGAAGTAATGAAAGAAAAAAAAAGAAGACATATTTATTGGAAAACATATTAAGTATAGTTTGCTTTTCATGGGCCTTTTTTTTTATAAAATTATGTTTGTTGTAGAAACAGTACTGAGTGTTGTTTTATGAGAGGCATCGGTGGACCTGGGGATCAAACCCACAACCTCTACCGCCCCCACTTTTTTTAAACTATATTATATTATACATGTATATAGTATATCTTAAGCCTGTTGTTGCTGATGTTCATTATGTTTAATCTGTAATACATGTATAAAAATTCTTTAAAGACTGTCCTGAAGAAAATAAATATTGGTATATTGTATATAATTATTGTATATTGTATATGATTATTGTATATTGTATATAATTATTGTATATTCGATATGACTGTTGTATATTCTATATTATTATTGTATATTTTGTATAATTATTGTACGAGGGAGGATCAGAAAGTTCATGGACTTTTATCATAACTTATTCATGTCAACTATACAATGCATATTAGTGTTATTGTATTTGAAATTAACGTATATGGGACATATTTTGAAAATTTTAGCATGATACGCCAACTATTAAAAAAATAAAGCGCTAGTCAAAGCATAGCAGTTAGTTATGTCGGGGCAAAATGGTGACATTGTATTCAACAAAAACCGACGTCAATATTTTAAACAAATGCTTTTGTATCAAATTTACTGAGTCGCTCCTTCTCAAAATACTCTCTTCCGTGGTCTATATGTTTTTGCCACCATTTACACTGTTGAGTGAACATGTTAACGAAATCTAAAGATGGTATACTGGACACAAAGTTCTGTAAAACATGCTTTAATTCCAATATGTCTTCAAAATGATTTCCCATTTGCTCTTTTTTAATGACTGATTCCCGGCCATCTTAAAAACATTAATTTTGTGACATTTAAATACTAGAGACCTTAAAACATTAGATTCACTGTACATACTTTTGTTTCTCTGTTTTAGCAGGTGTATTACCTAACATGGAGCAGAACTTTATGGAAATGCGGGACGCCGCGTGCTAATCCATGTTCAAGTGCCCTGACGTCATTTTGTTTCAAACAAAATGGCATACAGTAACATTATAATATTGACATCATTTTGAGATGTGCAAATTTGTTGCCATTTTTTTAAAGGATGTAAATGAGCATATGATACAGCACATACTGATATTTTTTATTTAAAAATAAAACCTGTTTTAGCAACGCTATGCTTGTTTGAATAGCAGAAGTAGAAAACAAGCAAAAACTGCCTGACTACGTAAATCATTTCCATAGTTACTATAGAATATAAATTAATGAAGAAAAATTATAAATTTTTTGCAAAATTACTGAAAATATAATGCGGGACAGGCTCCCTGAGATTTATTAGAATACAATGATAAATAAAAAAGTTATGGCAAAAGTCTACTTACTTTCTGATCCCCCCTTATATATTGTATATGATTGTTGTAATTTGTATATGAGTGTTGTATATTCTATATGATTGTTGTAAATTCTATATGATTATTGTACATTCTATATGATTATTGTATATTCTATATGATTGTTATATATTCTATATGATTATTGTATATTTTATATGATTATTGTATACTGTATATAATTATTGTATATTATATATGTTTATTGTATATCATTATTGTATATTGAATATCATTATTGTATATTCATGATTATTGCATATTCTATATGACTATAGTATATTCTATATGACTGTTGTATATTCTATATGGTTATTGTATATTCTATATCATTATTGTATAATATATATGATTATTATAATACTGTATATAATTATTGTATATTCTATATGTTTATTGTATATTGTATATGTTTATTGTATATTCTTTATGATTATTGTATATTCTATATGATAACTGAATATTCTATATGATTATTTTATATTGTATATGATTATTGTATATTGTATATCATAATCGTATATTGTATATGATTATTGTATATTGTATATCATTATTATAAATTTTATATGATTATTGTATATTGTATATCATTATTGTATATCATATATGATTAATGTATTTTGTATATCATTATTGCATATTCTATATGATTATTGCATAATGTATAAGATAAGTGTATATTCTATATGATTATTGTATATTGTATATCATTATTGCAAATTCTATATGATTATTGTATATTGTATATCATTATTGTATATTATATATGATCATTGTATATTCTATAATTATGATTGTTGTATGTTCTATATGATTATTGTACATTGTATATGATTATTGTATATCGTATATGATAAGTGTATATTCTATATGATTATTGTACATCGTATATCATTATTGTAAATTCTATATGATTATTGTATATTGTTTATCATTATTATATATGGTTATTATATATTGTATATGATTATTTTATATTGTATATGATTATTGTATATGATTATTATATATTGTATATGTTTATTGTATATGATTATTGTACATTGTTTGATTATTGTATAGTGTATGATTATTGTATATTGTATATGATTATCGTATATTGTATATAATTATTGTATATGATAATTATATATTGTATGATTATTGTATATTGCATATGATTATTGTATATGATTATTATATATTGTATATGATTATTGTATATGATAATTATATGTTGTATATGATTATTTTATACTGTATATGATTATTGTATATTGTATATAATTATTGTATACTTTTTATGATTATTGTATATGATTATTATATATTGTATATGATTATTGTATATTGTATATGATTATTATATATTGTATATGGTTATTGTATAACATTTTTGTATATTGTATATGATTATTGTATATTGTTTATGATTATTGTATATGATTATTATATATTGTATATGATTATTGTATAAGATTTTTGTATATTGTATATGATTATTGTATAAGATTTTTGTATATTGTATATAATTATTGTCTATTGTATATGATTATAGTATTAATGAGTTACTGTCTCAAAATAAAGACATATTATCATTATGTTATTGTTATTATAGATCCAGTAGATAATTATTACTGGTGAAAATTAGTTCCAATTATATATATCTAGATATCTTAGAGAAAAAGGTCACTAACTTTAACAAAATAATTAGGGATGATCAATATGACTCATCCCATTAGAGCAATAAGGTACCAAGTGTTTATGAAATAAGAAGGCACTTGGTACCTTTTTGCACCAATGGGACAATGTAATGTACACACTCCCTTTCCACGGACATGATGAAAACCAAATATACTGGACATTTCAACAGGAAGTGCCTATAAAATTTCATCTTGTGTTTTAAAAATGAGACAAATAAGCACTAAGCGGATACCACACATTTAGTTCAATAATGTTAAATTAACTGCTAGAAAGCTAATTAAAATGGAACAGAAGTTGGACAGAAATTGTGACAGGTGATCAGACCTGGATACTTTTTTTGGAACCCCACAGAAAAATAGACAAAAGAATTGGATCACTAAAGGATATGCACCGTCAACCTGTGTAAGTGGTCACCTTTATTAAGCACTCAATTGTCTTAAGCAGCCACATTTTCTATTTCCCATTTCTATCCTTTCAGAGCAAATTAACCCATATTAAGCAAGAACCTGTCTTAAAAGGCCTGTTTTCTCCTTCCCTTGGTTGGCTGCTTAAGACAGGTTTAACTGTACGCTATTTTCTTTAGCATTCATGGACATGTTATCCAGATAGCCATGCCTAGTGGCAAAACAGATACGGGTACCTGCTACAAAGATCTCGTGTCTTGGGAAAATAAATTTTTTTTAGGAACGTCGTTTAAGTAGAGACCTTTGGAGTTCATGTATTGTGTTGTTGCATGACAATGCACTAGCTTGCCGCTGATCTGTTCTTGTGTTGACTATTTGGTGTAAGAAAATGTCCATATGCTCCTCCCCCATCCTATTCTCCCAATCGCACTGTGTGATTATTTCCTGTTCCCAAGACCTGTATTAGTTCTGCTAGGGCGGTGTTATACCTCTAGTAAAACATGTGGCTCTGATGTTTTTCAGTACATGCATCTCTTGTGTATCCCTAAGTTTGACCATATATAATGGAAATGCATTCCAAAATTGGATTAAAATGTTAAAAAGGCAAAGCTAATGATGGACAATACCTTGAAGGAATGAAATGAAAATATTCTACATATATCATCTAAATTGACAAGTATACCAAGTTTGATAAGTTTGGCAAGCTCATCTAAATTCATATTTAATGACAACAACATAAAATATTGAACACCACTCATATACATTCATATATATATATATATTAAAATGATATTGTAGAAGTCAGTGACCTCTGTGCAATTTATATAGGTAATTCATCACCAGGAATGTAATAAACGGGCAATTTCCTTAGATGTTCTTCAGCTAAGTATCAATATCGGGATCTGTGAAGCTTGTTAACAATAATTCATTGTATATCTTCCTTTGTAACCATATCAGGTGACAGGAAATATTCATTTGAAAATTAGTTTTTTTTTGTATTTCTGATAAGCAAATTCATCATATTTCATATATACCGGTTTATGAAATTTGTATATTTTGTCTCTCTAGATTTAAAAACCTTCTAAGACAGTAAGATGGCAGAGTTTTATATTACCTATCACAAACATGGAGCTGAAAGCGAGTTAATGACCCTACCAGGAACGGAACCCAATATTGAGGGGCAACACTTACTCAGTAAACACAAGTTAACTTTTGCTGCTTTCTTTTCTTTTAAAAAAAACCCATCTTGATAATTTCTTCTTCTTTTTTTTTAAACAAGATACTGATAAAACACACAGTAGGACTGCCTTTTTCTCATTGATTGTAACATATACTGAACGGAACAGCTAGCCTGCCTCTTTTGTATTTTAAATATCTTCGTCAAATTATTGATTAGCATTATAAGCTTGTATACAGCAGTACAGCAACAAACAATTGTGTATTTATTTTACATGGCCTGATTGGTCATTTGGACTTATCCTAAATGTTCTTTCTTATTCAAGTCCAAATTTCATGAAAATTGGTTTGATACATTTTGAAAAAATAGATAAAATGTCAGGTGGTGGCAGAAATAGCAGAAATTTCTTTGACACATGTCAGGTGGCTGGTTAGCTGTTCTGTTTGGTATTATTATATATTGAGTTATTGTTTCATTAGACACTCATTTACATATATTGTGTACATTTCTTTATTCCTTTTATGCCTGTTCTATTTTTATTTGACAAAATTAATATTTTACATAATTTTCAATGACTTTATTTGAAATAAAAAAAATCTTCATTTTTATTTGAAACAATATGCAATAGAGGACATGTGTTTGTCTTAGCCAATGAAATCTCCCTTATTATAACATCAAACTTTTCTCCACACAATGTGTCTTTTAGTAACACAATGGTGTTCTCAGACAGAAAGGTTACCAATTTTTACCAATTTCCCTTCACAACAAAACTCTATTATAGCGCAATAGTCGTTCACTCAGGGTATCAAGAGCTGTTTGTATCAGTTACACATGTTGTTACACAGACAGTGTTAGAAACAAAATATTGCAGAATAATTTGTTACTGGTTATCACTCTACACGTTTGTAAATATAACATACTGCATGCAAATCTATTTATAATGCTACATACTGAGGCCCTATGGGAAATGTATGACCTTGTCCAGCAAGGTCCACCAATGTATCCTAAATTAGAATATGGTGGTTCTTCAATTTTTGGAAAGAAAAAATCATATTGATGAATTATCTTTAAACTAATCTATTTTACATTGAATGTGAAATAATTTCTTAAAACTTAGACAAATCCCGCTCGAAATCTTCCTGGGTAGAACCAGTATTAAACATATGCAGATAAAGAGTCTTACTCAAGGACACTACACATCTAAGCCTTGGTGGAGGAATGAACTTGCGATCCCCACCAGATAAATGGTCCGATACTCTACCACTTGACAATGCACTCCAGCTTAATTCATTGCATTATTAACAAATGAATTGAAAATGTTTTTGTGACAGAAAGTGACGACTGTCTGGAGAGAGATGAAAAGAGTTGATTCTTATATCAAAGATTTAATGCAAAACCATTGTCCTGGTATATTTATACCAATAAATAAGGCAATATTTTGCATTCAATCCTTGGCATTTGATTTTACTTAGGCAGACAACACCTCCCCCACCATCTCACAATAAGCAGATAATCTGCTTAAGGCGCTCATAAAGATAACTCAGTCTATGATACTCAATAACTTAATAACAAACATTTTTTTGAAAATAAGTAAATTCTTGCCCAGTTTAGTCTATATATAGAACCTGATATCTCCCAAATCAGGTCTATTAACCCCTAATGAAAAGAAAATGCCATGCCTGTCCCACAATTCATAGCAAATGAACGCTTACTAAACTTAAGACATCATTCATTGAAACTGACCAATCAACATGCTCAAATGTGCTGCTATCCAGAGAACTGGGTCCATTCTACAGTAGTCTATATATAGAACCTGATATCTCCCGAATCAGGTCTATTAACCCCCAATGAAAAAAGCAGGGAATTCTATGCCTGTCCCACAATTCACAGCAACTGAACACTTACTAAACTATGACATCATTCAAACTTACACTGAAGCAACTGACCAATCAATATGCTCAGATATGCTGCTATTTAAGACCAAATTGGAAAAGCTATAATGATATTATATACTAAGGTCCATTCTTTGGACTGTGACCAGTCCAAAGTTTGACACAAATCATTGCATGTTATATCTTTAAATAAAAATCTTCAGCATAAGGTCACCCTTACAAAAAATGATTGTCACCTCTGACCCATACCATTTAGGGATAGAAAGGTACATAAACTATATTTTATTTGCAGTTAATCAGAGAATCTCTTTATCGCACCTGAAGGTTGCCAACATGAATCATCAAATAAACTACATGCAATGACAAAGAATAGTCAAAAAAAGTTTCTGACCCGTGGGTTTATTATGGGTTGGATGGAAGCGGCAAATAAACTATATTTTAATTTATAAGCCAAATAAAATACAAAATGTATTCTTCTAAGTTTAAAATACAAGTATTTTTTCTTGTTTTCAAAACCCAAATACAACTCCCCTAGGGCCACGATAAATATAGCTATCATGGAATTTCAATCTTAAAAGGTTATGTAATTCAGATGTAGATGTTTTAAAATAATAATATAAATAGATATTGAGAAACGCACTGTAGTAGTTGGATGCATGCAGCATATCAAAGCTCTAAGCCTCCAAGCTCAGAAGAATTAAAATGCAACAAATAATTCAATGAAATTTATTGTTGGTGTTTTGCAGCATAGCTGAAGCATGAACCTTGTACAAAGTTCAAGTTAGCCAATCAACATGGCATAAATTAACCAATCACAGATCACCTTTAAAACAATTGTCCCATCTTGAGCCTACAAAATGAAGAATCATGACATTGTAATATTCAATGAATCTAATCAGTGTACATCATAATTATCTAGTTTATGACACCATAATAATTTAATGTTCTTTTGTTGTTTTTTTCTTGTTTTTGTTTTCAGCCACCTTAAGGCAAGGACTTGTATAGAAGGATAAGAAACTTGCATCTCCTGACTAAATATTGACGTAAAAGCACACGAAGGATTCATAATTTGTAAATTGGTTTAAACATATTTTATTCATAAATTATGTACAGCATATTCCACAACATACATTGTAAAAGGATTGAAATGAAAGAAAATAATTCTTATATAGTTTCTCTCCTTAGTAAATTATACAAACAGTTGTGTAAGGTGGCGAAGATTCATTAGATTAGTTTTGACATATCAACAAAATACAGTTCTATAAAAGAAATATAATTTTTACATCGATAGTTGTATGTCTTGTTAAGTTTTAAAAGAAAACAAAATTTTATAATTAATCATATAATTCAGAATTAATAAAAAAAAAGAAGATAAACAGAAAGAAAAGGCAGACAAGCTCATGACTAAGGCGAGCGAGCCAAGGGAGACAGACAAGCAACATATAAATTATTATTATCAATATTATTATTATTATTATTATTATTATTATTATTATTATTATTATTATTATTATTATTATTATTATTATTATTATAGGTCATTATTTACAAGTCTACAGCTTTAGAACGTTGTTAGATAAGTTTTTAGTTTTTGTTATTATAACGCTTACTCGAGAGTATATATTTGTAGACAGCATTAAAAATGTTTTTGTTGCTTAAAAGTAAAATATCAATCAAAGATTGGGAGTTCACAGTATAATGAATTGGTTTGGTAATAGTCTGATATAGACCTAGCTGTTGACATTTGTAAATTAATCCTTCATTATTTGTAGGCAACTGATTTATTGTACATAAACTTTAAGTTGTATGTAATCTTAGATGTTTAAACATGTTAAGATCATGCAAAATGCTCTTGAATTAAGATATTGAGGTTTGAAGGAAAATTTATCATAATTTGTCGTTATTTTAGCTGCAGCATACAAATTTTGTAATCAAAAGTACATAAACAATTTTAAACAAACATTTCTAGGAATGGTATTGTTTAACATAATATCTCTTGATGATTTAATCGAGGACTTGTATAGAGAAGGAAAAGTAACCGATTAAGGTTATGAATGCTCGCATGTTCACACAAAATCTCATTTTCAAATTACCTATGTTCCAGTTATCTTAAAAATACAAATCAAAATTCTTTCTTTGCACAATGGAATTTTCTACAAAATGACCCCATTCCCAGCAAATTGTGTTTACAATTGTTGAAATACTTATGATTAGAAAAGGTGTATACTGCAACTAAAAAATCAAGGAAGTACTTAAAATTTTACTATAAACTGCAATATCTTAAATTCAAGATCATTTTGTGAGCTTAAAACATTAAAAAATAAAATATTACATATAACTAACATGTTATGTAAAAGAAATCAGTTGCCTGTGAAATTAAATGATTAATTTGCAAAAATATTAATTCTTTTTATGCTATTTTATCAATATTTATTGGAAATGTGTAAGCTTCTATCCTTCTATGTAAATCCTTGGATTTATTAATAACAGTGTTCTTTGATGATTACAATCTTTGAATTTATTTTTTTGATTGTGTTTGACACCATTTTCAACACATGACCGGTTATATACGGTATATCCAGTTTTATTGATGAAAGAAGACCAAACTTTCTCAAATAAAATTGTGTGGACCTAGCTGACCGAGGCAAGGGGTCATTGAATGGCATAACCTTAGACCACTTAACAATATAGGACCCATTATCTAAAAAGTCTACTGATAATGAATTCCTTGCCCAAACTCAATTTATGAAGATATGGTACTAATTCCATTAAATACCAATACCTAAATAAACACCCATCATTAATTCTTGAAAAAAATATGCATTTTGTTGTAAATCTGTAAATTCTTTTAAACAATTAATGCTGTCATCAAACTTCCCAAACAGCAGTTGTTGTTTTTTATTTCACTTTACAAATATAAATATGTTGCATGTAGCAATGTCAAGTTTAGGCCATTATAAATTAATTGCTAGATTATCATCCAAATTTTTCTTAAAAATGGGGAGAGCGGGAGGATTTTATTTTTATTTTTCATTTTATTAAATTTTTTTTTTAAGGAAATAAAAAGGGTCGGGGCAGCATGAAAATTAGGGGGCGGGTGGAGATGATAATCTAGCAATTAATTTATTATGGCTTTACCTCGGTAAGAATAGAATCAAGGGGTTGAAAAATAAGCATGCACTATCATTCCACAAGCACACGTCTATTATAAAGAATAACGTCATTCACAGATGTGTGTTATTCACAGATGTGTGTATTGGCACATTCTCACAAAAAGTCCCTTTAATAGTCCACTGTTAAATATGGCTGAAAATATTTCTGAAAGTTTGGTATTCGTTCATGACTAATTCTAATTAACACCCAGGCATTTCAATAGCACTACAGTAACCAGCCTTTCTCAGTAAGATAACACATGACTCTCAGCTAATGAGGGTCAGGCACATACCTCCCGGACCAACCCTGACATTATATCTGCGGACCTGTCCTCAGTCGTTTTGAATATTTGATGAAAATTAAAGAATTCCAAATAGTCAATGGTGAACACCAAATGTTTATAAATGGTACACGACATATTTCAACATTACAATAACTGAAAAAATAAATTTTGAAATGTTTCAGTTTGAAAGTAAAATTATATTTTTTAGTATTAGATCTGATAAAAAATCATTAAAAAAAATTATGCAGATAGTACAAACAACAAATTTTGTTTCCATTGTGTCTTGTATTCACAACAACAAATAAATAATTTTAGAAATGGTTGCTTTGTGGCATGTTCATTTACAGTCGCACCATAAGGCTCAAACGCCTTGTGAAATTAATGCATAATCTTGGTACAAAAATGAAACTTACATTTTTTAAAACGTAACCCATAAACTTTACCAAAATCAGTTCTGTGAAAACTGACTTTCTCCAAATGTTGTGCAAATTGGCATCCGCTTTTTGCATGCTTGACGTGTACCTTGATTTTTATACTTCTTACCATAAATTATTTAAATTTGTTTGTTTAGAAATACAAGATTTTAGTAGACATTTAGTTGGCTAAGGACAATTTAAATTTTCAAACAGTTCACTTACAATAATTATTAATTAATAGTTTTACTACAAAAAGTTGCAATGTTGGTACTTTTAGAATTCTTATTTGAACTAACAGATGTATTTTAGAATGTCAGGACTTAAACAGATTGCATTATGGTAATTTATCTTTATTTTCCTAAAAATCAGGGGCATGTTTCACTAACTTTCATAAGTCTTAAACTATTCATACAAACAAATTGTGACACCTAGAAATGTTTCATTTGCGTAGTATTTTTGCAAATTTTAAAAAGAAAACTACATTGTATATACAAGGCTTACAAACATTCATAAAATGATGTAAGCGAAACACTAAATGAATTTCACAATTATTCTCTTAATTTCTAACTTTACGCTAAGAAGTTTGTAAAATTATCACCATTAGTGAAACAGGCCCCCTGAGTTTTCATTTCCACAAGAATAAACTTCAGTTACCCTAATATATAAGATAATCTTACATTCGAGGGAATGGAATCTAAACTTGCAGGCAGACTAGGTGAACCGTCATCTCCAGGTATCTGAGGTAATGGAACTGGTTGCCATTGGAAACCATCAGGGTTCCCTGTGGGAGGCACAATTGGGGAATGGATGACAAAATCTGACGGTATAGGTATGACATCATCTTCAAGTTCCTGAAACAATGAGACAACTTAGTATTACATTAATTACCGTAAACTGAAATTATATTCCAAAAGACTGATGATAACATTAAAGTCACCCTAACTGTTATAATTTAAAAAATTTATGAACACTTCAATAATTCTAGATTTTAGCAGCCATGTTGGTATCTAAATTTGGTGGGCAAATTTCAATGAAAATTTTCAATGTTAAAACTTTAAAATGCCTATATATCATTTTTTTGCACAGCAGATAAGGATATTTGGATTTTTACCGGGGTAAGATATTTCTATCTCACCCTAGGGCCAACCTAAAATTCTTACGCTTTGATGGTAGACTCATTTATGATGTAACGTATACACTATATGATGTAAATCATGTAATTTAACATATTCAGAGCGACCATTGTAAAAATAATAAAGATAAACTAAATTAAAATAGTTATTCAACATGTTTGGTATGCAAGAAAAAGAATTGTTCATGGCTTTTTAAACAGTTATCCGACGGAATTTTCTATCTGAACTTCAAACCCATGTAAGATTCTTATAAAATCAAAAGCCTATATATAATGTCAAATGCTTATACATGTGGCAAATGCATATATATGTGTCAAATGCTTATACATGTGTCAAATGCCTATATATGTGTTAAATGCTTATACATGTTTCAAATGCCCATACATGTGTCAAATGCTTATACATGTGTCAAATGCCTATATATGTGTCAATTACCTATATATGTGTCAAATGCTTATACATGTATCAAATGCCTATATATGTGTCAAATGCTTATACATGTGTCAAATGCCTATATATGTGTCAAAGTGTCAAATGCCTATACATGTGTACAATGCCTATACATGTGTACAATGCTTATATATGTACCAAATGCCTATATATATGTCAGATGCTTATACATGTCTTGAATGACTATATATGTGTCAGATGACTATATATGTATCAGATGCTTATATATGTATCAAATGCCTTTACATGTGTCGAATGCTTATATATGTGTCAAATGACTATATATGAGTCAGATGCTTATATATGTGTCTAATGCCTATATATGTGTCAGATGAATATATATGTGTCAGCTGCTCATACATGTGTCAAATGCCAATATATGTGTCAGATGAATATCTATAAGACAGATGCTTATACATGTGTAGAATGCCTATATATGTGTCAGTTGCTTATACATGTGTCAAATGCCTATATATGTGTCAGATGCTTATACATGTGTCAAATGCCTATATATGTGTCAGATGACTATATATATATGTGTCAGATGCTTATATATTTATATATGTACTATATATGTGCCAGATGCTTATACATGTGTCAAATGCCTATATATGTGTCAGATGCTTATACATGTGTCAAATGCATATACATGTGTCAGATGACTATTTATATCTGTCAGATGCTTATATATGTACTATATATGTGTCTGATGCGTATACATGTATCAAATGCCTATATGTGTGTCAAATGCTTATACATGTATCAAATGCCTATATATGTGTCAGATGCTTATATATGTACTATATATGTGTCATATGCTTATACATGTATCAAATGCCTATATATGTGTCAGATGCTCATACATGTATCAAATGCCTATATATGTGTCAGATGACTATATATGTGTCAGCTGCTTATATATGTACTATATATGTGTCAGATGCTTATACATGTATCAAATGCCTATATATATGTCAGATGCTTATACATGTCTTGAATGCCTATATATGTGTCAGATGCTTATACATGTGTCAAATGCCTATATATGTGTCAGATGCTTATACATGTGTCAAATGCATATATATGTGTCAGATGACTATATATATATCTGTCAGATGCTTATATATGTACTATATATGTGTCAGATGCTTATACATGTATCAAATGCCTATATGTGTGTCAAATGCTTATACATGTATCAAATGCCTATATATGTGTCAGATGCTTATATATGTACTATATATGTGTCATATGCTTATACATGTATCAAATGCCTATATATGTGTCAGATGCTCATACATGTATCAAATGCCTATATATGTGTCAGATGACTATATATATATATATATATATATATATATATATATATATATATATATATATATATATATATATATGTGTCAGATGCTTATATATGTACTATATATGTGTCAGATGCTTATACATGTGTCAAATGCTTATATATGTGTCAGATGCTTATACATGTGTCAAATGCATATATATGTGTCAGATGACTATATATATTTGTCAGATGCTTATATATGTACTATATATGTGTCAGATGCTTATACATGTATCAAATGCCTATATGTGTGTCAAATGCTTATACATGTATCAAATGCCTATATATGTGTAAGATGACTATATATGTGTCAGATGCTTATATATGTACTATATATGTGTCATATGCTTATACATGTATCAAATGCCTATATATGTGTCAGATGCTCATACATGTATCAAATGCCTATATATGTGTCAGGTGACTATATATGTGTCAGATGCTTATATATGTACTATATATGTGCCAGATGCTTATACATGTATCAAATGCCTATATATATGTCAGATGCTTATACATGTCTTGAATGACTATATATGTGTCATATGACTATGTATGTATCAGATGCTTATATATGTATCAAATGCCTTTACATGCGTCGAATGCTAATACATGTGTCTAATGCCTATATATGTGTCAGATGAATATATATGTGTCAACTGCTCATACATGTGTCAAATGCCAATATATGTGTCAGATGACTATATATGAGACAGATGCTTATACATGTGTAGAATGCCTATATATGTGTCAGATGCTTATACATGTATCAAATGCATTTATATGTGTCAGATGCTTATACATGTATCAAATGCCTATATATGTGTCACATGCTTATACATGTATCAAATATCTATATGTGTGTCAAATGCTTATACATGTATCAAATGCCTATATATGTGTCAGATGACTATATATGTGCCAGATGCTTATACATGTATCAAATGCCTATATATGTGTCAGATGCTCATACATGTACCAAATGCCTATATATGTGTCAGATGCTTATACATGTACTATACATGTTCCAAATGCCTATACATGTGTCAATGCCTATATATGTGTCAGATGCTTATACATGTGTCAAATGCCTATATATGTGTCAGATGCTTATATATGTGTCAAATGCCTATATATCTATCAGATGCTTATACATGTGTCAAATGCCTATATATGTGTTAAATGCTTATACATGTGTCAAATGCCTATATATGTGTCAAATGCTTATACATGTATCAAATGCCTATTTATGTGTCAGATGCTTATACATGTGATACATGCCTATATATGTGTCAGATGCTTATACATGTGATGAATACCTATATATGTGTCAGATGCTTATACATGTGATGAATGCCTATATATGCGTCAGATGCTTATACATGTGTCAAATGCCAATATATGTGTCAGATGACTATATATGAAACAGATGCTTATACAGGTGTCAAATGTCTATATATGTGCCAAATGCCTATACATGTGTCAAATGCCTATATATATGTGTCAGATGCTTATACATGTATCAAATGCCTATATATGTGTCAGATGCTTATACATGTGTTGAATGCCAATATATGTGTCAGATGACTATATATGTGTCAGAAGCTTATACATGTGTCAAATGCCAATATATGTGTCAGATGACTATATATGTGTCACATGCTTATACATGTGTCGAATGCCTATATATGTGTCACATGCTTATACATGTGATGAATGCTTATATATGTGTCACATGCTTATATATGTGATGAATGCCTATATATGTGTCAGATGCCTATACATGTGATGAATGCCTATATATGTGTCAGATGCTTATACATGTGATGAATGCCTATATATGTGTCAGATGCTTATACATGTGATGAATGCCTATATATATGTCAGATGCTTATACATGTGTCAAATGCCTATATATGTATGTCAGATGCTTATACATGTGATGAATGCCTATATATGTGTCAGATGGTTATACATGTGATGAATGCCTATATATGTGTCAGATGCCTATACATGTGATGAATGCCTATATATGTGTCAGATGCTTATACATGTGATGAATGCCTATATATGTGTCAGATGCTTATACATGTGTCAAATGCTTATATATGTATGTCAGATGCTTATACATGTGATGAATGCCTATATATGTGTCAGATGCTTATACATGTGTTGAATGCCAATATATGTGTGTCCGATGCTTATACATGTGATGAATGCCTATATATGTGTCAGATGCTTATACATGTGTCAAATGCCTATATATGTGTCAGATGCTTACACATGTGTCAAATGGCAATATATGTGTCAGATGCTTATACATGTGATGAATGCCTATATATGTGTCAGATGCTTATACATGTGATGAATGCCTATATATGAGTCAGATGCTTATACATGTGATGAATGCCTATATATGTGTCAGATGCTTATACATGTGTCAAATGCAAATATATATGTGTCAGATGACTATATATGAGACAGATGCGTAGACATGTGTAAAATGTCTATATATGTGCCAAATGCCTATACATGTGTCAAATGCCTATATATATGTGTCAGATGCTTATACATGTATCAAATGCAAATATATGTGTCAGATGCTTATACATGTGTTGAATGCCAATATATGTGTCAGATGACTATATATGTGTCAGAAGCTTATACATGTGTCAAATGCCAATATATGTGTCAGATGACTATATATGTGTCACATGTTTATACATGTGTGGAATGCCTATATATGTGTCACATGCTTATACATGAGATGAATGCCTATATATGTGTCAGATGCTTAAACATGTGATGAATGCCTATATATGTGTCAGATGCTTATATATGTGATGAATGCCTATATATGTGTCAGATGCTTATACAGGTGTCAAATGCCTATATATGTGTGTCAGATGCTTATACATGTGATGAATGCCTATATATGTGTCAGATGCTTATACATGTGTTGAATGCCTGTATATGAGTCAGATGCTTATACATGTGTTGAATGCCTATATATGTGTGTCAGATGCTTATACATGTGATGAATGCCTATATATGTGTCAGATCCTTATACATGTGATGAATGCCTATATATGTGTCAGATGCTTATACATGTGATGAATGCCTATATATGTGTCAAATGCTTATACATGTGTCAAATGCCTATATATGTGTCAGATGCTTACACATGTGTCAAATGGCAATATATGTGTCAGATGCTTATACATGTGATGAATGCCTATATATGTGTCAGATGCTTATACATGTGTCGAATGCCTATATATGTGTCAGATGCTTATACATGTGATGAATGCCTATATATGTGTCAGATGCTTATACATTTGTCAAATGCCAATATATGTCTATGTAAAGAAATACTGAACATAATGACAATCACAATATTTACATCTATTAGATTAAGTTATTAAATAACACATGCATCTAGACATTTGCTTTTCTGGCAACACTAATGCCTATTAGTCTAAATATACATCAACTTAAACCATTCAGAATTAATATTTGCTGTAAAAAATTGGTTTTACTTGACCAGTGATTCAATTACAGAAATTGGCAGATTAAAATCAATTCAATATACACAGATGAAATTTTGGGTGGCACCTTTACGTCTCTCTACAAAGTTACGCTTAAAAATGTCCTTTGTAATTAAGTTTGAAATATTTTCATAATGGTTTATACTTTATAGTGGTTGTGATTTCTTGCTGCAGATGAATACAGCAAAAGCTGGCATAGCATATAGTGCAATAAGACATCACTGGTGTCAAAAACGGACTATTATAAGGTTTTAACAGATTCATGTATTTATGAGCATTTGAGGACTTCTTTTATAAAAAAGGGTGTCACAGCACTGTCTTTTAAAAACACACAAGTACCTTCAGTGACTAAACAATCTCTTTATGATATAAACAGTATTATAAAATGTCTCAGATTTGACCTCATCATTTCCAAAGCTAGAACATTTTTATTTACCACCTACTTATTTTCTTTACACATATTTATGTCACATAAATTGTATTCATAGATAATAAAGAAAACAAACACTTCAAATGAAACATGTACACTGAACCATCAATCACAATATTTTCACAACAAATTCAAAGGAGAGTAGCCACTATAGACCAAAGGGAGGTAACTGTATCATATATTTACTGCTTCAAGCCAGGGGGGTAATGCACTCTCAGTCCCGTCTACAGCTACTGCGGAGTCAATATTTGATGGCAGTGAGAATGGAGACGATCCTTCAGGTGACATCGGCTTTCCCGAATCAACACTCAGTACAGAGTAGGATGTGAAGTCGCTCATCTGATTCCGGCAGTGGTCATCATTACCGAACGCACTGTCTTCTGCCAGAGGCTGGTTCTCTGCCATACTGAATATGTTAACTGCAGGTGAGAAAGTATAGAGGTTACCAGCGGATTTTATAAGTAGATAACAGTTAACAATTGTTAATCTTTAAAGAACAGAAATGAGTCTCAGTTTAGCTAAAAATATATTTGAAATATAAACAAATTTTATCATCAAATCAATGTTTTATTAATAAAGTAATTTTAAAAATAATTTAACAGAAAATGTCTGTAAAGTGTTTTTCTTATAGGCTTTTTTAAATTGTGATTTCACGGCTTGCAAAAAAATAAGAATCTTATTATTAATCAATTATTTATGTATCAATTGTTTAAAGATAGAAGGAAATAAACAACATATTATTTTGTGTTCTTAATTTTTGTTTTGAATTTTTAAATAATTTAAATTATAGTTTTTAAATAATTACATTTTTAAGTTGAAAAGATTTCAGAATGTAATTTATTGACAATAACAAAATTTTAAATATGACTTTCAATAAAAGTTTACTCAAATTCTACTACAATGATTTTTTTGTTTTACATATACATAATCATGACATGTATTTTTATAATGTTTTACCATAATAAAAAATACATAACTATACAATGAACAATGCTGCTTTCATAAGTTCTCCACTTCAGGCAATTAAGCTAAACTCAAAAATGAAGCAAAGTTAAACAAAATGAAGCTATGATGTTTTTTATCATAAGAGTTAAATTTTAATTCAAGCCATGGTTTGTCATGATCCTAACAGTAAAGTACACATATACGTATTACTGAAGCTATTATTTCTAACAATTGAAGTTAGATTCAAATTGAAGCCATGGTTTCCCAGCAGTAAAACTAAAATATAACTAAAGCAATAATTTCATGACAGGACAGTGAAAATATAACTGATATCATGGCTTCCAAACAGCAGATCTTTAATATTAAGGAAGCCATGGTTTCCTTGCATTAAAACTGTAATCAAACTGAAGCCATGGCTTCCAAACAGTAAATCTAAATTAATATATTAATTATAAATGCTGGTTCTAACAGTAAAAGAAGCCTTGGTTTTCTGACTTTAAAGCTTAAATACAACTGTAACCATAGTTATCGAACAGTAAAACTAACTTAAACTGAACATATGGTTCACTAAAAAAATCATATTGAGGCCGCAGTTCAAACTGGAGCCCAAGGTCCCTTAGTTGAGCAGTAAGTAAAACTTCAATGTTAAAATTGAACTGAAACCACGGTTTCCCAATATTTAAGCTAAAATATAACCGAAACCATAGTTGTATGACAGTAAAACTAACTTAAACTGAAACCATGGTTTCCCAATATTTAAGCTAAAATATAACCGAAACCATAGTTGTATGACAGTAAAACTAACTTAAACTGAAACCATGGTTTCCCAATATTTAAGCTAAAATATAACCGAAACCATAGTTGTATGACAGTAAACTTAACTTAAACTGAAAATATGGTTCACTGAAAAAGAAATCAAATTAAAGCTAATGCTCCCTAGTGATCAAACTGGAATCATAGGTTGCTAGCAGTAAATCTAAAAGCAAACTAAGGTCATAGTTTTCTAACAGTACCCAAACTGAATCCGTATACAAATCAATCTCCATGGTTCACTGACAGTATATGAAGTTGATATCAGACTGAAGCCATGGCTCTCTAAAAGTTATGTTTAAATCGAGCTGAATCCATGGTTATCTAAAACTTAAGTTTAAATCAAGCTGAATCCATGGTTATCTAAAACTTAAGTTTAAATCAAGCTGAATCCATGGTTATCTAAAACTTAAGTTTAAATCAAGCTGAATCCATGGTTATCTAAAACTTAAGTTTAAATCAAGCTGAATCCATGGTTATCTAAAACTTAAGTTTAAATCAAGCTGAATCCATGGTTATCTAAAACTTAAGTTTAAATCAAGCTGAATCCATGGTTATCTAAAACTTAAGTTTAAATCAAGCTGAATCCATGGTTATCTAAAACTTAAGTTTAAATCAAGCTGAATCCATGGTTATCTAATGCCTAAAATCAATATCCATGGTTCACTGACAGTATATGAAGTTAATATCAGACTGAAGCCATGGTTATCTAAAACTTAAGTTTAAATCAAGCTGAATCCATGACAGATTCCCAAACAGTAATGCTGAAATTGAATTGAACTTATGGCTCGCTGACAGAAAAGTTAAAATGAAATTGAAACAATGATTGGATGACAGTAAAGATAATTTATTCTTTAAACTGAACATGGTTCACTGACATGGTTCACTGACAGTAAAGCTAAATTAAAATGCAGACATGGTTCCCTGGTAGTTAATCTTAAATAAAATAGAAACCAGATTTTCAAGGTATTAAAGTCAATGCCTAACTGAACCATAATTCCCTAGAAGTAATGTTAAAATCTGTGAAACCAGAGCTACAATTCCCTGACTATTACGCAAAAATCAAACTGAAGCAACAGAGAGCCATGGAGCTAAAATGGAAAAAAAACAAACAAATTAGCATAATATGCTTGTGATATCTGTACACTAAAGCTTACACATGTCAAACAACTCATGACAAAGCATCTGTTGCTATAACAAAGCCATGTAAATGAGAGAAATGCAAATTTACAGAATTATGGCATGTAGAGTTCTGTTATTTGTTAGGTTGTGGAAATGTTATTTAAGGCAATGATGGCATCTTTTTTGTTTACACTTTTTAATAAATTCCATTAACCTTAGACACTGCAGTGGTAGAGCATCATTCTGCCTCACATGTGCAAGGTCCTGGTTTCGATCCCCAGCTGGGTCATACTAAAGCATTTAGAGGCTAGTTCTAGGTCTGTTCGACTCGGTGTCAGTATTATATAAATGTGACTGGATGGGGTATCATGCCATATGTCTGTGGCATGATACTCCAGGGTGGCAGCATTCAGAATACTGTCTCAAGTAGATTGTTGAATGCAACACTAATCACCATACTATAATAACTGTTAACATTATAATTTTTTTCTCTGTTGTGTTTGTTTATACTATGCATGTAATATGTAAAAGTGTTTGCTTAATTGAATATTTGGCGTAATTCTTAGGCCATCAAGGGCTAACAGATGATCATGTCACCCTTACTACTGCTTGGGATCCTGAAAGGTTAACCAGTAATCTTTTTTTTTGCACAAATGATCCTGACTTGAGAATACTAGAGAAAAAAAAATCTCCTTTCAATTTTACAACAAATAATACTGTACAAAAGTTCATCAAAATCTACATAATTATACATTGAATTTTAATAAAACTTCATCTATCTATATATCCTAAGTAGCATTTTAATCAAACATTGTAGCTTTTTATTGGATACATTTTGTTAAAGCTCTGTAATATACAATGTATACTGTGCAAGAAATGTGAGTTTCTTAAGGAGGGATTCGGTGAGAGATGTGATCAAATACATTTCAAAATAAAAATAAACAGTCAACAACAGTGCAACTTCTATCTACAACACTCTGGTACACTTTTATCATCTCATGCATGCTCTGGAAAGTCAGAAAAGCTGCATTTTTTTTTAATAAGCAGTGTTTGCATAATAAAACTATTCTAAGCTTTTTAAAGGAAAAATAAACAAATCACATTCCAATAAAAGCAACTTCTGACTAGCTGGATTTTCTCCTTATAAACTAGATTTTGTTCTTTGAATTACATAAAATCATGCTCTAAACAATAGGACCTATATTTTTTTTTGTCACAGACTAACATTTTTTTATCTCTGGTCATTTTTCTTTTACAGACCAATAGCATTTGGCCAGTTATAAAAGATTATACAGTCATGTACATGTAGTTTGTTAATAGTCAATCAGTACATTGAGAGCTAAGTGCAGAACTAATCTATCTACCTTCTTTATTAAAATGAGTTTTGCTCTCAGTCCTTGACATGTACATGTAGTTGGTGATACGGTAAAGTGATTTATCTTTTTATGTATTTTCTTACATACATGTGCTGTACATTTTTCAGTGCGGTTTAACACACTACTAGTTATATATGGCATTATTGATAAAGGAATAACTCAGAATGAATCCAAGTAGAACTATAACCATGGTAACTGTCCTTCTGTAAGTAACTGACAGATTTGGACTGAGACGGGCTCAAAAATCATGATCAGATAATGCGGTGTTGAGTGACAGGTGAGTGACCTTTGGCGACCTGTATTGTAATATACTGCTTTCATGAACACAGAGAGGGTGCCTTAAATCCACACAGGTGAAATTGATCTAAAACAGAGATTCCTGAAATGATGATGGTCTCCGAGGGAGCATGCTTGTAACAATGGATTTTTGGAAACAACTTCAATGACATATTACATAATGTTGGAGTCACATGCCACGTACCTTGTACTGGTGGTGCGTTTATTTCTACTTTCTTTGCTACAATGGTTAATATGTGATAGAATAGTTAAAAAAACAAGGAAAATATATTATAAACAAACACAAGACAGATTAAATGATTTGTTGATTATTAAAGTGTAACAATAATAGCAGATATATAAGACAAGACTAGAAATGTGTCTATAGGATAAGGATGCCTTGACTATATTTAAGTAAATTTTTTAAAAAATTAAAATTGAAAAAGGGTAATAAATTTTACCGATATTCACAAATATCAAACTTGGCCTGTATTTTATAATTAATTACTACACACCAAATATTAATTCATACATAGACCCTTTCAAAAGTTATTGACCGGAAACCAATTTGACGAATGAATGGATTGACACATGAACATAGTATTACAGACATTCCAAAATTTCAGGTTCAACTTGTTCTACAAGCAGTAATTTTCACTCATTTTAAGCCAATAAACTAATTAAATATAGCCTTTAAATTGACAGTTTTAGAAAGTTTTTTTCTATTCCTTACCCTAATCCCCAGTCCCTAAACACCATATGTTTGCCTGGACGAACAAACGAACGGACATGGGTACAACTTAATGTCCCTTCACCATTCTTCAAAATTTTAAATGAAAAAAGTTGTCTCTAGCACATCGGCAGACTTGTAACCTCAATCTTCGTCAGAAAAGTTGTCTGTAACACATGACTGAACACATAACCTCAATCTTCATCATAAAAGTTGTCTGTAACACATGACTGAACACATAACCTCAATCTTCATCAGAAAAGTTGTCTGTAACACATGACTGAACACATAACCTCAATCTTCATCAGAAAAGTTGTCTGTAACACATGACTGAACACATAACCTCAATCTTCATCATAAAAGTTGTCTGTAACACATGACTGAACACATAACCTCAATCTTCATCAGAAAAGTTGTCTGTAGCACATGACTGAACACATAACCTCAATCTTCATCAGAAAAGTTGTCTCTAGCACATGGCTTAACTCATGACCTCAATCTTCATCAGAAAAGTTGTCAGGCCTGCTTTGGGAGTTTTTGATATAGTATAAAAAATTTCAAAAATAAAAAAAAAGATGCTATACAACAGAATAAACTATTCATTAATCAAGCCTAAATGTGAAACAGCGGGCATTTCAGAATGAGCATGAAGGATCAGGACAATTACATAGGTTGTAATACAGAATTGGCAAATGGTTGTATTAAAGTCATTGTTGAGGAATTCTTGACTGAACAACTTTTTTTTGTCAAGAAAAAAATAGAAATTCTGTATACATGTATTTTATTAATTTTCTTTTTCAATAGGGTTTAACGCCATTTCAACATAAACAGGCTATATGCGGCATATCCAGTTTTATTGATGGAGGAAGACCTCGAAAGGTATCTGAGTAGAACCACTGTGCTTCCGCAAGTTACTGGCAAACTTTCTCACATATAGGTTTTGCGACCAAGCTGGACCTGAACCCACTATCTCAATGGCAACAGGTACCTGGTTATAAGTATGGTGTACGATCAGGGTCAAAAGCACCAGTACCGGTCAACCACTATTATATCGGTGCACTGATATATTTGTTTTAACGGTGCATCAATAAAATATACCGGTGCACCGTTAAAATATATTGATGCATCGTTAAAAGCAGCGGTCCACCATTATAATATATCGCCGTACCGTTTTATACCGATGCACCGCTATATTTTATTGGTCTACTGCTATATTACAATGATGCACGGCTATATTTTTATTGATGCATTTCTATATTTTAACGGTGGACCGATGATGTATTACCGGACCGAAAATAAGTAACAGTGCACCGGTATGTTTTATCGGTGCACCGATATAATAGGGCTTTTGACCGGTACTGGTGCTTTTGACCCTGATCGTACACCATACTTATAACCAGGTACCTGTTGCCATTGAGATAGTGGGCTTTTGACCCTGATCGTACACCATATATAAGATGACAGCACCTGAAACAACTCGGAACCTGAAACTTACTATACATTCTAAGACATGTTCACCCAAGCATGAGGGGTGTTGCATGTTTAATCTTAACAATTTTACTTTGATTGTGAAGAAAGTTGTTACAACTCATGCTCGAAAACTTCCTGAGCAGAGTCCATACTAAACATATACAAACTCACTCCAGATTTCACTTACACTCATTATATAAACAGACTGTTCCCAAGGGACCCATCCTTTTATCAGATATTACCCAGACTGCCAAAACAGGAAATATAATGGACGTACAAAGAAAGAGATTACACTCTTCATATGCTGCTTCAAACTATAGTCAGCAAAAAATAAAAGTAGCTTCACTCACGTAACTCTTCTGTAAAAAGCATATTTCTAAATGTATGATCTATATCCACAATCTTAAAGTGTTTTGTGTTTGGAAACTCTATCTGACAAAAATTTGTGATTTTTTACTGTCATATACATGTATTAACTAATTTTAAAATATTTAACTAGATGTAATTTGATTAAATTGACATATATATCACATACTACACGGAATTGTTCACGAATTATCAAATATCAATTCAAAATCATCAAAATAAAAGTGGGCTGGTCCATCACTGAGAAATACAATGGAGAGTAAGTTTCTTTTTCTGATGCTTTGTGTGGTTGATTAGTCATTATAAAATAACGGGATGGATTAGAATAATAAAACAAACAAGAGGGCCAAGATGGCCCTATATCGCTCACCTGACTGACCTTGAGACACCCAACTTAAGTAGATTATATAATACATGTACACTCAAAATTCAAGAAAAACGAGATGGACGAGTAGTAAGAATTTTGATTTGTTTTGAAGATGTAACAGATGTGTAGAAGAGTTCAAACTTGGTAGAGGTTCACCTGTGGTAAATGTCAGTGAATTTACATCGAAATCAGGTCAGTAGATTCTGACAAGAGGGCTTTTGAAGTTTTTACTATAGCTGCATATATAGTAAACTAGCACCTCACTGTGGCGGTCATGTTTTTAAACAAATCACAAAGGCTTGAACAAACTTGGTAGAGGGTCACCCAAGGAACATTTCTGTGAAGTTATATCAAAATTGACCCAGTGGTTTCTGACAAGAAGATTTTTTAAGTTTTTACTGTAGCTTATATATTGTAAACTAACCCCACTCCCTGGCCGCCATGTTTTTTTTATGAATCACTACGGTTTGAACAAACTTGGTAAAGGCTCCAAGGAACATTTCTGTGAAATTATTTTAAAATCAAGCCAATAGTTTCTGACAAGAAGATTTTTGAAGTTTTTACTAATTAAAATTGCCCCGCTCCCTGGCAACCATGTTTTTTGACGAATCAAGATGGCTTGAACAAACTTGGTAGAGGGTCACCCAAGGAACATTTCTGTGAAGTTATATCAAAATTGGCCCAGGTTTCTGACAAGAAGATTTTTTAAGTTTTTACTGTAGGTTATATTGTAAACTAACCCCACTCCCTGGCCGCCATGTTTTTTTTATGAATCACTACGGTTTGAACAAACTTGGTAAAGGCTCCAAGGAACATTTCTGTGAAATTATTTTAAAATCAAGCCAGTAGTTTCTGACAAGAAGATTTTTTTAAATTTTTACTAATTAAACTTGGCCCACTCTCTGGCAGCCATGTTTTTGACAAATCAAGATGGCTTGAACAAACTTGGTAAAGAGTCACCTAAGGAACATTTCTGTGAAGTAATATCAAAATTGACCCAGTGGTTTCAGAGGAGAAGTTGTTAGAAGCTTAAAGTTAACAACGGACGACGGACACCAGGCGATCACAAAAGCTCACCTGTGAGCCTTTGTCTCAGGTGAGCTTAAAATCAGTGCTCATGTAAAAAAATCCATAGTTTTGTTAATTGACATATAGTATTATTTATTTGTGCAATTAGATGATTTGATAAAGAAAATTAAACACACATAAAAGAAACTTAATATATATAAAAAATTGAAAATTAAAAAAAAAAGGAAAAATTAAAAAACATTTTTAGAAATACTCATATCACGAAATACAGTCATAGGTATGATTAATATGTAAAGGGAAACAACTCTGTAAATTATCGGTACATAAAGAGCATTTTAATCACCTGGTTGTACTTGTGAAAAAGTTATATCTGAAAGTTACATCCAGTCTTTCTAGGTGACAGACCACAGAAACAACAGGGAGCTGCTGACCTTTTATATTAATTTTGACCTTTCTAACCTTCTTTAAAATATGCTTAGTTATTATTTAAGATTTACTTGTATAACAATTGTGATAGTTTTGTTCATGCTTTAATTAACCTTGTGTTACCTCAAATGACCTTAATGACCATAAATGTTTGACAGGGTTATAGTAGAAAAGCTCGTACACTCAGGTCCTGATGGCAGTTGCTGGGAGTCAAAGAATGGAACCGCCATATAGAAGGAACTGCATTATAAACATTGTGGTAGTCTGTAGAACGAACCCAGTTCTCCCATTTGGGTCTGTTAACTGGCAGTTGTTACGAGTGCGCTGAATGGCTAATTCATTTGAATGACGTCATAGTTTAGTAGGCGTTTAATTGCTATGAATTATGGGACAGACATAGAATTCCCTGCTTTTTCCATTGGTGGTTAATAGACCTGATTCGAGATATCAGGTTCTGGGATAGACTTACATTGCCGCCATGGCTGTGGAAAATCCCACATGTGGAATGAGACATTATCTGTGGAACTACATACAAACATCTTTCTTGCTGTTTCTTCCAATTTGTAGTGTCATTTATCTTGATATGATTACTAACACATTGTTTCTTTTCTGTGATTATATTTTTCTATCGTATATAATTTGAAGAAGAAAAAATTCTTTGTTAGCCATCTCTACATGCTTTTCGTAAAGTGAACAGTGCGTGATTCTGCTAGTAAGCCACCTAGTGAGAAATCTATATTAAGCTTCTAGTTGGCGTTTGGCTTTACTGGATATCTGCTAAAGTGTTAACAATATTGTCTATGCGATAAACAAGACAGACCATTGTTTGTCGGCATAAATCAATTAAAAGGGATGTTGTGTATTACCGTAAGTTACTGTGTATAGTTATCATCATGTTAGTCTGGATTAATAAGGTGTAATTGTGGCACACATTAGATTAGCTCACAGTTGGGTTTTTTTTCATGAATCTGGTTGAAAATATCAATTTTAAATTTGGAAGCCATAGAAAAATGCATTATAATGAGTTTTGTGTTATATCGGACCGCGTTATACCGGAATCTCAAGAGTATAAATGTCATTCCCTGACTTTCCCTGGAATTTTTCCTGGATTTTCCAAGACCAAAGATTTCCTATACAAACTAACAATCATTTTTTTTAGATGAACAAAACCGAAAAGTACCATACTTAGGCAGACCACTGTATAAAAAAAAGAGTTCAAACTGTATTTCCCCTTAATTTTCTGTTTTTACTGATAAACAAATATATATAGTATGTTTATTAAAAAAAAAAATTCATTAGAACAGGTTTAAAAATGCAGAAGTTCTTTGCCAAATAAAAAAAAATCTTCCAATAATAATTGCCAAGTCCCTGTTGTGTCTGTCAACTTCAACCACTACAACAATATAGACTGTAACCATAAAAACAGTACAGGGATGAATTTAAGAAACAAAAAATATTCAAAAAGGTGCACAACATATGTAAGAGAAAGCAAGAAACCTGCAAATGGTATTACTATATACCTGAGTGTAACTTCACTGAAAATAAAGCAAGGTGGTAAAACAAATAAATAAAATAAATAAAAAGTGACAGAAATTGAGAGTAAAGTGGGGTAAATATTAACATATTATGTAATTTTATCACATGACTCACAGGTGCATTAGTGATGTAATAAACCAGTGACATATTTTTTATATTATCCTAGCAAGTGTAATATTATTACCAACTCCAACTCATCCTTCAGTATATTTCCTATAACTCGGCACTCATACATAAAATGCAGAGTGATGATCAGACTTGCCAAAGCACCTAGATGGCATTGATGTGTAATGCTAAAATGATGCTATTTTGAAATAACAATTCAAACATTTACTAATGATATAATTATATACTATATGTTATTTATAGAATCTTGGGAAGGGGATTTCATTCTTATTTCTCATGGTATATGTACATTTTCCTGAGTTATGTGATAAAAGAATCTTACAATCAAGCTCATTTATCATCAAATTTATTAAATTTGTTGGTAAAAATGAAATTATGCTCCACATAATATAGTTTTGCGAACTTGTTCAATAAATTCAATAAGAATTGAACACTCATGTAAGACTCTCTATATAACACTACTTAAACACTGTTAATATTTTTGTTATATCTATAAGGCCATCATAAACTTATTGCTGGATTATCATCCCCGCCTGTCCCCTAATTTTCATGCCACCCTCATGTATTTATTTTCATAAAAATATTTATATATAAAAAATAATTTTTTTCTGTTTGTTAAAAAACAACAAAAATTTAAAAAAATACAATAAAAAAATCCTCCCACACTCCACATTTTTAAAAAAAAATTGGATGATAATCTAGCAATTAATTTATAATGTCCTAAAGGTAATGATATGGTACACAATTAAAACTACTGTTTATTTCAAGACATATTAATACTAAATTAATACTGGGTTTGATAAAAACTACTGAGTGTTTCTTTAGAATGTCATATAATGTTATTTAATACCATAAGGCACACACACATATACATCATTATATATATGTGCATACATGAACAAGTTCACAAGAGTTACAGCCACTAAAATCTATACTATATACATGTAATTATATGTGAAAAATGTGTCTTATTATAGCACTGACTTCTCATGTACAAATGAACAGACACATTTGAAAAACAAGAGGGCCATAATAGGCTTAAATTGCTCACCTGTTGCAAAGGAGGCAGCACCTAACAGATATTTGAGCACCAAGTTCAAGGACACAATGTCAGACATTAATTACTGTATTTGGCCATTTTAAATTTGTTCAAGGATATTAATGTCATATAACAACTGTGTATAGAAGTTTGATGATGATCAAATGAAAACTACAGGTGCTAGAATGCACACAAGGTCAAGTTGAGCAACTTTTTACTATTCAAGTGCCATAACTCCAACCTTTACTCTCCCATTTTGTCAGATCAAGAATTGCTAGAGACATTATAGTTATATACTTATATTAACCAATTTGGCCAGTTCAAGAACTTGTTAGAGATATCCTGGTTACATAACTAATGTGTAAGTTTGATGAAAATCCAATGATACATTTATGTGCTAGAATACACAAAAGTTTACAGACAGACGGATGGACACAGGGTGATCTGAATGGCTCACATGAGCATAAAATAAATGTATGAACATCAGTAACAATACCACATACATTCAGTTTTACAAAATCAAGGCAAAAAGAATGAGATGATGTCCTTGTCTGCAGATACGTACGTTTTGGCATGGATCCTCTGGACTTCAAGGTCTTCTGGTTGAGGACTTTCTCTGAAATGAACATCAATATTTAAGTGGGGTGGTAGTGTAATAGACAAGCAGGGTGGTAGTGTAATAGACAAGCAGGGTGGTAGTGTAATAGACAAGCAGGGTGGTAGTGTAATAGACAAGCAGGGTGGTAGTGTAACAGACAAGCAGGGTGGTAGTGTAATGGGCAGAGTGTTGGCCACTCACGCCAGAGGTTGCGGGTTCGATCCCCCCCAATCGACCCTCATAAAACAACACTCAGTACTGGTTCTACCCAGGAAGTGGACATGGGGTCAAATATCTCCCAATGTTAATAAGACATGGGGTCAAATATCTCCCAATGTTATTAATACATGGGGTCAAATATCTCCCAATGTTAATAAGACATGGGGTCAAATATCTCCCAATGTTAATAAGACATGGGGTCAAATATCTCCCAATGTTAATAAGACATGGGGTAAAATATCTCCCAATGTTAATAAGATATGGGATCAAATATCTCCCAATGTTAATAAGACATGGGGTCAAATATCTCCCAATATTAATAAGACATGGGGTCAAATATCTCCCAATGTTAATTAAACATGGGGTCAAATATCTCCCAATGTTACTAATACATGAGGTCAAATATCTCCCAATGTTTATAAGATATGGGGTCAAATATCTCCCAATATTAATAAGACATGGGGTCAAATATCTCCCAATGTTAATAAGACATGGGGTCAAATATCTCCCAATGTTACTAATACATGAGGTCAAATATCTCCCAATGTTTATAAGATATGGGGTCAAATATCTCCCAATATTAATAAGACATGGGGTCAAATATCTCCCAATGTTAATAAGACATGGGGTCAAATATCTCCCAATGTTACAAATACATGGGGTCAAATATCTCCCAGTGTTAATAAGATATGGGGTCAAACATCCCCCAATGTTAATAAGATATGGGGTCAAATATTCCCAAATGTTAATAAGATATGGGGTCAAACATCCCCCAATGTTAATAAGATATGGGGTTAAATATCCCCCAATGTTAATAAGATATGGAGTCAAATATCTCCCAATGTTAATTAAGATATGGGGTCAAATACCTCCCAATGTTAATAAGATATGGGGTCAAATATCCCCAAATGTAAATAAGATATGGGGTCAAATACCTCCCAATGTTGATAAGATATGGGGTCAAATATCCCCCAATGTTAATAAGACATGGGGTCAAATATCCCCCAATGTTAATAAGATATGGGGTCAAATATCCCCCAATGTTAATAAGATATGGAGTCAAATCCCTCCCAATGTTAATAAAATATGGGATAAAATACCTCCTAATGTTAATAAGATAATGGGTCAAATATCTCCCAATGTTAATAAGATATGGGGTCAAATATCTCCCAATGTTAATAAGACATGGGGTCAAATATCTCACAATGTTAGTAATATGTGGGGTTCTCTGTGATGACTGATATACAATATTGCAACTCATTGTCATTTCTCTCTCACAGCTGATTCAAGTGGGAAAGTTACTTGTTGAGACAGGTGTCCTTGAGTACTAGTTAACCTTCCAGAATCCCAGAATATGGTGGTGTTAACTGATCATCTGTTTGCCATTGATGGCATAAAAATAAAGTTAAATATCCAAAAAGTTACCTGCTATAAGTATGGTATGCCAATGTCTGGCAGATAGGTGTGGTACTATATGAAGGGCCCCGAATATCGGTCTGGGTATAGAGACAGACTTGCCATTGGGGCCCTTACCCAGGTCCAACTGGTCCACTGCTATACTACCGAGACGGCCATCTTCACCATTACCCCAGGCATACACACAGTTATCTGGGAAATAAGAGAAAGTTTGATAATACATGAATAATAAGAACCTGTTATGAATATTATGTTAAAGATATTCATGCATACCAGACTTGAATATCCAACTTTTATAAACTGGCTTCTGTTTCACCAACTAGTTAACCCTTTACTTCATATAGACACCTTTGGACACCTCTAATATATATACCTTTGGACACCTAATATAGAAGACTTGTGAATTATTGTGTGAATTATGTTAATATTAACTGACAGCGTGGAAAACAGTGCAGGAAGTGTTCGAGCAATCTGAACTCTTCCTGCACTGTTTTCAAACACCTTCTGTGATTGGTGCAGGAAAACGCGTATCTATGGAGTAAAGGGTTAAATCTAAGAAAAGCATCCAAGTGACCATGATTTTAGACTGGTTCCAATACTGCATATGGTTTCATTGATATTTATTAAAGAACAAGTAATTAACCAGTCAAAATTCAGTTATGATTTTCAATATTTAAGTAAAACTGTTCCAAAATGTTGAATGATTTGCAGATTTATCTGGCTCTACGTACAGTTTAGAAATAGCATCAATGAAATTAACTTTACGCTAATAACTGAACCTTACAATATACAGGATTGAGCAAAAACCCGGGCTGCGTTCAGTCGGCTTAATGTTTACTAATGTGTTTGCTAACATTTGATAACAAAAGTAAACTGAATGACATGCTTGCTGTAAACATTTGTTAATAAAGCAAACACATTTGAGAGCTGTTCGCTCATGTTTAATCATGCATCTTAAGAATAATGGAGGGACATTGGTTTGTCCATTTTTCTATTACTGTTCATATGGTTGAGCAAAGGTTAGTTTTTTAAACCAGAAAACATATTTAACCAATCTGAACGCAGCCCTATTGTACACTCACAAATGGGATGGTAAAATTCCAAAATTCCAAAATTTGAAAATTATGACTTAATATGTAAGGTTAACAATACTGACCAAGTCAATTTATTTATATCAGTTAACTGCAGTGTGTTCTACTCACCACTGGTAGAGGCCACCGTGAAGCCATCTCCGCATGTCACCTTCTCCACCCGGTGATTAGCCAGCACCCCGGGGACGCGGCAGATACCGTTGTGTTTCTTGAAGTCACCTACACCCAGCTGTCCAAACTTGTTACAACCAAACGTGTACAAGTGTCCACACACTGAAGGTATAGAAATATTTTTTTATATAATTGGTGTAAGGCACTCTGCTGTAATTAAGAAATAAGGTCAAAATGAAAAGGTTGTCAGTTAATTGTCAACCTACTCACCATACCGATGCAAAAGGGCACCATCCAAAAAAAAATTATCATCTGTTTAAAAAACAATAAAAACACTATTTTTAGAATTGTTTTAAAATTTAAAAATAATTCTATGGTCTACTACTGGACCAGGCACTCTACAAACAGTTTGAATATAACCATTAACTTTTTTGTATAATTACCGTCTATAACTGCAGAATGTGAAGTCCCTGTTGCTATGGTAACAACATTCAGTCTGGTCAGTGGTCTTACTAAACTGAATGTCAACTTGCATGGAATATCGTATACCTGTCAAAATGAATGAAAGAAATGTAATTATTATTTTTGATTGAGAATAAAACAAAATAATATTACCTGTTTATATTATATCAATGGTAAGATAAACCTTTTCCACGGTTGTCATTAAATTTCGAACTTGAAGTTCCCACATGTTTTCTAGTCTTATATTCATCATATGAAATTAGTTTATAGCCTTCATTTGTTTAGGTCCAGCTCCATGCCCCCACTCTCACACTTACCACTACTGTAACAGCAGTTCTCAATATTCAAGAACTATAATCTCGTTAGAACATTTCAGAATTCACAGATTAGATTTTTACTAATATGTAACTTACTTAATAAATTGTTATGTATCCAACATAAAGGACAATGAATGCGAACAATTTACTTTAAACACATCTATTTTACATTTATTTTATATTGATTGTAAAACAAAGTTCTTACAACTCAGACACGTCACTCAAACCTCTCAGGTCTGAACTGGTACTAAGGATGTACAGACAAAGAATCTTGCTCACGACACCACAACCAACTATGACAGGGGATCAAACCCATGGGTCACACTCTCCAGACTAGATCATGTACTCCACACACTAGTGACCACTTTCAATGAAGAAATAGATTCAGGCAGGGTCAATTTCATAAAACATCTTCACTTGAGATATGCCTCAATTAAAATTTTTGACTTGCTATAACTTCAATTACACTACGTGTTATTCCTTAATTACCAATGAGTGAAGATTTGTTCAAAATTCAAATTTGTTTGGACACTGAATGTGTAATGAGTTCAGGTAACAGAGAAATTGAAATTTTTTAATTGAGAAAAATCTCGGCTTGAAATATTTAGTCATCTCCAGACAAAAAATATATTTTTTCACCATAAGATCATAAATACCTCTCAATGAAACAGACTAACTAAAACATACCTTTGGTTTGCGTTTCTTCAGTCCTGATGTCTCCGAGTTGAATCCAAGTTTGTTAAACTCGTTACTGCCACAGGAAAACACTCTGCCGGTTGTAGTCAACAAGAAGGTTCCATCTGGGCCAGCATACACATGCTTTATCATGTGCTTCTTCGTCGTCTCCGTCTGTCAAAAATAGATAACACCTTAACTATAGCATTTAGATATGCCGCGAACCATTTGAAATTACCTTAATAATTCTAGTATATACTAGTATAGAATTTAATAGAATTAGAATTATTCCAGTAATTGTTGATTTATAGTTCCTGAACTCTATCATTATGATATATATAGAGCATGATAGTGAGAGGACTGAAAGCTACATAACACTCTTGCATTGTTGCGCTATACATGAAACAGGTTCTTTAACATGCTCACAGTCTCTAAACTTACTATGTTCATTTCCACATTGTAGTAACAAATTCAGCCATATATTTCATATTATTTGTCGAACAGCAAGTTTTAAAAAAGATTATTTTAATAAATATTAAAACAAGAAACTTTCAAGTGATACATATAGATTTATATTTAACAGTAACAAGTAATAATTCCAAACCTGCCTTGTAAAATACATTGAATATCTGAGGCCTGTTTCACTAACCTTCATGTTTCTTAAAAAATTTGTAAGAACAAATTGTACAATCTAGGATCGTTTACAACAGATTGTAAAATAAGTAAGCGATACACTTTACGTATTTCTCTAACTTTTTTCAAAACTTCAAATTTTACACTAAGAAGTTCATAAACTTACAAACATTAGGAAATGGGCCACTGACGACTTAGAAAGATAAATTTGGATTTGTACAATATGATTAATGAGAAGATCTTATATTTCATATGCTACCTTTATATCGTCATCTTAATCCGGTATATAGTATATTAGTAACATGCGCTTTACCTTTGTCTATCCATACTGAGGTAGTTTGTTACTGTGATGGATATGGTGACAGATTACAGGTAGAAAGTTTCTTGACACAATGTTCTTTGCAAATACGTACAACTGGATACTGACAAATACAGAATGAATATCTGTTTAAAAGAAATTGATATTTACTCAGAAATAACCAACCAACATTGGAATATTGTTTACCTTTTGAGGTGAAGAATAGTCATCTTCAGATCCTAGCCCCAGCCGGCCTGTAAAACAATCACATCTATATATTTTAATGAAGTTTGATATGCAGTAAAAAAATAAATTCTGGAAATAGAATAATTGTGTAACAGATAACAATTGCACCTTACATCACTTACAAATAAGTTGTTATTATGACCGAAAAATCCTCCTTCATCCTAAATTTACATATAGAACACAGAAAACATCCACACCAAGTAATCCCATTTGCCAAGAATATATCCCTGAATAAACGCTCTCTCCTAATAACCTCTCCTACAAATTTTGATCTGAGAACCAAAACATTTTGATTTGTTTAGTTCCCACCAATCTACATAAGACAATGGCCAGAATAAACAGCTTCGTATGGCAAAAATGCCTCCATAATGAAAAACTATTTGATGCTAAAAACAGGACAAAAATGGAGGAAAATGAACATTTTCTTAATTTTACACTCTTTTGGAGTCATTCTATGAATGGAAACATTAAATTAAAAAAAATAAAATATTTGATACAAATAAACCAAGTTTTGCTGAAAAATGCATTTTATAGGGTTGATCTTGGAGCTTCGTGAACTTGATCCTTTGAAAGTGGTATGAATCCATAAAATAGAGAACATAGAAATGAAATAACAGCATTTATGTAAATTATTTATATTAACAAACAACAAACAAAATGAAGTTGCCTTACCAAATTCTCCACAACCCCATGTGTACACATCACCATCCTTTGTCAGCGCCACAACATGATTGTCTCCACATGATATTTTCTGCAGGATTAGTAAGTTATAAGCATTAAATCATTTTATTAATATAACAAATTGTTTGTCTACTAGAATGCACAAAACATAATTAATATCGAACGTTTGAATTATATTCAGGGCAGAAGTGGAGTGGACAGTATTAGCCACTCACACCAAAGGTTGTGGATTTGATCCTACCTCGGCCACATACCTCTAAATAAACAACACTCAGTACTGGTTCTACCCAGGAAGTGGACTCAAGAGTGTTTCATATAAGCTTTAAACTTTCTTTGCAAAAGATCTAAAATGAATTAGTATAATATAGTAAAAACATCTTATATGAATTTTATTTCAGTTTATAAGAAGTGGTACCTGCACTGGTCTTGACATGAAGAACTGCAGTAGAAGAGGAGTGGTAACCTCATCACCCTCCTCGTTGTTACACCCCAGACAACCATAGAAGTCTGACCCGAATGTATGTACCTGACCGGCATCTTAAATATACAGTGAAGGTCATGAAGTATTTTCCTGGGAAAGTTTTCATTTTTTAAATAAAATAAAATATTAATTTTAAACACATAAACACAAAATATAAATTAAAAATAAAAATATATAATGAATATTGTAACGATTATTTTGAAGTAAAATATCTATGATATGTAGTTGCTTAACAACAGAGGAATGTTATTTTCACACTTAAATCCACCATTTTTGTGAGGTAGGCTACATAGATTGAAAAATGTGACAATTAATATAGCTAGTTAAACATGATATGATAATCACCAACTAGTGCATGATCTGTTGCACATTGTTCAATTTTTTTGAATTGTCCAAACTATTGCATCAGTGTTTATCAAATATCAACGACTGATTTGAATAATCAACCAATGAAAAGACTTCATTTGTTTATTTTTTTGTCTAATAAACTAAGTAAAAAAATGTAATACCAACTGTGAAAATATAACTTCGCAGGAGTTTAATTTTTGGTTTATTCACAAGGATACATGATTGGTGAAATTCAATCACTGCAACTGTACAACTTCAATTGATAAAACAGAAGTTTCTTGCATACAAAACAAGGATTTATGCATTTTTTTACAGGGTACAGACTTTTCATCCTGACTGCCCCTTCACACCATTATCCTACCCACCTCACACTATGATGTAACATCCTGACACCCCCTTCACACCATTATCCTACCCACCTCACACTATGATGTAATATCCTGACACCCCCTTCACACCATTATCCTACCCACCTCACACTATGATGTAACATCCTGACACCCCCTTCACACCATTATCCTACCCACCTCACACTAATGATGTAACATCCTGACACCCCCTTCACACCATTATCCTGCCCACCTTGCACTGTGATGTCACATCATATGATATATTTATTCATGATGTACGAGTCATATTAATTTATAAAAACATGTACTATGATATCCTTGCAATATCATAAAAAAAAAGATTGGAATAAAATCTTAAAAAATCCCATAGGTTTTATGCAAGAAAAAGTATCTTTCATGAGGTTTTCCATGCAGATTGAAATTCTGTCCCTGAAGATAACTGTTTTGGCTGCAAGTTAACAGAGCTTTGTTACCGCAAAAACAACTGTTACCCCTCAGGGCAGAATTATAAATAAATGCTGTCAAAGAAGATGCATTTTGCAAAAGGGGGTAGAGTGTTTAATTGGGCTGAAGAAATCAAACTTTTATATGAAGTGTGTGTAAAATGCCTTCAACATGTTGCCAGTAATTACTAATTTATTCAACATTAAAATGTTTAATTAGAGTTGAAATGTACATGAAGTTATTTGGATTAAAGACCAACTTCCACCCAGGTAATTAATCTATTATGGCCTAATATATTTACCTGAAAGACACACTGTAAAGTCTTCTCCACATTCTGCCTGTATCACGCCAACACCTTCAAATGCCTCAACTTTCTTTGGGGTTTTATAAGCAGCAGTGTTACCATGTCCTAACTGACCCACTATTTTATTACCGCCCTGCACATTCTGTTAAAAGAAGGTATATTGTATTTAAATAGTTTATGAAATAACATAGTTTATGTGCATAGTTATAGCCCAATACTTTGTTTACACTCTGTACATTCTGTTAAAAAGAGATATATTACATGTACATGAAGTATAATTTAACAGAATTTTTGAAATTACATATTTTATGTACATAGATATAGTCATCACTTTGTTAAACGTGTATATTTTTTTTTAAATATAAATGTAGTTATAAATAAATAAAACTTATAAAACATCTTTGCTATAGACTGTAATCCATTCAACTACACCAAAAATGCATTTTAAATGCGTTTGTTTTGCATGTCAAATGTGTTTGTTTTGCGTTTTAAATGCATTTTAGTTTTGTTGATGGTTTGCAGTTTTTGATGATAAACATTAGAGAAAATACAAAAATGCAGTTTGAAACGATACTAAACGCATTTTATCCTGCGTTTGCGTTTGAATCATTTACTGTGTATTGTTTACCATTTATTGTTTACACAGCGTGTTCACCAATCGCATCATCTCTGGTTGTCCAATTGCAACACCACAGTAGAATAAATAGTAAATACTATATATTCAACCAAATCGCCGGGGTTTTTATGATAGTATATTAATTAAATAAATTAAAATGATATTGATTAAAATCTTTCTGAAATATTGCTAACTGTGTCACCCTATTTTAAATATGGTTTACCATATAGGTGATGATTTGTAGCATGACAGCAGATTAATATGTTACATAAAACTCAATCATTGAAATCTAATACACACAGTAAGTGCGTCATGTCAATTTCATCAGATAAACATGTTGCAGTCACGAAATCATTAGATGGCAAAACAATGCCAGACTGGTTTACACTAAAGTTAACATAACGGTATTGATAAAGTATATAGTAAAAAAATGTGAACCAATCCGTGTTTTTATATCTGGAGTGGTGTATAGTTTGCTATTATGCAAGAAACAGAGTAAAGATGCCTCAGCAAGTATTTATCCTATTTACAGGAATAATGCATTATTTACAGGTATTTTTCCAATTATAATTCCAGTTATGAATTTTGATAGATTGTCATGTAAAACAATTATAACAATTCATTAAACAAAAGAATTTGTATAATCCGCTAAGATAAATAAATAACAAATACACATGCCTTAATTTATAGTTAATGCACAAGCTTTATATCTATAACTCTGACACAATTTATTTTTGACCTCGTGCCAATGTGCAATGTCGTCACTCTGACTGTTTCTAGCGTCATTTAATGTCGTGTTCTATTTCACTAAGGTAAATGCATGGGGGGAGGCAGAGGATGTTTTCATAAAAAAAATGCCTTTAAGGGTAAAAGTTTTATGTCTTGTGACATTTTTATAAATTGTCTTTTCAGATATTTCCTATAAACCGTATAAGAAACATAAAATAACATTTGATCCATAACTTAATTGTTTGTCATTAGTTGTGCGAAATGGGGTCAAATTAGGCTAAACCATTACAGATAGTAGGGAATTAAGCTATCAGTAGAGTCAATCGTAGTATTAATAGCACACTTCTTGTATGTGATCAGTGAGCCATATCAGACCGAAATGTGTTTCAGTTATTTCTTTGATCCACAAGCCGTGTTACAGGAAATCCCCACCCCCCGCTCCCCCCAACAAAAGTGCATTGGTGCATACTCACCGTAAACAAAATATATAAAGCATTTGAAATTAAAGTAAAATTTACAAACTGGTTTATGGTTTATCATCGTTACCTTAACTTTAATCCATTATTCTACGAAATCTGACAAGTATTTAAATTTTTGAAAATAAATGACATAAACATGACTGACACTTTCAAGGACTTTTAAGTACATTACACCAATAGAATTCCTTTGATATTCTTCCATCAAAAATTTCTAAGATACCCACTTAGTGAAGAAAATGCTTGTTTCACTAGTGACGTCATTGGACATTGGCACAAGGTGATTGTGAAAGGGACAGCGTGTTCATTCTGTACATAAATTTAGGTATGTGTAGTTACAAATAACTCTCTATCAGTTTAATAGTAATCTTTTTTTAACAAATGGTTATATTGAAAATAAACATTTTAGAAGACGACCAGTTACAAACAAACACTAGCCTTAACATAATTCTGGAAAAGCTCTTAGTGGAAAAATTTTGATGTAAAGAACAGATTTTCTAAAATAGCGTGAAAACTTTTACTAATTGTCAATCATATAACAGAACAGCAACATAAATCGGTGTTCAGATAATAAGATCAGTTTATTGGGGGAGTCGTGTAAGCAGGTCATGCATCACCTGATTGTTTTATCACACTTTTACAAGAAGAAACAATGCCAGAGGTAAAGAAATTAACAAAGAAATTAAATTAAAGTTACAGGTATAGCAATTTAAAGACTTTAAATGACAAAGAGAGCAACCATTTTGTTTATTATTTATTTCATTGTCAAAATAACTACAATAATATTAGAGAATATCCGAATCTTTAATCTTGCGTTTAACGTTTGCATTATCCTTTTGTATCTTCGTGGATCGTTCATCCTGTTGCGTCCGTGTATCATTTGGTTTATTGTTTTGTTTACCATTTTGATTATCATTCCTTATCATTTCATTCGCATTTTTAGTCCATTTGCATAACGTTTAAAACGCATTTGATATTCGTTTTGTTTGCGTTCGTTTGGTGTACTAGAACGGATTACGATCTGTACCATACTGTACATACTTTGAAAAAAAAAGATATTATTTTATGACTTTTGATGATGAAAAATACTGTTAAATATTGAGATTATACATGGTAATTTCACTGTTTTTATTGATAAAAAGTGCTGCTTTCGGTGAAATATCAGTTAGATTTAACTCATGGACACTGAAATTAGCATTTATTCATGACTTTGCCACTTGTGACCACTTCTTGCCACTCGTGACCACTTCAGTGCCACTCATGACCACTTCAGTGCCACTCATGACCACTTCAGTGCCACTTGTGACCACTTCTTGCCACTCATGACCACTTCTTGCCACTCATGACCACTTCAGTGCCACTCATGACCACTTCTTGCAACTCATAACCACTTCAGTGCCACTCATGACCACTTCTTGCTACTCATGATCACTTCAGTGCCACTCGTGACCACTTCTTGCCACTCATGACCACTTCAGTGCCACTCGTGACCACTTCTTGCCACTCATGACCACTTCTTGCCACTCATGACCACTTCAGTGCCACTCGTGACCACTTCTTGCCACTCATGACCACTTCTTGCCACTCGTGACCACTTCAGTGCCACTCGTGACCACTTCTTGCCACTCATGACCACTTCTTGCCACTCATGACCACTTCAGTGCCACTCATGATCACTTCAGTGCCACTCGTGACCACTTTTTGCCACTCATGACCACTTCAGTGCCACTCATGATCACTTCAGTGCCACTCATGACCACTTCAGTGCCACTCATGACCACTTCAGTGCCACTCATGACAACTTTAGTGCCACTCATGACCACTTCAGTGCCACTCGTGATCACTTCTTGCCACTCATGACCACTTCAGTGCCACTCGTGACCACTTCAGTGCTCACTCGACGTAATAACAATATTTCACTGAAACACACAAATATTTTCTATACAATTTATTAATATTAATAATATAACTGCTTAGTCTGTCATGTAGAAGTCATATGGCAGAACACCTTACCCTTTAACAATGTACTTTTTTCTGACATTCTGTCCTAAAAAAATATCATCTTATCAAATACAAAGACATACGAGAAAATTTTTTTTAATGAGTTTTGCATTAGGCCACATTTTCCCAATATACATGCAAACTAAAAATAAAATGTAACTTATATCAAGGCCTAAATATACCAACATTTTGATTCTAAAAGACACAGATTCCAAATTTGTGATTCATATCATATACATCTTTAAAACAGTATTTAATTAACCAGATACTAAATCTAACTATCACATTTTTTATTAAAAAATTTCAACATTGTTGAAAATTCTTTTCTAATTGGGTTCAGCTTAATTTTCAACACAAGACAGGCTATACATTGTATATGGTATGTTCAGTTATGTTTGTGAAGGAAGACCTCAGAATGAATCTGGGAAGAATCATCAACCTTTTGCAAGTAATTGGCAAATTTCTGACTAAATATTTTTGACCGGACTAGACTTGAACTCATGTCCTCATCAGTGAGAAGTAAGAGGTAAGACAGTTTCTTAGACTTCTCGAGAACCAATAAATTATTTGATGAATTAGATTCAGAACGACGAGCACAGTTCACCTGTTGATGAAAGTTTTTGAATTGTCACTGCAGCTATCTGCTATATCATCTGGCACTGACTCTTAAAGGGAATTTATCAGGATTTTTCAAAATTTTTAAATTGGTTATGAACATTTTTTCCCAATATATCATGCCTAATTGCCTATATATACCCAGTGACCCCATATTGCCAGAGAATATCTATTCAAACATGCCAAAACAATATATTGAAAAAAGATTTTCTAACTTTGGCTACGCGCCTAGGTTAGACTAAAACAGATTTCCCAGCAACATTTTTTGTGATGTATTAAATGAGTCCAATGATTTCATTTTGATTTCAGTGTGATTCATTATACAGGTTTACACATAATAAAAATAGTTTCATCTTAGAAAGAGTCCGAAGGTCTTCTAGCAATATTTAAGTGCTGTCTATTTTTAGAATGGGGATTTCATTTCAAGATTACCACTCCAATTAAAATATCCACTTTGTCACATTTTGGTTGAATTGACATACTAAGCTATTCGGATTTTATCTATTAATGTTTTAACCATTTTAAAAATAATTTTGTTTTTTTTAAATCATTTATAGCATTCTTTACTGATATACTCTCATTAATGTAAATACTTGCACTCAATACAAACAAATCATAGACTTTTTTATTGAGTATATTTTGGAATCAGGAAGTATACTTACGGCCCATGTATACACTTCTTTCTCCATGGTTACCACAGCAAAATGCCCATGACCTGCTGACACCTGGGAAGCACTGCGACCTTTCACAAATATGTCTTGTTTTTGGGGCACTAACTTACCCCCACCCCACTGATACACCTGCATGGATAAAGCACATGTATTCAATCACATATTCAAGTTATACAACAGACAGTTATTTGATCAGAACACTTAAAAAGTTTGAATGTATATAACTACTGTAAAACACTTTATATTAGCGAGAACTTTATTTTCGCTATTATTCGCGAATGTCAACCATTGCGAATTAAATGATTTCGCTAAAATTATAATCATGTTCACATTTCAAATGTTTACAATATCCAAATAATAAACAATTTTCAAGCGGTTTCACTATTCGAATGTTGCGAATTCAACATTTCGCGAATAGATAAAATAGAACAAATCATAGCAAATTTGCAAAATAAAGATCAGGCAAATTAATTAATAAAGTGTTTTACTGTATGTATTTATGGATTCAGTGTTGTTTGTTTGCAAGGTGTTTTCCACCTTTTCCACCTGTTGGCAATGTATTTTGGAAAAGGGAGTCTGGGGCATTTTTTGCGTCTCGATAAGTAAAAACTTAAATTTTTCATGAAGTGTGCCTAAAATGCCATGAGACACGCTTCCGGTAACGAGGCATTTATTCAACTATAACATGTTTAAACTATACTTGGATTAAAGACCGGAGTGGTAAGACATTCCCCCCCTCCCCACACACACACCCCCCAAATGGGTGGGGAGGGGACATTTCTTAGAAGTTATGTTGTATACATTATTATAGGAATTTATAATGTAAGATGAGGTTCCTATTAAAACAATGATACAGAAGATTGGGTATCATAATTTCAATCACGTGCATGGCCGAGTGGCAGGGCATCGGATTCAAGGTGCGTGGGTTTGATGGTCTGTCATGGCTATGTGGGATGTCCTTGAGGAAGACACTTTATTTGCATATGCTTAGATTTGTTGAATGTAAAAACTCATTTCACAATTAATGAAAAATATACATATACCAATGAGATTTGATATATTTTCTAAACAATACGTTGATATTCCATCCTCTGAAAATAGCATGATGGCAAATTAGCGCATGAATTTTATCTCAATCCTAGAGTGAGAAATATCTCACCGTGGCTAAATGAACAATTTATTTGTCTTGTATACAAGAATAACTTGTTTACAATGAAAGACTGAAGTCTTACCTCACTAGTTTTAGACTTGACTACTGGCACCACAGTTTGTTCTGAACCAATAACTGACACTGATGTTTTTATACGAGGTCTACTCACAACTGTATTCAGCTCATAAATTCGCCTCGACAGAATTCTGGAATTTAACAATGGTTTAACAGGGTAACAATGAACATGTTAAGTAGAAATGTTAATGAATGTTATATGGTTTTAAATAAAAAAAACTGGGCCCAATTAGCTTAGTCAGTTATGCTTCTGACTATCAATCCATAGGCCGTGAGTATGAATCCCTTTCCGGTAACAGTCTCCACAATGATTGGTATACGATATTGTGTCTCGTTATCATTCATCTCTCACCACTGATTAAAGTGGGAAAGTTATCAGTTACTTGAAGATGGGGTGTACTTCAGTACTAGTTAACCTTTCAGAATCCCAGGAAACAGTGGCTGATTGTCTGTTAGCCCTCGATAGCATAAAAATGATGCTAAATATTTAATCAAGGCAATCAATCAAATTAAAAATTTTGGTGGGATCATCAATCAATTGGACCAAGATTTTCCTAAATTGCTCATCTTGAGCTTACATTATCAAAAACTGTTAAACATTGTATTTCCAAATGAAGGGTCCACTGTGGCCGAGTAGCCTAAGAACGCGCCGACTACTGACCACTTACCACTCACAGGTGAGGTTGTAGCATCGAACCCTATTATGTAAGAAAGTTAACCAGTTCCTTGGTTCTATTCAGATTCATTCTTAAGTCTTCTTCCATTCAGTAAAACTGGATATGCCATATATAACCTGTCATGTTGAAAATGGCGTTTAACCCACTAAAAATTGTTTCTAAGAAAATGCTCAGTTACATTCCAAAAAATTTTTAAAGGAAGGGTAAGAAATTTTATTCACCAGAGAAGGTATGAGATTATGGCTTATTACCAGTTCATGGCCATAAATTTTGCAATCTCTGTATAAAAATGTTACATTCACTATATCAGATCAATATGGTGCGACCTTCAAATCTTTTAAAACAAATTATCATCTTTGTTTGTTGTATATACATTTATTTCCATTGTAAATACTAAAATAAATTATTATCGACTACAGTAACTAACTAATATAAGCAGAGGCATTTTCTCATATTGTGAAACATTTTAAATATTTGTATTTCTTCTACTCACTCTCTGTTACTGAAGACCTCACTCTGCAGGATGTCCTCGGCTGACGGACGGTTTTTAGGGTCCTGTCAAAAATAATGAACAGTATATTACATGTTTTGTTTGTATATTTGACATAATATATATGCGCCTCCTGACACAAACATATTGTGAACAAGAAACAAATAAATACATAAAGGCTGTGTGTTTCTAATGGACTGTAAGATTATTATCATTTGATAAAATGTTTTTGTAAACATGTGTATATCTTATTTGTCAAATTTGTATAAGTTGAATTAGAAATGCCTTACATCCGTTTTAATTATTTTAAATAAAAAATTCAATATACAGTCTTACAGTGTGGGCATCTCCATTTTTACAGAACCACAGATTTATTTTCAATTGTAAACAACAGGAGCGCAGAAATTTTATTCACAGAATTAAATTTTATTCATTTTCTGCCCAAAGAGCAGAAGACAATATGCTGTCTGCAGAAACAACCCACTTTGCCATTGGTTGATTAACATATTTAGTTAATCACCCGCTACTGACCAGCAACAAAACGGATACCTTTTGAAGTAATTTGTCAACAAGATCTCGGATGTCCTTGGAATACCTCGCATCAACTTTACCGTGCTCATTACAAACAATGTCATATGCAAGTCGAAGATTGTTCTGAAAAATGTTTTAAAAGTTCAGTTGAAGAAAAAATGTAAAGTTCTATTAATTTTATATGCTTTCCAAATAATGATCAAATTATTGAGTCTGGTGAGAAGACAAATAGTCATTTTAAAATTGTCCATTATGATATTGTTGTTGGTATTTTCACGAACTTCAATGAACACGGTATCTCATAGATCCACACGTAATTCACTGGTATTTTTTTTTCAAATTGTAATGTCTCGCATTTATATTAAATAAGTGAAACTCGTGATTTAATATCTGTTTTTATACTTTTGTTTTATTAAAATATATAAGATTTGTTTTTCTCAAGAATAACAAATAATAAGTGAAAAAAATATTTTTAATGGGATACAATTTTAATTTATAATGTTTAACCATATAACATGTTACACACAAAAACTTGGCATCAGTTCTATTGATGGAGAAAGAAACGAATCCAAGTACTGTGAAATCATTAACTTTCATGGGGTAGTAATTTTCGTTAATTTTGTGGAGGGTCTTGACAACGAAATTTAATACCAACGAAATGATCATGGATAAAATTTTGTTACATCCGAACTGCCCAGCATTTATCTGTACCTAGCACGTAGACCTACCTTTCTTAGCTAGATCTATATGTTACCCAATAGTTTCTATTTAGTGTGTGCATTTAGCTATTAGATCTAATGAAAGTCAAATTCTAAATATTTAATTTAGTGCACTGATTAAAATATGGTTAAAATAGGATAACTGTATTAATATTCTATCCGTTTCAACTTACACCTTCAATTTGTGACATGTCCTCTCCAAATCAATTACCCCATGTTGTGAGGAGCATTTATTACCACATGTGTAGGACTCGATACTGGTACAGGTCAGTAATTAAAATGTGTTATGTAATAGAAATACAAGATTTCAACGGTCACACCAAAACATTTTTTCTAAAAATCGTTTTCAAAAAAATTAAGTCCCCACAAATATGTCCTTGAAGCAAAAACAATGAAAATTAATACCAACAGAAATTAATGATTTCACATATATGTACATTGTAGAACCAATGTCCTTCTACAAGTAACTGGCATACTACATAACAATGATAACTACTATGGCGTATGAAAAAGACATAGATACAAAACTTATTAACATTATAACCAAGTTTGGTTTAGACTGTTCGAGAACTTCAGATACTATAGTGTTTACAAGGCAATAAACAATATTTTTCAATAAGTCAAAGACAACATCTCTGGTCCAATGTGGCCAGTTCAAATGCTTACCTAAGCTATTACGGACTATACCATTTGGTCAGGATCAGATTCAACTGAAGGTGATTCAGTGTTAGGTGATTCAGTGTTTACAAGAATAGTTATTGGATGGACAGACAGGCAAATTACCATGACACAAGAAGTCCTCCTGGTCTTAGGCCAGCTAAAAATGTTCCTCTAAGCATGTACTTACAGTGCCCTGGAAAGTTTTTGTCAAAGATAAAAGTTCATATAATACACAGCCCAGGGCCCATATGTCCGTCTTGTAATCATATCTGTAAATAAATAGCATGCAGCTGAGCTGTCTTACAACATATCAGTACAAAAATATGACAAAATCAAAGGAAGAATATGACCAAATCATATGACATGATATGTAGCTCACCAACTGCTTAAACTAGGTAAAAAACTTCCTTCTGTAAGTACTGGTAACTGGCCAACTTCCTTCTGTAAGTACTGGTAACTGGCCAACTTCCTTTTGTAAGTACTGGTAACTGGCCAACTTCCTTCTGTAAGTACTGGTAACTGGCCAACTTCCTTCTGTAAGTTCTGGTAACTGGCTAACTTCCTTCTGTAAGTTCTGGTAACTGGCCAACTTCCTTCTGTAAGTACTGGTAACTGGCCAACTTCTTTCTGTAAGTACTGGTAACTGGCCAAAACTTCCTTCTGTAAGTACTGGTAACTGTCCAACTTCCTTCTGTAAGTACAGATAACTGGCCAACCTTCTGTAAGTACTGGTAACTGGCCAACTTCCTTTTGTAAGTACTGGTAACTGGCCAACTTCCTTCTGTAAGTACTGTTAACTGGCCAACTTCTTTCTGTAAGTACAACTAACTGACCAACTTCCTTCTGTAAGTACTGGTAACTGGCCAACTTCCTTCTGTAAGTACTGGTAACTGGCCAACTTCCTTCTGTAAGTACTGGTAACTGGCCAACTTCCTTCTGGAAATACTGGTAACTGGCCAACTTCCTTCTGTAAGTACTGGTAACTGGCCAACTTCTTTCTGTAAGTACAGGTAACTGGCCAACTTCTTTTTGTAAGTACTGGTAACTGGCCAACTTCCTTCTGTAAATACTGGTAACTGGCCAACTTCCTTCTATAAGTACTGTTAACTGGCCAACTTCTTTCTGTCAGTACAGCTAACTGGCCAACTTCCTTCTGTAAATACTGGTAACTGGCCAAATTCCTTCTGTAAGTACTGGTAACTGGCAAACTTCCTTCTGTAAATACTGGTAACTGGCTAACTTTCTCACATGAAGTGTTTGGACTGAGCCAGGCACGAACCCATGATCTCAGTGGTGGGAGGCAAATAATCCGAGTTTAACAGAAGATCCTTTTCCAATCAATATCAAAAATAAATTAACAACTATTTGTATAAGGAAGTACTTTGACATACTATGACTAAAGTCACCATTCTCAGAAATGTTTATGTTTACCAAAAATGATTCTGAACAAGCAAATTCCTTGAATTGATATCCCTTCAAAACTATATGTGTTGATATTGGAAATAATGACTTGAAGGTTAAAAACTGTAAGAAAAACTATGACTGGCCAACTTCCTTCTGTAAGTACTGGTAACTGGCCAACTTCTTTCTGTAAGTACTGGTAACTGGCCAAAACTTCCTTCTGTAAGTACTGGTAGCTGTCCAACTTCCTTCTGTAAGTACTGGTAACTGGCCAACTTCTTTCTGTAAATACAGGTAACTGGCCAACTTCCTTCTGTAAGTACTGGTAACTGGCCAACTTCCTTCTGTAAGTACAGATAACTGGCCAACTTCCTTCTGTAAGTACTGGTAACTGGCCAACTTCCTTCTGTAAATACTGGTAACTGGCCAACTTCCTTCTGTAAGTACTGGTAACTGGCCAACTTCTTTCTGTAAGTACAGCTAACTGACCAACTTCCTTCTGTAAGTACTGGTAACTGGCCAATTTCCTTCTGTAAGTACTGGTAACTGGCCAACTTCCTTCTGTAAGTACTGGTAACTGGCCAACTTCCTTCTGGAAATACTGGTAACTGGCCAACTTCCTTTTGTAAGTACTGGTAACTGGCCAACTTCTTTTTGTAAGTACAGGTAACTGGCCAACTTCCTTTTGTAAGTACTGGTAACTGGCCAACTTCCTTCTGTAAGTACTGGTAACTGGCCAAATTCCTTCTGTAAGTACTGGTAACTGGCAAACTTCCTTCTGTAAATACTGGTAACTGGCTAACTTTCTCACATGAAGTGTTTGGACTGAGCCAGGCACGAACCCATGATCTCAGTGGTGGGAGGCAAATAATCCGAGTTTAACAGAAGATCCTTTTCCAATCAATATCAAAAATAAATTAACAACTATTTGTATAAGGAAGTACTTTGACATACTATGACTAAAGTCACCATTCTCAGAAATGTTTATGTTTACCAAAAATGATTCTGAACAAGCAAATTCCTTGAATTGATATCCCTTCAAAACTATATGTGTTGATATTGGAAATAATGACTTGAAGGTTAAAAACTGTAAGAAAAACTATGACAATGGTGGCCATATTTGATGGTACCAGTTGCACTATGATAATAAAAACATTTCCATTTGTTATTACATCTGAAAAACCATAATAAAGTTATTTCCCTTGACAGACAAAGGACATCAATTTTCATTAATTCAAGGGCAATAAATGTTTATAGACAACTCACTTATCTCCCTTCATCAGCTCTGGAGACATGTATAATGGGGTCCCTGCAACCTGGAAATAAAACAGAGCTTAATAATCACATACATGCATCTTTTTCAGGCTCATACATTCACTGGTATGTTTTAAAACATTAATGCTTATCCATTAATAAAACTACAAATTGTTTGAACCAATTGATTTCAAATTGTGATTATCTGATGGTATGTTTAATACTTTCAATTATCATTTTTTTAGTTTAAAAGAATGGCATCAGTGTGCTTTTGATTTATTTTCATTATTTAGCATCGTTTTTATGCCATTAAGGGCTAACAGCTGATCCTGTAAGGTTATCCAGTACTTGAGCACCCCTTCTCAACAAGTAACTGATAATTTTCCCACTTGAATCAGTGGGGAGAGACATAAGACAATGAGACCAATATATCAATCATCAGGGAGGACAGGGATTCAACTCACAACCCATGGATTGATGGTCAGACATGCTACTGACTGAACTCTCAGCGTCTGGCAGGGTGGTTTTGAAAGTATTAGACAACATACTTCAAAACAGCTAATATTTCAAGTTTATATGACATTGAATAAGACTTACTGTTTCTGCCATTTGGGATTCAGACTCTAGTATTTTTGAGATACCAAAATCACCAAGCTTGAGTAAGTCTGTCTTTGTCATAAAAATGTTCAGACACTTTACATCTCTGAAATAAAAAAGAATACTGGTATTTATAATATTGAGAAGAATTGAAATTTCAGTTTTTAAAAGGCGGTCTGAATTTACCACATTATGGGATGCTGGTTAGTATTGTTTGCACAAAGCAGAGTTAATTCTTGGATCATTAAAACTGTTACATCAAGTTAAGTAAGCTAAATGCTGACAAGGCGATTTGAAAGACAAGCCATATCCACACATGGTTAAACTTTTAAGTGTGACCTGACAAAGTGGACACAATATAACCTTGACCCTTGGAATGTGGATTTTGTACATTGTTTAAGTGAAATGAGTACTTGTCTAAAGTTATATGAAAAGCCTTTGAGGGGTGTAGGACACATGAAAAAAAGATGGAATACATTTAACCTCAAACCAATATGGTTGGAACATGGATTCTGCATGTTGTCATGAGGTGATGAACATCTGACCCGAGTTTCATGAAAATCCTTCAAGGGGTTTTGGAGATACAGAGCAGACTCGAAATCATGGCTAAATCAAGGCTGAAGATATGGTTGGAATGTGAGTTCTGCATGAACACCTGAGTTTTATGAAAAATCTCCAAGGTGTTTGGGGGATACAGAGTTGACATGAAATCCCTAAAGGAAGGATAAAAGGACAAGAGTGTTCCAACTATGCAGCTAGGGATAAAAAATGTGCTTGTTTTCTCAGGCTTTATGTGGCAGCCAACCAAATATATTCCCACAGGCAATTGTGTTAGGATAAAAGTATCTACATTCAAGCCTACAAAATAAAATTATTCAAATTATATATTTTAAAACATCAGTGATACACTTCAACATCAATTTAAAAGATCTCATTGCTAAAGTATAATTTACTTTGGACACTATAACTCTCAGCTGAATCCATATTTTTATCACAAACACAACATTTATAACATCATCGCCTTATTAAAAGATTGTTAATGGCGTTTACCTGTGTATAATGCCATGTTCATGACAGTGGGCCAGGGCAGACGTCAGCTGGTACAGGTACCATTTTACAACCTACATACAAAAATGCACAGATTAAAACAGATTTTGTGTCATCTTTAATGAGACATGTATGATGTTCTTTCAATTGTAAAGCATTCAAACTAATCTGCAGTAATAGGGTTTAATGGTATTTTCAATACATTTCAGTCTTTCCAGATTATAATTTTCAACAGTATCCAGGTAGATCTTCTTCTGGGCTAGAACTCCTGACCTCAGAGCAGGTGACATATGCCTTAGACCACTTGGCCACTAAGGACCCCTGTCTATCAAACAGTTGTGGAATTAAATGTAACATACTCTAATTAAATTTATCCATTTTAAAACAAAAACAACTTTTGCCAGTGGTTAATCTTCAGATAATGTGGGACATGAAAAAAACTCATTTGTCATCCAATATAATATGGCTTCTGTTTCACCAACTTTTTACTAAAATACTGAATCTTAATAAGATATTTATTAATGAAACCATATACATGTATGCAGTTTTACTGAAACCAGTCTAAAATCATGATCATCTGGCTGCTTTTCTTAGATTTATGTTGTTTATAAGTTTTTAAGTATATGTTGGTGAAACAGGAGCCTGGTGTAATTACAAGGATGAGAACATAAACACTTACACTTTCATCAAAGAGTTCCTTCTGCTTATCAATCTTTTGTGCCAATGTACCACCTACATAGTGTCAAAACATTGTTAAATTTATAAATTAATAATCTACATAAATATATATATAAAAAATGATTTAATTTAAAAAAAATATTTAGTGCTTGTAAAACAAATAAAACTCAAAAATATTCTTTTCAACGTAAACAGAAGTACATCAACAAATTAGACTACAGTGTGTGTAACAATTAAACTATTCGATGTAAATGCATTATTAAAACTTCAATCCATCAAACCTTTAAAATAATGTCAATTACCCAGGAAATGTTTTAACAATTAAATATGTAGGGAAATTAAATAACGTTGGGACTGCCACAGGACCAGTTTAGATGCATGACATTACAATCATTAGTTACATGTTTCTGAACACACAAATGATGCATATTACCATTTGCATACTCCAATTCAATCAGCAAGGTATTTCCGTCTAGAAAGTGATTATAATATGTGACAATATTTTCATGGTTCAGCAGGAACAATATGTCTATCTCATTTACAGCATCCCTCTGTTCCTTCTCTCCCAATCTTGCCATGTTTATTTCCTTCCATACCACCAAGCTGTTGTCCTGGCAACAGAAATAATTATACAATGTACATCATTTATAAAGAACTACATAATGTGTAAAATTATTGAAAAACCTAGCAATCATACCAGTCAGGGCTAGAATTTAACTTTTTTGTGCACTGGCAATTTTGGCCAGTGCCTAAAATTTCAACTGGCCAAATTTGAAACCAACTAGCCAAACCAATTTTCGCAGAAACTTGTAGTCCTAAATGTCTAAATAACCCAAAATTAATTACTTCAAAGCCTGCGTGTTATTTAATATGCATTATTAGCTTGTTTTTATTTTATAGACAATGGTATCAAGGTTATTATATATATTAAGGTACAATTCAAAGCAGTACTTTACGAATCAAAATATTTTAAAATATGAAATTATCTTTTGTTATTTATTATACTACCATAAATAAATGCATACAATGATATATCATAATAAACACTTTTAACAAAACAAAAATATGAATTATTGATTCAACAATAACAAGTGTAGAGAGAATGAGATTGAGACTTAAACACATTTCTATTTATAGAATTAATATAGCCAATGGCCGTTTGTTTTAAAATTAGATCTAGCCAAGGACGATTGTTTGACATGTGTAAATGTTGAGCTGTCGCTCCCATTTCATTACAGTATTAACGGAAGGATTATTTCTCTTTTTTCTTGTTTGAACTTTCATTCGTCAGTTCAATGGAGAAAAAGATGTTATTTTATCAGCCATTTTAATAGCTGACAAAAAATGTAAACAATAAATTTGACTTTACTTTTATTTTATAGAGTGAATCGATCAAACTAGAAGCAGTCTACTCATATTGTTGACGGGTTTTAACTTTACTTCCTTTTTGCAGAATAAACATGAGATCAAAAACAATTGGACGCAGTCTTCTCATATAAATATTTAATACATGTCATTCATAATCGTGCTGCTAGGTGCTAATTTGGCGGGAGAAGCAAAAGAAAATGGGTAAAATTGACAAGAACTACTTAGGGTAATACTTGTTTATTTTCAAAAATCAATAAAAGGAATACAATAAGAAATTTTCTCAACTTGAAATCCACTCGCAAAAAAATGCCAGCTTAAGTAATTTCAACTCGCATTTTCAAAATACAGCTCTCATTTTGTGAGTGGAGCTTGCATTTTGTGAGTGGAGCTCACATTTTGTGAGTGGAGCTTGCATTTTGTGAGTGGAGCTCGCATTTTGTGAGTGGAGCTTGCATTTTGTGAGTGGCGAGTGCTTGAATTCGAGCCCTGCCAGTACATCATTTTTTTAAAAATTCAGTCCCATCGGCTGATTTAACCAGTTTTCCTCACAATTCAATTATTTTTTTTAAAGAAGTTCAACGTCATTTTCAACACATTTCTAGTTATAATAACTATATATGGCAAATCCGCTATTATTGGTGGAGAAAGACCTCAGTATTAATCTGAGTAGAACAACTGTCCTTCAACAACTAACTGGCACACTTTTTCACTATTTTGGACTTGAACCTACAACTTTAGTGGTAAGAGGTAAGTGATCACGAAACGGCACCTTAGACCAATCGGTCACAGAGGGCCTGTCAATTTATTTTGGAAAAAAAGTCATTTTATTTTAATGTTGAAATAAATTTTTACTTATCTCATCAACTTATACGGCTATAAACAAATAACACATACGAAGATAGTAATGATCTCTAGATGTCAATTACTTGTGTGTGTAGTAAATATTTTTCCACCAGCTGGAGAGTATTTTGGAGGCAACTAAATGTGTTGTTGGTAGACATTGCTATGCATAAAAAATATGCACCAATCATGATTTCATGTGTAAAAATGTGGTTAACTAATATGTTATACAAAGTTGTTAAAACAGCAATTTGATAACGTGTTGCAGAAGTCGAAAATATGCACTTGGCAACATATGTATATAAAATCTCTCACCAAAACTTGGATACGAAATGTTGGGAACTAACACGATACAAAGATACTAATAAAACAAGTGACAACCTCGATTTTTCTGTACAAATTTGCTTCTGCAAATGCTCCAGCTCCTAAACTTCTCACGTAAACATAAGAAGTCTCCTGGTTACCCTCAAATTGAGGAGGAGAAAGGGCAAAGTTTACTATATCCTGCCCAGTCGTCGCCATTTGTAAACAAATCAGCTGATTTCCGTCTTTTCTTACAAAATATTTAACGTGCAGATCTACAAGCGGGAACCATTATGTACACCGGCAAATCGTAAAAATTACAATAGCGTGACAGGCACCATTTCACACATTGCGGTTCGGCCGAAATGTGAAAATTATTGTTGTAATGTCCTCAATTAATTTTTTTGAGAAACCAACATTAAATCTTCACAAAATAAGTATTTTTTTGTCATCAATTACATTTTAATATTCAAACTTAAAAATTTTAAATGTTCGGTGAAATTTATGATAATTTAAGTCCTTATTTCATTTTTTTGAGAAACCAGTTTTAAATTTGAATAAGATAAGTTATTATTGATGGTAAATTGCTTTGAAATGAATTATATATTTTATCTTTAAGTAAATTTAATAGCGTCGATGGATTGAAATCACAGGCGACAGTCTCGGTGATAAGAACATCCAATTTACCTGATCTCGAAGAAAAAAAAGATTATTTTATTCCCCCACTCCATCTCACACAATTTGTGCGTGCGTGCGTGCGTGCGTGCGTGCGTGCGTGCATGCATGTGTAGGGGGTGTAAGATTTTTCGCTTTTCCAGGCTCAGTAAATTTTGTGGTCTAAACGCCGATACTGTCGCCTGTGAGTGAAATCAATCTTAAATTCATTTGATTGACACCTTAATTGTGTAAACAACAACTGGTAGATAAAAGAAGTATTAAAATGTTTTGATATTTTTCACTGTCATTGCTCATCAAAGAATATGTGGGTCATATTCAGATCCTCATACAATTTATGCAATTAATGTTCAGAAGTTTCATTCATGATATAAAAGTGGATCAAATTAATACCATTTTCGGAATTTGACTTGAAAGGAGGTCATTAAAACAAAACAAATTTCTTTCCAAAATAAATCAATCTAAATTGACAGAAATTAAATGCTTTCATACCACTAGCCCATCCTTTGATAACTGACAATACAGAATTACGGATGTTGTAATACAGAATTACCGATGTTGTGAGTGGAATCAAAACACACATCAACTGTACTGATCAAATGTGACATGAACTCAAAGGTTATTGCATCCGTACAAACCTTTAAGGACACAAACCCTCAAAACGTATAAGGCATTTTGTAACCAGAAGACTTCATTCGTAAGTTTGAACTGTATTATCTTCTATCCAATGCATCCATTTTATTGGATAGTTACAGTATTAATGTTACAATGATATTCCTGTGAATCTGATGGTATCCACCACCTCAAGATCTTGCAGAAACTTTCCTTTTTCTAAAGTCGGTCACGAAGATGGGCCTCTTTTGTCTGTAAAAAGTAATTAGATATCAGTGCTCAAGATAAGCTTTTCTTCAAGTACTTTACTCCTTAAATTTGTATGTGCAATGCTTATTTTCAAAATGTTAAGGGTAAAAGTAAACAATTAAATTGCTATTTAAGATAACCCAATCAACACTGTGTTACACTTGTAAGTTTATCTTAAAGTGAATCGTTTCATTAAAATTTTAAAATGATTATTATTTATGTAAAATCATGTTTTAATGTACTTGTTTTATCAGCCACGTTTATTTCTACACATTAATCCATTTAGTAAAAATATCCTTATTATACTTTGATGACATCTTTATCAACTTATCTGTTCTTGTTTGAAATCTACCAGCTTTACAATTAATCCATGTGACTATTATCAATTCAAAACTTATTACTAGCGGAGTGTTGCTATGATTAAAAGACCCACCAAAAAGTATCGTTTTTAATTGGTTACTATAGGTCACAGGTGCTGGTAACATGACACTTTTTCTTAAAGTGCATTAAACACTTTTAAATTATAATATAATGGTTAACGGGTTAGGGGTGAGTCGTAGAAAACGTACTTTAGTTTCATTTTTCAGTTTTTGAGTGTCAACATTCACAAATGCAGTTCTTAAGTTATGTAGCGGTTTTGGCCGCTAGGTGCGACGCATGAATATCACAGACGTGCATAACACTTATGCTTAAGCATGACTTCTAACTAACTTCTTATCATTTTAACCTCAAACAGGAACAATTACAACTTCAGACAAGTATGTTAATTAGCAGTGACTATGCAATTCTGTACAATAAAACTAAAGTGTATATCTGCAGACATTCGATGTATTTTCTTCAACTACAAGTACTTCTCCTGTTACACTTATATGATTTTATGAAAGTGTATATACTGTTATTTATTAAACGGATGTTTATGTTGTATAATTACATTTAATGAATATACAAATTAAAATACAATTGAACTTTACATCAAGAGTTTATCTTCAATCACTATCATCTTCAACCATTACCGGCGGCACAAATATTTCATAGATGTTACAACTGATTGTTAATATCCAATGCTTATGATTTTTTTAAAAAACTGTCCATTTATATTATTGCATGCAAATGCATCCCATAACTTTTGATGTTGTATACTATCATATGATTTAGCAAAATCAACAAAAATACAATAAAATCTGCCTTTTACCTTTGATAGATATTTTTTGGACAATGCCATGAGTGTAAAAATATTGTCTGTTGTTGAGTATCCCTTTCGGAAACCTGCCTGTGACTCGTCTATTAAACATTAATTTTCACACCAAATTGTTAAACCTGATGATGAGATATGTTCAAAAATTTTACATCATGAATCGATTAATGATATTCCTCAATAATTGTTGGGACCAGACTTGATGCCTTTTTTGTGATCCGGGAACTCCCCATTGTTAAAGATATCATTAAAAAGTTCATTTATACATTTCCGAGCACACCCCATCAGGCCCTGGTGAACGGTTTGAATGTTAATAACGAATACGTTGTTGTGTTTCTGAATATGTTATAGGTACATTAAGGTCATCACAATTATAATTCCGATTCATATTTTCACAAATATTGTTATTGTCAGCATTATTTTAATTCACAGTAGGATTTAAAAGGTCTTTAAAATAATCATACCATTCTTTACATATTATCATCGTAGTACTGGTTTTACTGTTATTGCCATTTTTCAATATGTTTCAGAATTGTTTCGCATCTTTCCGAGAGTCAATTAATTGTTTATGTTTTGCTCTAGCATGTATAGCTTTTTTTCCTTTACAAAGAGATTTAGATTTATTCCGTGATAACTTGTACTATATTAAAGAGTAGCTATTGTTTGTAATACAAAAATGCCTAAGAGAGAGGGTTGATCACTTTTAGTATTATTGCACTCATTATCCCATCAAAGTGGTTGTGGTGATATATTTCGATTGTTATACTGTTTGCACTTCATACCATCAGCAGGCGATTTAAAAAGTTTAACAAAATCTGGGATAGATGAAGAGAGCGTGCGACTAAGTACAACAAAGCTGTCACTAAGGACTATCAAGGATCACAAAAAAAGCACTTAGATCTACTTATGACAACAAAAGAGTAACAAAGGACCAATTAATACAACAAAACTGTCACTAAGGACTACCAACGACCACAAATGAGGTACTTAGGACAACTAAATAAAACAAAGCTGTCACAAAGGACTACTTATGACCACAAAAGAGGCAAAAACAAGAAATGTAACTGGTAAGTGTCGCATGCCCCCCCCCCCCCCCCCCCAATGGACGTTGAAAAATAACAATATAGTATAACAATGGTAGCGATGTATCCATGGATATAAAGAGTAATGGACTGATGTTTCAGATAAGACATGCAATTTCATGTTTTTTACATTAAAGCATGACCTTGACCTTTGTGTAACCTTGCCCTTGACATCTGATGTAATGGTCTGGGTATTTCAATAGTTAAATGCTACTTAAACATCATCATGACATGCTGATCACTTGTGTCGAGCTATTTTAAAATCCCTAAATGTAAGACAAAGTTACAGATCAATAGTTGATAAATTGAGCCAAGTGTTTCTGAAATCCATCCATGTATGATAAAGTTAAAGGACGGACTTGAAATCCAAACAGATTCAAAGTATTGTCATACATACTAAAAGTGTGACCTTGACCTTTGAGGTATGGGTCTAGGTCTTACTTATGACACGTCGTCATGTCATCTCGATAAATTGAGCCAAGTTAAAGGCACAGTCACAGACCAGACACACAATATCAAACAAACTGAAAGTGTGACTTGATCTTTGAGGAAAGGTTCCGGGTCTTACATGCCACACTTAATTATGTTATGTTGTTCAACTGAGCCAAGTGTTTTTAAAAGTTTAATATTTATCCATAGATGACAGACCGGACAAGAATTGACAAAATGATTGAAAGTGTTGTCAAACAAAGTTAAATTGTGACCTTGACCTTTGAAGTGGGAGTTTGAATATTAAGTGCAACACGTCGTCATGTTATGTTGATCATTTATAACAAGTATTTATAAAAATCCATCTATGCATGACAAAGTTTCGTGCTGGACACGAAATCTCACACAGATTCAAAGTAATGTCAAACTCAAACTGTGACCTTGACCTTTGAGGTACGGGTGTGGGTCTTACTCGCGACACGTCGTCATGTTATGATGACCAATTGTAGTAAGTATCATTAAAATCCACCTATGCATGACAAAGTTACAGGCCGGACAAAAAATCTCACAAACTCAAAGTGTTGTTAAACAAACTCAAATTGTGACTTTGACCTTTGAGTTACGGGTGTGGGTCTTACTCGCGACACGTCGTCATGTTATGTTGATCATTTGTAGCAAGTATCAACAAAATCCATCTATGCATGACAAAGATACAGGTTGGAAACGAAATACCGGACGGAAGGACGGACGGACAGACGGATGCTGCGATTACTATATGCCACCCCCAAAATATTGTGTGTGATTTTGTTTTTTTTTTGGTGGGTGGGGTGGGGGCATAATAACCATTAATACAACAAAGCTGTTGCTAAGGACCTCCAAGAGCCACAAAAACGGCACAAAGGATCACTAAATAGAACAAAGCTGTCACTAAGGACTTCCAAGGACCACAATAGCCACTTAGGACTAATAAAGACCACAATAGACGCTCAAAGGACCACTAAATTCAACAAAGCTCTCACTAAGGACTTCCAATGACCCCAAAAGCGGCATTTATGACTACTAGAGACCACAAAAGAGGCACAAATAACCATTAATAAAACAAAGCTGTCGCTAAGGACTTCCAAGGACCACACACGTGGCACATAGGACTACTAAAGACCACAAAAGCTGCAAAAAAACCCACTAAGTACAACAAAGCTGTCACTAAGGACTTCTAAGGACCACAAAAGGCACTAAGGATTATTAAAGACTATAATAGAGGCACAAAGGACCATTAAATTTAACAAAGCTCTAACTAAGAACTTCACAAAACCACAAAAGAGGCACTTAGGACTACTTAAGACACCCAAAGAGGCACAAGCGACTACTAAATAGAACAAAGCTGTCACTAAGGACTTCCAAGGACCACAAAAGTGGCACTTATGATTAATAAAGACCACAAAAGAGGCACAAAGGACCACAAAATACAACACTAAATACAACAAAGCTTTCACTGGAATCAACGGTGAGAGACGAATGATAATGAGACACAATGTCACATTAATCATCACAGAGACTGTTGCCGGGTGGGGATTCAAACTCACGACTCTATTTTAGCCTATTAAACCTAGGTGCATTATAAGCTAGTTAGGAAATCCGTTTTCGATATATTATTTTGGCATGTTAATTTATTAAGCTTGTTAATGTTGAAAAATATTTTTTTTCATTTATTACTGATATTGACTCTTCTATCTTTACTAAGAACAGATGTATAGAGTAATTGACTAAGAGTCACACAATGTAGACCCTGATCAGATGAGTTAGTCATCTGTTGGTATGTCATGAATCATTATCTTGCTATAACCAGCAAGCTCAACATTGATCAATATTGACACATTGCAAAGCTTTAAAATATCTCATTTGAAATTTTAAGTATATTTATAGCAACAGCAGTCATTTCTATACTTTGAAAATAGCAAATTTAAATACATGTTTAACTTTTTATTCATATTGATTGGGAGCGTGTTCTCACGTTCATAGGGTTTTCTTAAAAAGCAAAGATAAAATTAATTCAAATTTAAAATAAAAAAAAATATGCCTTCTTTTCGTTATTTTTTTTATTTTTGCGAAAATAAGGTTTTTACCGCCCACACATATTTACGTTGATGTCTGCCTGGCGAATTGTGTCAAGTGACAGCATTGAAATTTCATATATTAAAGAGATTTCGCATTATACATTTTATGTCCATAACTATACCTAGTCTGAACGAAACCCATGTAACTTGAAGAAATCGGTGCGATTTTTTACAACAACACGCGTTACCTTCTAGAAATAAGTGTTTAAAAAGGTCGTCTATAAACAATTGTATTCGTGATTGATTTTAGTGAAACCAATACCGGGTAGTTTCGGAATGCACTTCGCTGATTACCGGATATCTGAAGATTTGTTATTGTCGCTCGGGAATTATCGGATTTAGGATAGTTGTTGTAGCATTTAAAGCGGGAAGCGATTTATTCGACAACAACAACACTTCACATTCTGACTGTAAAACACGCTTTGCAGAAGCAGAAAATATCATGCTTCTGAACAAAAAGGTCATAAGATAGCTTTATTTATATGATAGCATTTAAAAAAATCAGTGTTAAATCCAAAAATTATAGGACATAAAACACGTTGAATGAAGACTTGTTCTTCATATAACGTATATTCAACAAGCACAGCTTGAAGACTAGAGTATCATATGCGTTTGATGTTCATGTACATGTTTCAAATACCAATACACAGCTTAGTGCATATTCAGAGAATTGACCTTGAAATATTTAAAAGAATATATTAGTCCAGTAAAATCGAAAAAAAAAATATCAGAAAATGGGAAAACAAAAAGAAATTGAGCATGAAACCCACTGCAGAAAATCCAATATGGCTAAAACATTCAAGATGGCCGCTATACATGCATAATATTATAAGAAATACCTAATATAATCTTAATTACCTTGAACTTATCGTTAGTTAAAATCACATGTTTGCAATATTCAGACATTTTGTGATACGAAATGAATACTATACTTTTAACATTATTGAAAAGGTTGGCTCCATTTGATAAAAAAAAATGCCATTTTATTGTAAACAGAAGTAAAAAAGTTGATTTTTGGGAGACAAAGTTAAGTTAACAAAAGCAACTGACATCTAAAAGTTGTATAAAACAACCACAGTCGTATGCAAAACTTTACAACATTTGTAAACTATGTAAATTAGTTTGCATACATGCGATGCTTTTCACGACGACTCATAATGCTGTTAATATTGCGGTCTACTCTTGTAAATGTAGTTAAACTGAGTGGAATGATGAAACTCAGTAATGTATCAATGTTAGTTTATGCAAGTAGACTTTCTGAACAGCAGAGCATATAATTGTTACTTCATCCAGGTGAAAATCCGTATGTCCGTCAATGAGTCTTTGGAAAAAGATCAATGCTGTGTAATCAATATAATTAAATTGACATTTGCATGTACTTGCTGTAGTTTGACTTTTTTTAACAAAAGCACTCTGTTTTTACAATATTTCATACTTTCATGTTATTAGCATATGATGTACAAAGCACTACGTTTAATACAGAATTCATCAATTCCATTTATGTTTTGTTTTAAGAGGTTTTAACAATTTCAGCTTGGCAGTATAGCACAGGACCAATAAACACTAGATGTCGTAGATATACTAACATTAATCATCAAATGTAACAGAGAGTTGAAATCAGTTGACGGGACAAAATGTATTCTGTACCAAAGCAAATTTGATGAATGTCTTCAATGCCCGGACCCCATCAGGCCAAATGATACCGATAAAATTGACAATGTTACATGAGCTGATGACTTTCAGAAATTTATGGGCAAAATGGCACAACGTGTACAGAAATATCTTGGGTTCAATGTTATTGTTCGCCGTAGAAAGAAATCCTCAAATCAATGCATTCTGAAATAACATGAAACAACGTTACCTGTGTATATTGGAATGCTCATCAGTGGCAAATTTTCTCAATATAATGAAGTCAGTCATTGTGTCTCTTACACCATGTTTTTTAAGTTTTGATTACCCACATTATGTTCGTTTTCTGTCTGATCATATTACGGATATGGCTCTTTTTTTTACCAAAGGAACCCGGATGATGCTTCTCAGTTTGCTGAGGTTTGTTGTACAAAAGACGCAACACACATTCTCTGCTATTACTCTTGATCATGTCTATGAGCACAATAACAAGCTGATTAAAGGATATGGTGTTGCAGTGGAACTCATCGAAAAGTCAACTGTTGTGGTGGATGGTTTCTGGGGGCCCACGACAATTCAAGACATTTGTTGACAAGCTCAAACAAGAGCAAAGTAAAGAAATGATATTCGTCACCATAAGCAACAAATCCATTTCCGAAAAGGTTCAGAAACCATGTACAATCACTTTGTGAATCCAGGTCACAACTGGTGATATGATTGTACTTCATAGCAAGTATATTGTTGACGAGGGTGTTGCCAAAACTATGCGAACAATTGAGCTGGTGTAATATAACAGTTTCATTTCAGAAAGTTTAGAGAAAAAGGAAACACACCTGACAGAAATCATTAGGCAGACAAAATCCCAAGCAATTGCTAGTATCAAAAGACAAACAGCAAATGTCTTACCTAAAACAGGAATGTTCTCTCTTTTTAAATTTCCGGTCAAATTCGCAATGTCAACCTTGATGAATTCTTTGCCTATGAAAATTCTATATTCCCACCATTCCTATCAGTTTGGTAGCTTGCGCTTTGGAACATTGTCAAACTGGAGGTTCAAGGTAGGTACTATAAAATTAGATATTATGTCGTTATTGTGAACATGATGAAACCTACAGGGTGTCAGTCCATCCAGAATTACGTGCACATAATTGTCATGCCATTTTTAGTTCGTCAACAATCAAATGCCTGGCGACTCGATATTGTATGGAATATGTATGACCCAAACAGCCTTAAGTCTACTAACATATCTCAAAGAGGTAAAGGCGTCCGACACAAGTTATTACTAGACCATTAAACTACAGGTAACTCGAATTCTTGTTTAAGAGTTGACTACAATAAAATTGAGTTGTTTCACTTCTTGAGTTACTCATTGCTTCTACTTACGGCCAAAATGTTGTTTCTTCATCGAGTCCTTTGACACCAGTCGACAATCACCATGTGACCATGAAGAAGCCAATGTGAAACTGTTGTTACACCTGGCTGATATTGCAGTTTGTGGTTACAAGAGGGTTATCATAAGAACTGACGGTACAGACTTTTCTTGTTCTTGCCGTTGCAGTATGTCCTCATGTTCCTATCGATGAGCTGTGGGTAACATTTGTTGCTGGAAAAAATCTTAGATTTATTTCGGTTCACTCTATTGTAGACTCTCTTGGATAATGGCTCGAATACAAAAGTGTTCCAAGCCTTCATTACCTTCAGGCTATGACCAGATATCGGCCTTCTGTGGGCGAGGCAAAAATATCAGCTTGGGGAATTTGGACACGTTCCAATGATGTCTCTGTTCTAGCTACTACTCCTTCAATTCCGTCTGTCTAAGATCAAATGCCTACAATAGAGTGTGGTGTTGTTCTTATTTACAACAGAACAAATCCAGAAGCTGGTGTCACTGGGGTTCGCAAGCGTCTGTTCAACCAAAAGGGTAGATAAATATAATGCGTTACCCCATCGTCTGCTGCACATCTTGAACATTCTGAAAGGGTAGCTTACTATGCTTGGCACATATAAGATCTGGTATACCTCTCCTGAAATTCCAAGTCCTGCTAAATTTGACTGGGCCATTCTAATAAATTTCTGTTCGTCCTTACCTCAAGTAAGTCCTATGCCAAGATCTTTTCAAGTGCGGCTGTCGAGGAAGATGTAAATGTCAAAAGGCTAAAATTCTTTGAACTGCTTGATGTAAATATTATGGAAACTGTGACAGAGTTTAAAATGTTATATTTATATATATATCAAATTTCCTATGCCGTCGGCCATATCGTGCTTACTGACACATGTATCTGACGTGTGTATCGTATTTAAGATATCAACTCACTTTGTTACAGAATATTTTCTAGGACTTTCCTGGTTTGGTCATGAAAGCAAATTTTACTGTCCTTTGTTACACAGTTATTATTTACATGGTCAATAATTGTTTGATCAATGCAGAAAGCAAATAAAAAGAAAAACAATTCAAAATGTAAAAAATGTCAAATCGTTTCGTCATGATAATATCAAACTGATGAAGAATATTGAGTTTCGGTGGCCACCATTTCGGCCTCAATGACAGCTATAAAATTGGTCCCATGAAAAATGAAAGTATTTTGGATTTTCTGTTAAGAGTTGATTGGAATATATTGAGCTTTTTCTACAAGAGCAGCGTTTTAAATTGTAAACTATACACATGAGTGCACTCATCTTGAAGACGAGATCAGCATATAAAGCGTGTTTTCCAACTACGACTTTCTTTATACTTACAAATACAGTTAATGGCATATTTCAGAGAATGTATCTTGAAAACTAGAACAGCAAATACATGTGAGTAATAAAATATACTATACAGCAAAATACACAATTTAAAACATATGCTTTGGGGACTGGAATAGCACAAATCGTACTTGTTACAAAAACTTACTGTTTTCCTTCCATACACACAAGATTTACGGAGCAGACAAAAAATGAAAATGGAAAATATCCAAATAAAAAATGTTGGGCTTTATCAGTTAGATCACTATTAGAAAGCTTAGGGTTTAATCATGTTTGGTTGTTCCAAGGATATAGTAATGTTAATATATTCGTTAATACTTTTAAACAAAGACTAACAGATAATTTTATTCAGAATTAGAATGAAAATATTCAAAACTCTACCAGTGTCGCGGAATTCGCGATTATTAAGTGATCAGACTCTGAGAAGTTTGTGATATTCATACTGGATAACTATAAGTGTTGCATACATTGGATTTAAAGTGAATTCTACAATTGGATTTAAATACTAGTGTTAAAGTGTAATATTCATATTGGATTAACTACAACTAGAAGAACTGGATTAACGTTAATGAAAAGCTAATTACCAAAGAAACCAAACTAGGAAGAAATACATTTAAAGACAAATTATCAACTATAAAGAAAATATCAATGTGAAAGAACATATACTATTCGTGTTGAACTACAGTACTGTTTACAAACTACAACTATAAAACTACAAACTTAAGATATATGATTCGTTACTATCAATACACTTATATTTGTCTTACATTGAAATGATTATATTGATCGATGTGGTTGAGAAGTATGGTTATTAAACTATGTAAACTTATCAATTGTTTCTAATATTAGTTTCGCCACAACCAGAGCAAATTGATATAAATTAATATCAAAATTTAATTTCAAAACCTATTTGGACACGATTGGGATGAAAAAAGTTTAGATATCCATTGACTAGATTAAGAGTGTCCTCACATAGACTTGAGATGGCAAAAACCTAATTGAATACCAGTAGAAGATATATTATGTCAACTATGTAATGCCTTAGAAGATAACATTCATTTTATTTTAGAGTGCATTGTACACAGATTTCAGACAAAGCTATATTAGAAAATATTCCTGGAAACGACCCAATACGATGAAATTTATTGAATTATTACAATCACGACATACAAAAACTGTACAACATCTTAATACATATACACATATATATAAGCTTTGAGAAAAGAAACAAAACAGAATATAATAGATAATCGAATATTCCTCTTAAATTGATAATTGATAGGTATAACAAATAATACATTGATATTTGATTGTGTGCAAATATGATTATACTTTTTGATAATGGTGGCGAAAGGAGTTTTCATTATGTGCTAATGATATTATATGATACTTTGACATTATTTTTGTGTTAAGAAAAGTGGAATAATTATTACTTTATATTATGTATTGAACTCGTCATTAATATCATATGTATTGTAACATGTGCATGATAGGTCTTTTGGTCTTGAATAACGTTCTTCTATATATATGTATATAGCATTAGGAAGGACATATTAACTCAGCTTCCTAATAAGCAAGTTCAAGAAATCCTTGACTTTAGAGTTACATACCTGATAGTTATCTTGAAATTAGGGTTACATACCTGATTGTTATCTTGACCTTAGGGTTACAGACCTGATTGTTATCTTGACCTTAGGGTTACAGACCTAATTGTTGCCTTATCTTGATCTTAGGGTAACATACCTGATTGATACCATATCTTGACCTTAGTGTTACATACCTGATTGTTGCCTTATCTTGACCTTAGGGCTACAGACCTGATTGTTGCCTTATCTTGAATTTAGAGTTACAGATCTGATTGTTATCTTGACCTTAGGGTTATGTACCTGATTATTACCTTATCTTGACCTTAGGGCCACATACCTATTTGTTGCCTTATCTCGACGTTAGTGCTACAGACCTGATTGTTGCCTTATCTTGACCTTAGGGTTACAGACCTGATTGTTACTTCATCTTGACATTATGGTTACATACCTTACTGTTGCCTTATCATGACATTAGGGTTACATACCTAATTGTTGCCTTATCTTGACCTTAAAGTTAAAACCTGATTGTTGCCTCATCTTAATATTATAAAAAACTTTGACATAGTTTTATTATAATCCTTCCATACATTTATGAGTTTTGGCATATGATGTACATTTTCCTTTATATTATGTGCTTTCTTCATTATATTATGTAGATTTATCTTTATATGCTGTGCATTCTTTATTATACGATGTAGATTTACTTTTATATTGTGTAGATTTGTCATTATATTAGGTAGAGTTATCATTATATGATGTACTTTATTCATTATATTATGTAGATTTGTCATTATATGCTTGTAGATTTGTCATTATATTATGTGCTTTTTTCATTACATTATGAATATTTATCATTATATTATGTACATTCCATAGTATATCATGTACATTAACCATTATATTATGTAGACGTGTCATTATATGATGTGCTTTTTTCATTATAGTATGTGCTTTAATCATTATATGCTGTGTAGTCTTTATTATGTTATGTAGTTTTATCTTTATATTATGTAGATTTGTCATTATATGATGTACATTAATCATTATATTATGTAGATTTGTCATTATATTATGTAGACATATCATTATATGATGTAGATTTGTCATTGTATGATGTACATTAACCATTATACTATGTAGATGTGTCATTATATGATGTGCTTTTATCATTATATTATGTAGTTTCTTCATTATGTTATGTAGATTTGTCATTATATGATGTAGATTTGTCATTATATGATGTGCTTTTATCATTATATAATGTAGTTTCTTCATTATGTTATGTAGTCAAACATTAACATTATATCCTGTACACAATTCAATTGTTATTATATGCTGTAGATACTTTATTATGTCACTAATCATTATGTGGACGATTTTAACGGGTGGGTTAATGAGAAACACCGGCTAATTTCCAAAACGGAGGAAGCGCGGAAATTTTCTTTATGTTATTAGAAACTTTAGAAATAAAAGCCTACAGGCAAAATTTTCTACGACAGAAACTCGTCACTTATTCGATTTGTAAAAGCCTGACGGACACGGAGTTGGCGAGCCTTGGCATGAATACGATAGGGGACAGAGTGAGATTTCGTGAAGGATTGCTGAAGGCATCGTCTGCTTACACGAGTTCAGGTTTGCATGGTTTTATAAAGTTTGATAACCCGAACGTCTTTTGCATCTCTCTTAACTAGTTTTTATCTCGCGTGAGCCGAAGGCTCACAGGTGAGCTTTTGTGATCGCCTGGTGTCCGTCGTCTATCGTCCGCCGTCTGTCGTTAACTTTTAGCTTCTAACATTTTCTCCTCTGAAACTACTGGGCTAAGTTTGATATGACTTCACAGAAATGTTCCAATCAACTTTATCATTTATCAGTTAATAATTAGTAATTACCAATTAGTGATGATTGATTAAAACCCTTTAGTCCCCTATTATGCAAAAGTGATATGTAATACTGACCCTAGGGTCACATTTCTGTATCAGTTTTGTTGTCTGTATTTTACTGTTCTATTTAAGGACCATAGTATACACTTCCACTACATAAAAAATGCTCTGTGGAGTACCTCTTTTGAATCCGATAATCTGATCGAATGTTGGGGCTTTAAGCCAGTAGAGTAGCTCATGGCCGGGAACCTTGAAGTCATTCATTCTTTGTAAATAAATTAATAAAGAACTGTAATATACAAAGAAGGGCCTAACAAACGTTAACGGATTAATGCAATCATACAGTTTGGCCTCGACAATTATGTGAACTAATGACCTCATGGGGCTCTTGAAATAATAATGTTAAAACCTTTCTTTCTTTAGATGGTCGACGTGGAGGTGTAACCCTCAACAAAGTCCTTAAATTCACAACTGATGCAGAAGATGAGCCTGTGTTATGATTTCAAATGAATCGATCAATTCAATTTGTGAAGAGTATGTCTTTCTTGCGTACTGCCAACACGTGCATCAATAGACTAAATTTGTCAATACCGAATGCAGATATGGCAATTACAACAGATGACGTCTTATTCAATCTTTTTGATTATGCTTTTTTGAATACATTTTTTGGCTTGCAATAGTTTTGGATTTATCAATACTGTGAAACCATTCAATTCACTAGGAGCTTGACAACTAAATCCAATACCTACATATGGGTTTTATTTGTTGTTACACCCAAACTTAAGACTTCAGACATAGACCATATATTTGGATATTATACATTTCTAGTGTACAGTAATGTATATGCCGATCATGGCGGGACCTTTTGTAGCACGATGAAGTTGGAGGGAAGAAATATTTTAGTGAATTCAATTACCGGGCAAAATAAAGTTGTCAACTTATTTTAACATTTTCATTCGGATAGTGCCACAATTTTTTAATCTTAATTAGGCCAAAGGAACATTGTATGTCCTTCATTTACTTTTTCGTGTAGACGGGACAGTACAGATACTTTCTATCAAAACTTTTATATAGCATTTTTTATCAGATCTCTACTGAGCTTACTTTAGTTTAAGAAAGAGCATCATTTTGCATCTAATCTTTATTATAATTGTGTACTTCAAATTATACACAAAATTTGTTGATGCTTTTGATTTATTCCAATCATTACTAGCCTGTGTGGCTCTGGCTTAGAACAGAATCACTGTCAATCTCTGCAGAGGGGTAGGAATCCTCCGAATGGGTGTCGTGTTAATTTTATCAATTTTTGTCATGTTCATTATTATAGTTAAATTACCAAACCCTATGTGGTTCCAGGGAGCCATATGAGTAATGGCAAGAATATGATCAGTGTGGCTCATGCATGTTGTATGGAGCGACAATTTGATCAATACGATATAATTTGCTGAAACTCTGCAATTCTGCAGGTATCAAGGTTCTATGTTCATTCTGCATATTCATTTGTTGATGTGTTTCTTTTTAATCCATGTTAATTTGTTGTTTTGTACATTTAGAGTGAACCTGGGATCTTCCTTCCTGTTAGCGTCGAATAACCTATGTGTTGATCTGCTGTAAAATCCCATTCATTTCAAATATTATTTTGAGAGATGTTATAATATGCATTTGTTTTTCAATCTGTTTGATAATTTGTTGTCATGGCGCCTGCTTTAGCAAAGCAGACACCTAAGATTACTTAGTTTTGTCTGCCGCCTGTTCGTCTGTAGTCACATTTTTAAGGTTTTTTAAATTGGGTATTTGGTTGAAACTGCATACATGTTTAAATCAATATTAAAGCGTAATGGGTAGACAAAAGGGGAAATTTTCTTATTTTATTTAAGAGTTGTGTCTTTTTATGTAAAATAGTTGCCACATTTGAAAGTTTTTTTACATCAACATTTTTCCCACGGGAAGGATTTGATTAAAACTTCATGAAAATGTTTAAATCAATCAGTTTAATGGGTACTCAAAAAGGGGGACAAGTCTATTTTTAAGCTCGACTATTCATTGAATAGTAAAGCTATTCCACTCATGTCAGTGACACACATCATGTTAAGGTTTGCTTGCAAGAGCTTATTTTTTAAGCAACCAAAGCATTTATTGGATTGAAACTTTACACATGTGTTCCTTATCATATAACGTACTAGGCAGAAAAGTTAAACAACTGTTGCATGATTTAGGGATGAGTTATGGCCCTTTTTGGACTTAAAAAATTGGGTTATGGTATGCATGTTAGTGCATATTTTCTAAGTAATCAATGCATGTAATGGATTGAAACTTTCAAAAAGTGTTTCACATCATCAAATCTACTAAATATATCAAGTTACACAACTCTTGCTTGATTAAGGGTTGAGTTATGGCTCTTTTTGGACTTAGACAATCAGATTAAGGTCATGAAAGTGGATCTTTTCTTAGTAACAAACGTATGTATTGGATTGAAACTTTCCACTAGTGTTGTACATTGTCAGACCTACTTAACAGATCAAGTAACATAACTCTTGCTTGACAAAGGGGGTGGGTTATGGCCCTATTTGAAATTAGAAAATCAGGTTAAGGTTTGAATGCAATTGGAAATTTTCTATATTTTTGTAAGTAACTAATGCATGTTTTTGATTGAAACTTTCCTCAAGTGTTTCACATCATCACACCTACTTAGCAAATCAAGTTTTTCAACTCTTGCTTGATTAAGGTTGAATAATGCCCTATTTCGGACTTAGAAAACGGGTAAAATATGGCATGCAAGTGAATATTAAAGTAACCTGTGCATGTGTTAGATTAAAATTTTTGGAGTACGTACATGATACAGATATAATTGTAAATGTTGTCTTGGGAGATGGTGCATTTTAAAATGTTTGTACATGTTTATTGCTTTTTTAATTTAAATGAAATTTTCTGAAAATATACCCAATGGATTTGACCATCAGATTGTAGATTAAAATATGAAATTTACAAACTCTTGTTGACAAAATATCAATTAATGCAGGTGACCGATTATGAAAGTTGAGTAGTGTATATGCGATATTTCTCCTACAATGTGTCCGATGTTTTAAGTGGGGGATCATTAATTAATTGAATTTGCTTGTTGAAGTTTATTGTTTATTATTTTTGTTAATAAATATATAAAATTGATGTTCTGAAAAGCTTTATTTTCTTCAAATTTGCAAAAATAAATTACACAAGAATGTGTTGCTTATAATAAATCCACATCTCACTCAACTTGCCTGTGTTATCAGTTATATGATTTTAAGTAGATACATGTATCTCTTTGAACAAATATTGTACATGTTAACCTCCACAAAGAGTCGCATAGTACTTCTACATGTATGTACTACTCAGTTCAAGGCCACATACAGGCCTCCTAGTCACCAACCATTCTTGAGAATATTCTTTAGCCTTAAGCTTGAAAATAAAATTTTTGATTATGAATATTTCTTAAATTATTTCAGTATCTGAACATTTTATTACATGTTTTGCATATTAAAGCAATAACAGCTCTACACACTTAATTTTGGGTTAAATACTAGGAATATTCTTAAGAATGGTTGGAGAATACAAGGCCTTGTCACAATCAGCAGTCAGAGATCAAGTTTCTTGTATAGTCCATAAAATTGTCATTTTAAGCACACATTTTGAAAGGACAGCACTTTTCATTATTAAAGTTAATAATTATCAGAAAGTCTCTGTACTTTTATAGGTACCCACTTAGATATAACTGCGACCCTAATACTGACTGTTTTATTTAAAATCCCACATCTGTTCATTTCATTCAAAGGACATTTTTATCACTAAAATAAATATTTGACAAAGAATGTCTCCATAGCCGAGTGGTAAATGTCCTAGAATGTCAATTACTGGTCCGTCACCCACGTGGGTTCGAGTCCTGCATATGGCAGAAACTTCCATGCTAGATAACTTAACAGATGGCTTTTGAAGGTTATGCTGATTCTACCAAGGTGCCCACACAGTCAATGAATTGCATGGAGGCTTTCCTCCACATTATAAACTGGAGTCACCATGACCATAGATGTTAGTGTGACATAAATTCATTCAATTAAACATAATTCACATATTGAGAGTTGTTACATATAAATCACATAACAATCAAATGTACTGGAAAAGTTTTCATTTTTATTAAACAACAGCAGCAATATGCCCACGGTAGCAATCAAATTAGTCGTAAAACATTTAAAATAGAGTTGTCAGAATGGATGATGAAAAATACATACACAATTTCATTAAAACTGGAGCACTGTAAGTTATTCAAGTAGCTTACATGCAGAAAAAGTGGAGCACTATAAGTTAAGTCAAGTAGCTTAAATGCGGAAAAAGTGTAAGTCCGAAAGGCGCATAAGTCAGAAAATATTTAAATAGTTGTCTTTCTATCCATAATGGACTCATTAGATGATGACAAAAACACACACAAAATTCCATTGAATTTGAATAACAGGCAGTTAGTCAAGTAGCTTACATACAGAGCTAACATGAAAGTGTGACGGACAGACAAAATCTGATTATAAACCGTCGTATGATTCATTATTTTATAACGTTTAAATTTCTAATGTAATGGCCTGCAATGAAAACAATTTGTGCAATTGATTTTTAATTTCCACTAGCTAGCTCCACGTCATACTTTGTGTGGTGTAAATGTACTTCAAAACTGGCACCATCGCTGTTCCGACAATAGGATTAAGAGTTAAATACCTCAGTACAAAGCGCACCGGTAATTTTAATACATAAAATTATAACAAAATATTATACATTATTTAAAATTAAATGTCATAACGATTGAAATCGTTGTTTTGATTTTTCATGGAGTGAAGAAAAACAGTAACTTGTTTAATGTTACAGATGAACCTTTCGGATTTCATGCACATTAAACAGCAATTTCAATCCTCAAATGAATATATGCACTTTACATATATTATCTTGTCCTGGGCCATTTTAAGGGATAATATTACCACTACTAACCAATTTCAAAGTTGTGCTTACCACTATATTTCAATGTCTTGCCACTATCTCGTTATTTTCAAAAAAATAAATAATTTTAAACTTCAGGTAATTGATGAAATAAATCTATTAGATAAGTGATTACTGTATAGCATCAATAATAAGTACACACAATGTTAAATGGACCTCTTGCAACACTATTTCCTTAAAAATGGATTTTACCTTGTAATTTCCCATAAATTTCATATTAAACATTTTTATAGAGAAAATCGTATGTAAGGACATGGACATAAATTATTGTCAATATTCTCCCAACACCACCATATGTTCACCACAGTTGGAAGGGGCATGAAAACAGTTTTGTAATAGAAGTTCAAACATGAACTTAAACAAAATGCCAAAATTAGAAGAATTCCAGTTGTAAGGACAATGCAAACCCAGTTGAATTTGGCATTGCTCAATAATTTCGATTGCCGGAGCAACAAATATTGGTCCTGGGTTCTCTTCCTCATTATCAAAGTGAACATTGCCTTCAATGCCATAATTTTCAACATCAGTCGCAGGAATATCAACTGGATTATTCACAAGTCCTGCTGTAAACAACCTCACTGTACGTATTCTATGTTTTGCCCATGTGTTTTTGCCAAATGGTTAGCTTCAGGTTAATTTTAGAAAGGTATACATGATGGAGGGCATATATGTGTATGTCGTTCATAATGTCCATTATTCCTTGCTCTTCGATGAAAAGAAACCGATCATAGTTATAACAAAAAACTCCTTCATATACATCTCGCCATAAACTTTCGATACTTTGATAGTGTGTACTTTTACCAGTAATCATGCTGTTACAGTTTGCGCCCCGAGTACTAATCATGTAGTCTGCTATTTTGCTATTTTCCATTCCTTGATCACTTCGTACCCTTTAGGGTATACCAAACTTGTCGACTCATTTTAAAAAACTATTCAAAATCGTTTCAGCTCTATTAGTATCTGTGCATTGAAGGAATGTTATGAGACGGCTAAATCCGTCTATACCTCCGGCTATTATCAAATGTCATCTTATCAATTTATGATTTGTATCCACATGCCATAAATGATTTGGTGCAATGACGTTATATATACTCTACGGTGAAGCTGACCTCTTCTTCGTTCTTTCACATCAACTTCATCTTAACGGTGTAGACATTCTCGCAGGTCTGATCTCGGTACCTATTCTAAAATATAACTATAATACTTAAGTGGTAGACAATCTTTTATTCTATTTCAGAAAATTATATCCACATTAAAGGGCCATATCGAATTTATTTTACCAATACAATTATTACTTATATCCCTCATTCTCTTTATTAATACTATAGGTTATGGTATTTTGAAGTTGATGCGAGCTGATAAGCTCTCGTTTATAATATCGAAAGTCCCAATCGGCTAAAAATAGCGGAGCTCATTATAATTCTAATGTCATGCATGTGTTTGCTTCGTCATCAGAAATACAACTATAGGCATAACACAACCATTGGAAACAGGACATGCTTCCGTGGGGTAGTTGAATGGCGGTGATAAATAATCCTTATTTCTTCTTTTTAAAAAAACATTTCCCATATTTTAATGCTCATTTTATGATTTGAATGGCATTATTGATGTATTTGGAACATTTTGAAAGCATTGTCATGTTTGAATTGTGAATGTAGAAAAAAATTGATGCTTGGAAATTGGGGTATGAATACTTTCTATCTTTTCTAATAATATTTTGGCACAACAGAAGTCAACAAACAATAAAATGTAAGTTTCCCTTCTTTCATTGGGTCTTTCTATGAATGACAAGCCTTTAAAAATGTTTTATTCACTAGGCTATAGAAATAAGAAGGAAAATTGTGGTCTTACACCTATAACAGTGAAAGTAAAACATGTTAGTACTATATAATGTATAGCAATACATATCGGGAGATACTCAAAGTCGATCTGGGCCTTTATAGTTTACCTTATTTTAGATTTTGTTTATTTTAAAAAAATCATCGGATTGTACAGTAATATATTACAGTACCTCCCTATAATTGTACTATTTTATTGAATACGGTTTAAAGTCCCATTAGCCCACATTTCTGTCCATTTAGGAACTGTTCGTTTTTCAAGGTCTCCTCAACAAAGAAAAAGTATGAGACCTGAAATAAAACATTCACACCTGTTGGAAGACCATTTGCAGATGTTCTATTTGTTCAACAATCAAGCCACGATAAAATTATGTAACCCATGATTGAGTTGCCTGTGTACCACAAAGGGAAGCTATAATATTCTAATTATCAATTTGGATTATTATTTTATAACCTTACCATACAATATTTACTGGTTGCCTGATAGTTCTATTAACAATGGCGCTATATATCATAAGTAATAAATGAATCGGCAACCCCTGGATTCATAGCCGTTTGAAATACCACTAAGCCACTCTTCCGTTCTCTAAAGTGAGAAAGGGGCTAGATATGTGAAAGGCTTGAAATTGTAACCTAAGGCCAGTATAAACTACTAGATAAACAAGAGGGCCAACTTAATTTGCTCACCTGATGGAAATGGCATCATGTTTGCAGAAAATGTATTATTTTTATTCCACTACGGCATAGAGATGTCTAGGGTTCTTCTACATCTAAAAAACTAGTTGGGCGAAGTACTGTTGTGCTCATTAACAAGTTATAAATTGAACAATACCCCTGATAAGTATTTATCAAATTGTATGACAACTCACCTTAATAGTCATTTGAAATAAAAACTGCCTTATCATTGCTTCACCACAAAGTGGAAAATCTTCAATGGTTTCCTTGACAATGGAATCGAGCTGTTCATCATCAATATCGGTAAAGTTAAATTTACTTCAATTAAATTGTCTCATTCTTCGATATATCATACTCTCTGAAACTGACAACATTTTACATATATCTGAAACAGTGACCATGCTTTGATAAGGGTTTCAAGAATTTCCTTTGGTATTTCAATTTGCCGCTTTTCATCGAGTCCTGGCTTAAAATGTCCATACTGAATACACTCGGTACGCAATTTCATCATTTCGGCCCGATCAGTTATTCCTAAACACTGCATGTCATACAATGAAAGTTTGCATATAATATCCGGTGATATTTTTCTTTCTCGAAGATTGGAATGAGCGTGTCTCGGCCCATTTTCGAAAGAATTTCTTCCATCTCTCCGATTCATGCAGGGCGCCACTGACCGGTGATTACATACTAACGTGACCGCTAAAATCGTCCACAGCATATAATAATAACTGAATTGTCTACAGGATATAATGTTAATGTTTGACTACATAATATAATGAAGAAACTACATAATATAATGATAAAAGAACATCAAATAATGACACATCTACATAATATAATGGTCAATGTACATCATATTATGACAAATCTACATCATATAATGACATGTATACATAATATAATGAAAAATATACATAATATAATGATTACTGTACATCATATAATGACAAATCTACATAATATAAAGATAAAACTACATAACATAATAAATAATGCACAGTATACAATGATTAAAGCACATAATATAACGAAAAAAGCACATCATATAATGACACATCTACATAATATAATGGTTAATGTACATGATATAATATGGAATGTACATCATATAATAATAAATGTACATAATATAATGAAAAAAGCACATCATATAATGACAAATCTACATAATATAATGAAGAATATACACCATATAATGACAAATCTACATCATATAATAACATGTCTGCAGCATATAATGACAAATCTACATAATATAATGAAAAAAGTACATCATATAATGATAACTCTACCTAATATAATGACAAAATCTACACAATATAAAAGTAAATCTACATCGTATAATAAAAAATGCACAGCATATAAAGATAAATCTACATAATATAATGAAGAAAGCACATAATATAAAGGAAAATGTACATCATATGCCAAAATTGAAGCACAGAAGACAGCGCCGGCATTCTATACGGTTTGATGATAACGGTTCTACAGATGTAGTGGGCCTGGTAACAAGTATCGTACAAAAATATGGTGTTGATCATTTCTGCCTGCGTCCATTTTCTTTGATGGCCTTTTTTTGCTGAAATTTGTGTTCTGAAAAATAAAAAAAACATCAATATGTGAATGGGTATGTATTCTATTGTAGAACATATTAAGGCATTTTAATGCAAATAAATTATAACACATATTTTGTTATTATGAAGTTTTAGTTGTCAGTATTAAAACGTATTAAAAAGTATCACAATCTATAAACTAATTAGGATACATTAAAATAAAAGCTTTTTATGAATCCGTGTTCACTTTTCAGCAATGTGCTGATATTAAAAGTTTACACTTATTTATTTTACTTCGGTTGTGAAACAAATTGTTATATCTTTAATCACGTTCCAAGTCCTCGATGGCATAAACATGGCGCTTAATATTCAATCCTGGGTAGTACCAATACTAAGCATATGCGGAAAAGGTGCCTTGCTCAAGGACACCACACATAGCCGTTGTGGAGGATCGAACCTACAACTCTCCGATCAAAGGTTCGATGCTCTACCACTGGACCACGCGCTCCACACGTTGATACTGATGATTAAGTGAATGAAATATTGTTTAAACTAAGACTATAATTACTTTTATCAATTTGAACATTCAATTTGGTTAATTTCCAATTTTATTTTAAAAAATCTCACATTTGTGAAAACAGTAGCACATAGATAAATCCAATATGTTTGGACATTTTATCACGGGTATACCGTATAAACACGCGTCTGTAAATATTAATGTGATATTTCCAGACTGCACGACGACTTACGCCACTGAACACACAGGAATATTGTCATGTGCTATTTACAGGCGCATGTTTGTGATTGATTATACATTAATGATCATAAAACAGATAATATTTGAACTGGAAACGTCACATTTTTTCTCCATAATGCGAAATAAAGACTAACGTCAAATGAAAGAAAACAGGAGAAAATTGAATTATTAACTAATTGAAATTACGCACTATCTTAATAGGATTACCTGTTTTAATTAATTGTTTTCGTCTCCGTACAAAACATTAAGACTAATTTTAAAGAAAATTGGATTAACACACACGCAACAGAGAACTTCATGACCTGTGAGATCCACAGTAATGTCGCTCTGGAAAGTTTTAAAGACTCTTAACAAAATGCACTATGTAAAATTTATAAAATTGTGTTAACCAAAGTTGAAACAGTGATAGAAAAATGTCGTGTGATTTGTTTTCATTTTAATAGGTAAAACAAATTAGAACATATTGAAAAGTGACGGAACAAAGCGACAACTTCAAGCATATTTAATTGTTTTTTGAACGGGATTTAACGCCATTTTCAACATATTTCAGGTTATCCAGGTCATTCAGCGATAAAACGAGACCGGGTTTGTTAAAAGTGATGGCCTATTGACTTACAAACTCTAATTTTGACTGGGGAAGGGGTCCACGTTTGTTTCTTTCCTTGTCTCTATATATACGCTAGGGGACCTGCCCACCCCCATTAAACGTTATTATCCACTCCCAAAGCTCCTATGTCTAAAATGTGTCGATGTCAGCGAGGCCGACAAGATCAACATTGCAGGCGCTGCATATTTGTATCTCCACAGATATCTAGGACACCAACACACGGTTGCGAGATAACAGTCCAACTGTTTTAAAGTCTTGATAACCTAGAAAAGGACGAACCGTATGTTAATCATCTTGAAGAATTGTGGTTTTAAATTCAGTCCAACATTTTTCGTCGAAGGTGAAACAACAGAAATTGGACACAATGTTTGTATTAATTGCCGTCGGGCTGTTTGTTGCGTGTAGCGCCCAGGTTCCAGTACCATGTCGTAAGTATTTCACATATCTATGTGTTTCATATTATATATTAATAAAACGTAATATGTTTCAGAACGTCTTATTGTCAATATCTAGCCTGCAACTTAGAGAGAGAGAGAGAGAGAGAGTTAAATTGTATTTTCTTATTAAGTGAAATAATAAATTAATGTTCATATTTGTGGCGCGTATATACATTTCTAGTTATAAAAGTAAATTCTAATATTTCCAATTGCGTCGGTCATATAGCCAATGAGCATACATGCTTCACTGACACGTGTTTTTTATTATCGATTTTCAGAGTCACCTAAACAATGGGAAGGCAAAAGAACTTTGGTAAATTATACACTTGTTTAATTAGTTTTGACAATTGTTTTAATCATTGAAGCTTACTGTTTGTACCATACACCATTTCGTCGTTTCTTCTCATCACTAATTGTCTTTAACCGCTGAAGTCGTCGTTTTGTCTCATCACTACTTGTCTTTAACTGCAGGGTTTGTGGTTTCGAGCCCAATTTAACCAAAACACTTTATATGAGAAGGCTTGCCTATTACTTAAGGTTGTTCTGCTCAGATTCATTCTGAGGTTTTTTCCGGCAATGAACCTGGATCTGCCATCTTTCATGTAATAAAAATGGCGTTAAAACCCATTTAAACTGAAAAAAGGGTAATGTTTAAAATTTTCATTTTACTTTTTCAAGTTTACAATTAATTTGGTCATACGAATTATTTCAAGCGTAAAGAAGATTTTGTACATCATAACAGCAATGTCATCAACATATTACAATGTACGAGTACTCACACGTGGTATAACTATGCAATGGATATCCCTGCAGGTGGACCGAAGCAAACAGTTTGCCGAGATAGCTCGTGTTTATTATGACGAGGAAAACAACAGGATAAGGGTCGTTGAAGAGGTTGAGCAAGGCAAGGAGAAAGCATTCTATGACACGCTGTATCTTCATAACATTGTAAGTTATTTGTTCAATACCCAAGTGTGTACTTAACAGTGAAATTGTTTACTTGTATAAAGTGTACGTATTATTTAAAATACTGTATTTAATCACTGGTATCCACATATTCAATTCGGCAAATTATATCTTCATGGTGCAAATATAAAATGAAATCTAAGTAAACTCTTATATTGATTCCAATGTTAATAATTTTGATAGTTAATCGATTACTAATAAAGTCAGAAATACTAAGCAATTAAGAAATGAGGCTAAGTGGCATACACGCTATTCATAATTCCATCCAATTCTAACGTACACTTATCTGATCACTAATATGCTAGTTACTGTTCATTGTGTATAGTTTAGTATAGATTTGCAAAATTAAACAAAATAAACCTTTAGAAACAATCATGAGAAAAATGTATTACTACACATTGAACTCCCAATAACCGGACAGTCTGTATTTTTAATATATTGCAAAATAAATATTTTATATACACCTAGGGTAAAGAATACAGAACAGATCTCCGAACAAAGAAGTGCAATGTATCCGATCTGACTCGCCCCCTGCGACCGATAGGTGTGCCACCAACTGCCAAGTTCTTGTTTGAAAGTGAGGTGGGTGCTGCACAGGTACCTGGGGAACATTTGACAGTTGTAGCATTCGGTGGAAATTACACACAAGATGATGGTGAGTATAGGGGTGGTCTTCATTTAATCTAGCAAAGGTTCATATCTTGTTATAAAGATAATAAGACATACTATTAGTTATGCGTAACCGAGGTATGTTATAGACAGTAGAAGGTCATATAGCCATATTACGTAATACATGTATCAGTTAATGTGTTTATTGTTTCTGGGTTTTCAGTGCAGTACATGACGACCGTCACGTATCCGAGCTGCATCCCAGTTTCCGATTTCTACTACAATGACGTCACAAAATATGTGGAATCTCAGTGAGTATTTTTTGGGTTTTTCTACAAAAAAAGGAAGGTTATAATCTCCTTATGAAATTAAGTTTTATTTGCTGTTTTGTGTATGGCAACGTAATTATTTCCTTATCAAGGAACATGTACCACATTTTACAAAGCTTAACTTTAAAGAGAATAAAGAGTAATATTATACAAACAGCATAATTATAATGATTATATTTTTTGCTAAGAAATAAAGAGATAAATATTATTATTATTATTATACATCAATGTATTGATATTAGGGAACAGAAAGTTATCTATCTGATAATTAATCGTACTTAATCAACGTCGTGTTACTATCATTGGCTGGGTATGCATGTAAATTACACTTATTTCTATTATCCATAAAATGTCAGCAACGCTACTCCGTTTTAAAACACTGTTGTACCATCCGTCGTTTTGTTTTCCTCAATAAATCAATAAAGTATTTTCAATGTTGTTTCAATGAAACTTTTAAGATTTTATAGATATTGATCAATGACTCTCATAAACACTACATTGGTCAATTCTTATACAACATTGTTACTACATTTCTTAATTCCTATACAACAATGTTACTACATTCGCCAGTTCTTATACAACAATGTTACTACATTCGTCAATTCATATACAACAATGTTTCTGCATTTGGTAATTCTTATACAGAATCGTTACTACATTTATCAATTCTTAAACAACAATGTTACTACATTCGTCAGTTCTTATATAACAATGCTTTTGCATTTGGCAATTCTTATACAAAATTGTTACTACATTTGTCAATCTGTTTCAGTTAAAGCCTTGATTATATAAGGAGCACTGATAAAACAATTTGTTTCAGATCAAGCCTTGATTATATAAGAAACACTGATAAAACAATTTGTTTCAGATCAAGCCTTGATTATATAAGAAACACTGATAAAACAATTTGTTTCAGATCAAGCCTTGATTATATAAGAAACACTGATAAAACAATTTGTTTCAGATCAAGCCTTGATTATATAAGAAACACTGATTAAACAATCTGTTTCAGTTCAAGCCTTGATTATATAAGGAGCACTGATAAAACAATTTGTTTCAGATCAAGCCTTGATTATATAAGAAACACTGATAAAACAATTTGTTTCAGATCAAGCCTTGATTATATAAGAAACACTGATAAAACAATTTGTTTCAGATCAAGCCTTGATTATATAAGAAACACTGATAAAACAATTTGTTTCAGATCAAGCCTTGATTATATAAGAAACACTGATAAAACAATTTGTTTCAGATCAAGCCTTGATTATATAAGAAACACTGATAAAACAATTTGTTTCAGATCAAGCCTTGATTATATAAGAAACACTGATAAAACAATTTGTTTCAGATCAAGCCTTGATTATATAAGAAACACTGATTAAACAATCTGTTTCAGTTCAAGCCTTGATTATATAAGGAGCACTGATAAAACAATTTGTTTCAGATCAAGCCTTGATTATATAAGAAACACTGATAAAACAATTTGTTTCAGATCAAGCCTTGATTATATAAGAAACACTGATAAAACAATTTGTTTCAGATCAAGCCTTGATTATATAAGAAACACTGATAAAACAATTTGTTTCAGATCAAGCCTTGATTATATAAGAAACACTGATTAAACAATCTGTTTCAGTTCAAGCCTTGATTATATAAGGAGCACTGATAAAACAATTTGTTTCAGATCAAGCCTTGATTATATAAGAAACACTGATAAAACAATTTGTTTCAGATCAAGCCTTGATTATATAAGAAACACTGATTAAACAATTTGTTTCAGATCAAGCCTTGATTATATAAGAAACACTGATTAAACAATTTGTTTCAGTACAAGCCTTGATTATATAAGAAACACTGATTAAACAATTTGTTTCAGATCAAGCCTTGATTATATAAGAAACACTGATTAAACAATTTGTTTCAGATCAAGCCTTGATTATATAAGAAACACTGATTAAACAATATGTTTCAGATCAAGCCTTGATTATATAAGAAACACTGATAAAACAATTTGTTTCAGATCAAGCCTTGATTATATAAGAAACACTGATAAAACAATTTGTTTCAGATCAAGCCTTGATTATATAAGAAACACTGATAAAACAATTTGTTTCAGATCAAGCCTTGATTATATAAGAAACACTGATAAAACAATTTGTTTCAGATCAAGCCTTGATTATATAAGAAACACTGATAAAACAATTTGTTTCAGATCAAGCCTTGATTATATAAGAAACACTGATAAAACAATTTGTTTCAGATCAAGCCTTGATTATATAAGAAACACTGATTAAACAATTTGTTTCAGATCAAGCCTTGATTATATAAGAAACACTGATTAAACAATATGTTTCAGTACAAGCCTTGATTATATAAGGAGCACTGATAAAACCAGATACTTTTATTTTTTTCAGTTATTTCGACATCCACGGAGGTATCACAGATCCAATGGCATTCATTCCACCAACTATGTGTACATATTAAACGTATAGTACAAAAGCATGTTTTATATTAACAAAATAAAAAATCAGAAATCAGTCATTGTGTTTTGTCTTTTTATAAAGTTCAGTTTAATTTGCAGTCATCTTTACGCAAATAACATAGTAATTATTTCCTCATCATATTTAACCAAACTAACTGTCGCATTTAAAATAATAAAGTGTCAAAAAATTAGAATATGTACTAGTATGTCCGTCCAGAGACATAACATATAAAGGAATTACTGATTAGTGTTTTACAGTACGTTGACACATAAGCATGTCGTTTTGGATGCCTTGATATGCTATGTCTCCTGCAAGACACATACATGTATATTGGAACTGCAAAGAAACAAACAATACATTATACAATTAATACACAACAAACGTATAAAAACAATGACAGCAAGGGCTATCCGTCTGAAAGAAAAACCGTCTAAATTTTGTTAACTGCTCAAATAGACTGTGGCAAAACCATCTAAAATTGGTTAACTCCTGAAATAGGTTATGGTAAAACCGTCTAAACATGTTTAAATGCTTAAAAAGGCTGTGGTAAAACCGTCCAAACTTAGTTAACTGCTGAAAGACATATATAGCGCAGTGGTAAAACCGTGTTAACCTGGTTAACTGCTAAAATAGGCTGTGGTAAAACAATCCAAACTTCGTTAACTGCTCAAATAGACTGTGGTAAACCGTCGAAACTGGGTTAACTGCTGTCACACACAGTGGTAAAACCGTCTAAACTTGGCTTACTGCTAAAATAGGCTGTGGTAAAACCGTCAAAACTTGGTAAACTACTAAAAGAAGCTGTGGTAAACCGTCGAAATGGGACTAACTGCTAAATATGCTGTGGTAAAACCGTCTAAATTTGGTTAGGTGCTAAATAGGCTGTGGTAAACCGTCAAAACTTGGTAAACTGCTGAAATAGACAGTGGTAGAACCGTCTAAACTAAGTTACCTGCTAAATAAGCTGTGGTAAAACCGTCTAAATTTGGTTACGTGCTAAATAGGCTGTGGTTAACCGTCAAAACTTGGTAAACTGCTGAAATAGACAGTGGTAGAACCGTCTAAACTTAGTTACCTGCTAAATAGGCTGTGGTAAAACCCTCTAACTTGGTAACTGCTAAAATAGGCTGTGGCCAACCCGTCTAAACTTGGTTAGCTCTTAGAATAGTCAGTGGTCAAACCGTCTAAACTTAATTGACTATTAAAAAGGCAGTGGTAAAACCTTCTAAATCTTGTTAACTGCTTAAGCTAGGTTGTGGTAAAATCGTCTAAATTTGGTTAACTGCTAAAATAGGCAGTTGTAAAACCTTCTAATCTTGGTGACCTGTTGATAGGCAGTGGTAAAACCACCTAAGGTTAATAACCTGCTGACAGGCAGTGGTAAAAACACCTTAACCTGATAAACGCCTAAAAGAGGTAGTGATATCAATTTGGTTAACTGCCTTAAAGACTGTGGTAAACTGTCCAAACTTGGTTAACTGGTGAAATAGACAGTGGTAAAACCGTCTTAACTTGGTTAATTTGCTGAAATAGACTGTGGTAAAACCGTCTAAACTTGGTTATATGCTAAATAGGCTGTAGATAAACCGTATAAACTGTGTTACCTGCTAAGTAAGCTGTGGTTAACCTTCAAAACCTGGTTAACTGCTAAAATAGACATTGGTAAAACCGTCTGAACTTGATAAACTGCTAAAATAGGCAGTGGTAAATTCTTCTAAACCTTGTTAACTGCTAGAATAGGCAGTGGTAAAACCGTCTTAACCCGATTAACTGCTAAATTAGACTGCGGTTAAACCGTCTAAACTTCGTTAACTGCTAAAATAGGCAGTGGTAAATCTTTCTAAACCTGGTTAACTGCTAAGTAGGCAGTGGTAAAACCGTCTAAATTACACGATAGGCTGTGGTAAAACCGTCTTTTCTTGGTCAACTGCTTAAATAGATAGTGACTGGTACAACCGTCGTAACTTTGTTAACTGTTAAAAAAGCTGTGGTAAAACCTTTAAACTTGGTTACCTGCAGATAGACAGAGGTAAAACCGCCTTAATAGAATTGTTATAAATTTTTTTATTGAGACCTAAACTATTAACCTGATAAACTGCTAAAAAGGCAGCAATAAAACCGTCTAATGTTGGTTACCTGCTGACAGGCAGTGGTAAATACACCTTAACCTGATAAACCGTCTAAACTTTGTTAACCACTAAAAAGGCTGTGGTAAACTGTCTAAACTTTGTGAACTGTTGAAAAAAACTGTGGTAAAACCTTGTAAACTTGGTTACTTGCAGATAAACAGAGATAAAATCGCCTTAACAGAATTTTACAGAAATCTTTTATCGAGACGTAAACAATTAACCTGATAAACTGCTAAAAAGGCAACAGTAAAACCGTCTTATGTTTAGGCAGTGGTAAAACCACCTTAATCTAATAAACGGCTAAAAGGGTAGCGGTAAACCGTCTAAACTTGGTTAACTGCTAAATAGTGAGTTGATTTTTGAAGTCTTTGTACACCTGGATTTTACATACTGTCTCGCTTTTCTCGTGTTAATCTACATTATGATAAATTCGATTGATACCTGATTGTTTTTTACTTATATGATTAATTAATATATAAAAATGTTATGATTAAATTAATTTAATGTAGTTACTGTTTTCTTTCCTGGTTGCGGTCTGTATTTTCAGGTGATCCTTGTATCAGACATTATATTGACACATACGAAGTATTTAAGTAATAAATGTCAAATGATGCTACCTGGTGTACTGATGATAACAGTATGTCTGTGTTTCTGTCGCCATCATAAGTGTTATTAGTGATTAAAATAAAGATAAGCTGCCATTTATAAGTGTTTCTGGTGATTTAAATAAAGGAAAGTTACATATCGCAGTGAGTTTACTCAACTTGTATCTATTACTCAATTTGTACCCATTACTCAACTTGTAAAGCTGTCACTAATAAGTGTTACAAGTGATTTAGATAAAGAAAAGCTGACACTTATAAGTGTTGTTAGTGATTTAAATAAAGAAAAGCTGCCACTTGTGAGAGTTTCTAGTGATTTAAATAAAGAAAAGCTGCCACTTGTGAGAGTTTCTAGTGATTTAGATACAGAAAAACTGCCACTTATAAGTGTTACGAGTGTTTAGATAAGAAAAGCTGCCACTTATAAGTGTTACGAGTGATTTAAATAAAGGAAAGTTACTTATTGCAGTGAGTTTATTTTAGCTCGACCTCGGAGTAAACTCAGAACTTACTATGAATCGCTGTCGCTTCCAGAGTAAGACCAGTACTGAGTATTGTGTTTGAGAGGCCAACCTGTCGAGTTAGGAATCGAACCCGCAAACTGTTGCGTGAACGGCCATTACTCTATCCACTGCACCACCGCCCCACTTTGGAACAAATACAAACAAAGACAATCTGTAACGATCACATTTTCAGACTGTATCATTTGTACAAATGTCCTTGGATTGTCCACAAATTGACAATTAATATAAACGAATCCACTGGGGGCATAGAACGCTGCAAAGGCACCTTACTGCACTTAAATCTGTAGTAATTGTAAGTGTTCAACTTCTCACAACAACAAGTATTCTTGATTCAGTAACAATATGAGGGTGTTTGTAATATCCAAATCTACGTGGGTCGTAAACAAAAGAGTAGGGTTCAATAAGTAAATCAATAACAAAACGGTAACCGCAAAAACGTTTAATAGTTTATACATGTAACTTAACACATCACAGTACTACATCTCCTACAGTGTATATCTAGCCATCGCTATACTCCCCTACATCGTACATTCTCTAGGTGGAATAAAAACCGTTGGTTCCGAGATACCGAGACTAAGGTCGAAGAAACTGAAATAAGAAATATCTAATGTTAGTATTGTATGCATAGTTGATTCTCCTCTTACTGCTGTTCTATGGACTGGTGTCCGTCTTATGTTGTGTTATCATGACCGTGGTTGAATGTTCTGTATTATATTCTGTATTATGCTGTGTTATCATGACCGTGGTTGAATGTTCTGTATTATATTCTGTATTATGCTGTGTTATCATGACCGTGGTGAATGTTCTGTATTCTGTTCTGTATTATGTTGTGTTATCATGACCGTGGTTGAATGTTCTGTATTATATTCTGTATTATGTTGTGTTATCATGACCGTGGCTGAATGTTCTGTATTATATTCTGTATTATGTTGTGTTAACATGGTCGTGGCTGAATGTTCTGTATTATATTCTGTATTATGCTGTGTTATCATGACCGTGGTTGAATGTTCTGTATTATGTTCTGTATTATGCTGTGTTATCATGACCGTGGTTGAATGTTCTGTATTATGTTCTGTATTATGCTGTGTTATCATGACCGTGGTTGAATGTTCTGTATTATATTCTGTATTATGCTGTGTTATCATGACCGTGGTTGAATGTTCTATAATAATCGTTTAAATGATATCACTATCGTCCTCATGTTGTCATGTCTTCGTCAACATTGGTGGCATCTTATGTGACAACATTCTTAACTGAATGAACCGGTTGAATGATACTGCACTGGTTATACATTGGTAGCATCATTTGTGACAACATTCTTAACTGAATGAACCGGTTGAATGATACTGCACTGGTTATACATTGGTAGCATCATTTGTGACAACATTCTTAACTGAACGAACCGGCTGAATGACTATTCTCTACACTGGTTATATGAATTGCTATATAATATTCTGACCTCTGTTTGAATATATGGAAATGTGTGCTGGAAGAAGTGAAATCAGAACCACCTACGAGCGCACATCTTGTTATAGATAAACCAATCAAAATGTGGCTTAGAAAAAGCATATATCTATATGAGTAAAAATGGTAACACACATTATTATCCTATACTTATCATGTACTTATTATCCTATGTATTGATTAAGTTTATTCTATTGTAGGTGGCATTGTCCTGTAAATGCTACGTCTTCTGTCCGATATATATTTTACCGTACAAAACAAAAATGCTGACAATAATGTAATAAGACGAATATAATTATATATCGCACTTAAGTGTAGTACTTTGGTGTTTCTCTTCAGAAACTGCCCTTCACGTGGATAAACTATGAAGATTTATTATTAGTACTATCATATACACACTTACTCAGATTGGATAAAGCCAGTCTCGTTTGAATAGAATCCAAAATTGATTGGCACGCAATCGGGTTTTGTCACCGTCACGACGAACCGGGCTAATGAAAAAGAAATGTCATCACAATTAACTACTAACGAGTAAGCGCTTCAGTAAGAAATTACACACTTAAAACATCTGGCGATACCTCGTACTCAACGAGCCAGTATTCATCATATCAAAATTTGTATCATCTTGAATAAAAATATAAATATAAAATATAAATATGATAAATAATGTATATACATATATTAAGAATATTAAAAAGCTTAGATTTATGAGTGATGTCATATCGGGATATAACTAATTTCCTAAGAATGTGCAACAAAATTCAAAGTGTTTTATGAAATAAGACATTGGACCGCCAACCAACACCGCAAAGATAAACATACACAAATCTTCTATGTCAAATACTCTTCAAATGCTATATTTCAGATCAATATTCAATATCAGATACTATATGTCGAGTTATTTATGCCAAATACTCTATTTCAAATCCTATGTATCGGATCCTCTTTGTCTAATGTTATCAATATCAGATATCATTATGTCAGGTTCCATATGTCAAATACTAAATGAAAAGTAATCTACGTTAAATTATTTTCAAATTATCCTACAGTTGTCTTCGTATTCTCCTTCCCACGTTTCAGCAACAAAGTATTCCCCTGGCACACCAGTCGCTCCGATTGAACCTTCAAATATGAATTTTGCGTATGGCGGAACATGAAATCCTCTGAAATGGGTCGACAATGACGTCACGTTACACTGGCGAGTTTTCAAATTAAGTTTGTATTCCTTGCCCTGAAATAGCATATGTATATATTATGCAGCAGCATTTTATTGCGAAGTAATCTTAGTTTAAGTCTAACAAATAATTTGTAAACATATATTTTAGTCTATCGTAGTTCCTTACTTCTCTCGATTCAGTTCTGCTATACTCTAATGTAAAAGCATGGTTTTCCCCGCTGTCCAATAATCCCACTCTAAAGCGTTTACCAAATGGTGACATGTTCACCTTCCGCTGTAGAAATGACCAGTCAGTGTGTCGTATATCACTGTTATGTAACTTGACTAGCTGAGAGATCTAGGACCGTTTCTTGCGATCCACAACATACTACTATAACTATGTATCTTTATCTTTAAAAATTTATCTTAATCTTTATTTTTGTTTCTTGACATTTGGTAACAGAACACAGTACATATAATGAAACGAACAAATAGATAAAAAATAATCTGTGTAATGATAGTATAAGTGAATCTACTGAGAAACAAAGGTTACCAAATATGACAATCAAGGGTAAAGGAGACGCTAAACCGCGGTGTATCCATTTCAGCTTATCAATTTCATGGGGTTGGCGGGGCGGTATATATGCTAAGTGGCACGTTATGGGACACTATACCATTAATCGCATATGTATGGCCCTTGTGCGTATATAGCTTTGAGAATGTTACAATCCATCAAAGTTAAACTATTTTTGTATACAAGACTTCTTACTCACAATGTTGTGTAGCAGTAACGTGTCATAATAGTCCTTGGCCGATCCTACTTGGACCTCCTCGATAATTCTTATCCTTTTGTTACTCTCGTCGTAACTGACCTTGCTTACTTCGACAAATTCTTTACTTCTGTCGCTCTATAAAAAGAGTAATTACTATTTTATTGTATGTATAACCTGATATTAATCTGATGAATGTTTAAAGGAATGATTATTGTAGAATATGGCAGTCCAAATGTTGTTAAGTTGATTTGGTTGAATTTATATTGATATAGATGTATTATTAATGTGTCCATGCTTTTCATATACATACTGTTAATTATTCTTGGTTTCCATTGTTAATTTTTTTCTTAGTTTATCTCCAAATTAAAAGTCGAATAATCGGTGAGACACTTAAAAACTAATAAGAAGTGGCGTATTATATATAACAGAAAGTCACAGCAACAACAATGATAGGGAAGTGATACGATCATTCATGTACTAGACTTTAATGCATCCTTAAATATGACATCAAAGCATCGTTCATTAGGTAATTCACATATCTGGTGACTGCTTCACCAACATAAACTTAAATACTTAAGCAGCCAGATGATCATGATCCAAGACTATTCCAGTAAAATTGAATATAGTTTCATTGATATTGCTTATATAATAGGTAAATAACAAGTCAAAACTTAGTTAAGTTTTTAAGTATTTAAGTAAAATATTGGTGAAACAGATACCAGATCACAAAACAAAATGTCGTCAATTAATGATATCAACTTTGGTGCACCTTAAACCAAGGTAACGAATCTCTGTCGTTCCAATGTCGTGACGGTTTTGCTGCACACCGCTTCAAGGCAGTGATCCCTTCTTTTGTATGTTTGTGTTATACTTAATAAGATAATTTTATATATTCATTTTTATAATAGTCAATATGTGCAATATTCATGACAAGTACAATACATACACACAAACAACAGCGGACAATGCCTTCGACTAGCCAGTACAATAAACACACGAACATCAGCGGACAATGCATTTAGCCAGCCAGTACAATACATACACACAAACAACAGCAGACAATGCCTCCGACCAGCTAGTACAATACATACACAAAAACAACAGCGGACAATGCCTTCGACCAGCCAGTACAATACATACACACAAACAACAGCAGACAATGCCTTAGACCAGCCAGTACAATACATACACACAAACAACAGCGGACAATGCCTTCGACCAGCCAGTACAATACATACACACAAACAACAGCAGACAATGCCTTAGACCAGCCAGTACAATACATACACACAAACAACAGCGGACAATGCCTTCGACCAGCCAGTACAATAAACACACGAACATCAGCGGACAATGCCTTAGACCAGCCAGTACAGTACATACACACAAACAACAGCGGACAATGCCTTAGATCAGTCAGTACAATACATACACACAAACAACAGCGGACAATGCCTTAGACCAGCCAGTACAAAACATACCAACAAATAACAGCGGACAATGCCTTAGACCAGCCAAAACAATACATACACACAAACAACAGCAGACAATGCCTTCGACCAGCCAATACAAAACATACACACAAACAACAGCGGACAATGCCTTAGATCAGTCAGTACAATACATACACACAAACAACAGCGGACAATGCCTTAGATCAGTCAGTACAATACATACACACAAACAACAGCGGACAATGCCTTAGACCAGCCAGTACAAAACATACCAACAAATAACAGCGGACAATGCCTTAGACCAGCCAGTACAAAACATACCCACAAATAACAGCGGACAATGCCTTAGACCAGCCAGTACAATACATAAACAACAGCGGACAATGCCTTCGACCAGCCAATACATACAAACAAACACCAGCGGACACCGCCTTCGACCTGCCAGTACTAAATCTGCCACTGAGGATACCGGGTGCATTTAGCCTCGATACAATATGGTTACTAATGGTGAACTATTATTTCAAGCTTACCCTGTACATGCCACTCTCCCATTGCTCTGGTGACTCTGGAACACAAGAAACGTACCATCAGTCTGTGTTATATGTAGAAGAAAACGTTTATGAACCAATGCGTAGACAAACAGTTTGTTTTGTAGTGATAATCATTATGCGTGTTATTGTTTTTGTGCTGTTGTAGCGTGCTGTTTCCCTGACTGCTTCGTCTCTGTCGTGTATATAGCTGCTTACTTTAAACACATTTGATATATTGTATTAAATGCTATCTTCTTTATTTTATTTTTTTCTTTCTTTAAGTTTCTTTAAACGATGAAGATAAATGTATGTTACCTTGCTCGCTTTATTGCTATTACATTTTTAAGATGGTACCTACTTCAAAGTTATTTTTTTTAATAAAATCTCAATTTCATAATATGTATGACGTTGATGTTATTTTGAAAAAATTTGTATTTGAAAACATAAAAAAGTAAATAATGTTAAGTATTAGTTTAAAAATAGTCCAGTACAAACTTATGCACATATACAACTATTTGAAAAAAATTCTCTGTTAAAAAATAATTATTTAACTTAACCTTACCGCTGCCCCTTCATTTCGTGGTTACACAATGTTTAGTTCCAAGTTGGACCTTTTTGTGGCTTATTTTCTTTAAATTATTGATCTACTTTCGTATTTTACTCAATTCAAGAATTTATTTGTGACTAGGTTTAAAAAAACCGTCGTTTTTAATTTCAAGTGGAATGGCGTATCATGCTTTCTTTCCAGAATATGGCAAATTTCATCATGAATGTTTGTCATTGACCTCAAGCGTATTAATGTATAATGCTCGCCATTTGTGCTTATTTGAACCAATTCGTTGGGGACATTCCATTGACTATTTTATGTATTATTTTACCTTTTAGATAAAAAATAATTTGCTCCAAAGACAGCATATTAAGAGAGAGACACGTGCGTTTTCTGGAATAACATATTGCTATTTTTGTATAAAGAAGTTTAACAAGATTGGGTTTGAGAAACTGGCAAGAAAACACAAATGTGCACCCGCATTGAAAATCAAAAATGTTTTTACCTACCCTACAAGAGGAATACTCAGGCGTTTTATTGTATCTGTTTTTCTTTCTCTATCTCTTTCAATATATTATCTATGTGTAGATCTGTACATTAAGTAGCAAACCAATTAAAATAACATAATCAATTTATCATATAAGAAATAATTTAGATTAAAAATAAACTTTTATACTGAACCATTCACAAGTTCAAACAACTAAATTTCATACTTCTGTATAGATTATGGCCAGTTTAATTTTGTCTTTATTTATTTACATTTGTATGTGTTAAAACATGATCTTCACTATATGTATCACTATGTAAAGATTGTTAAATAAATGGGCTATCATATGATAAAAAAAAAAGAAAAAAAAAGATTGGCATAACCACCAAAATGGTCATCTGAATGGAAAAAAAATGGAAATAAAAACATTTAGTCAGTAAACTCGCATGTTCATTTAAACAAACTGTAGTTAAACAAAGCTTTTAATTTGATTTTTTATGAACATAGCATTCTTATTACAAAAATATTATATCAATATTGTATCAATATGCATACATTAACTTAAAATAGATATACATGTAGTACATCATATTCAATCCATAAACAAATACACTAGCCGCGGCGCTGTGCCAGCTAGTTTAGCCGCAACGTAGTTTGGTTTCTCATTTATTACTAAACATGCGCAGCAGCACGATGAAGATAGTTTTCCTGTACTTAATAGAACGAGATGCACGAGGTACGATCGTATAACCGAAAACGGTACACAGTCTTAATACACATGCAGCCTTGTCAATCACTATAGAGAGGTTACCACTTCAATGATAATATATACTATCTGAAAAAGGTACTTTTGGAATCACAGAGCACAACCAAGAGAATAAAAAATATAAATATATACTCCGAATTATTGAATCTGTTCAGGAGGGGTGATATTAAATGTAGGACAAGACCATCTTAACTTTAATCTTTTAAACGAGCTAAAATGAACCCAAAGAACCAGAAATAATAATAACACTGAATTAAATACTACTACCTTACCAAATGGACGACAACAAAACATTAATATATTTAAAAAATACTGAAGTAAAATGAATAATTAACATGCCACTTACTGCATGGGGTAGGTGGTACAACCGTAGTTTTCTGTGCAGTGCAATAAGCAACCAAACAGAGCAGTGCTGCGAATGTCTTCATGATGGTGGTAAACAAAGTATGAAGTCCTACATATCATTATTTTATATATATTTATTCAAGGTCTGATATCTTGTACGGCACTGTTCGTCTAATACCTCTGTTGATACCCTAATGCATCTTTGGTACGGCACAGTTTGGCACACCTCTGTTGATACCCTAATGCATCTATTGATTTAGAACGATGATATGAATTTGGCCGTTTTTACCTGGGCAAACTTACCTGGGTTTTATAATCGCATTTCAAAGTTTCGTAGGATGGATGTTCTATAAATAGTAACAATTTTCACAAACAAAGGATGTCCTTCAAATTATACTGAAATTCGCTGAGCGACTCAAAAAATTAGTTTAACAGACGAGGTAGTAAAACAACTCAAAATGTATACTCGCATGAATAAGCTAGTTGGTGACTATATGTTTTAATGTTCAGGCACTTTTGATTTGATTTGGCAGTGAGTTTAGATTAAACACAAAGTTGTTTAAATTATAGTTTTATCCAATTACCATATTTTATCTAATTACACAGAGACGAGTTATCGGGCAGATATACGACAAACAGCATGCAGGATCAAACGCTAATTCTGTTTACAGCTCTTAAGATGAGGTCAGCATTGTATCAAAATACAAAAACTATCTCTTTTTATTGATATATAGTACAATTTTGTGTTTCTATTATTTCAAGCGTGTATTGTAAGGTCAACTCTGTGATTTAATCGATTTTTGTACAGAAATAAAGTCAAACTCTTTCTGTTTGTCAACAGACAACTGAAAACGTAGTTCAGTTGGTATTATTGCTTTCGTTTTATTATATAATATATATACATATATATATGTATGTATAAATACAGCGTAGAAGATAAAATATAAACTTCGTCAGTACAGGCAACCCCGCTCTTTCCCAGGTTAGAACGCTTAATAGTAAACAAACACTGTACAGATTGGAGAGATTAAGCCGTATTTACCGGTGAACACCACATCACTATTTCCAATGTTAGAACAGTTAAAAGTAAACAAGCAGTGGAGAGATTAAGCCTTATTTACCGGTGAACACAACCTCACTCTTTCTCATGTAAGAACAGTTTATAGTAAACAAACACGGGAGAGATTAAGCCGTATTTACCGGTGAACACCACATCACTCTTTCCCATGTTAGAACAGTTAATAGTAAACTAACACTATAGAGGTGAAGCCTTATTTACCAGTGAACACAACATCACTCTTTTCCAAGTAAGAACAGTTAAAAGTAAACAAGCAGTGGAGAGATTAAGCCTTATTTACCGGTGAACACAACCTCACTCTTTCCCATGTAAAATCAGTTAATAGTAAACAAACACTATAGAGATTTAGCCTTATTTACTGGTGAACACAACATCACTCTTTCCTATGTTAGAACAGTTAATAGTAAATAAGCAGTGGAGAAATTAAGCCTTATATACCGGTGAACATAACACCACTCTTTCATAAGTAAGAACAGTTAATAGTAAACAAACATTGTAGAGATGAAGCCTTATTTACCGGTGAACACAACATCACTCTTTCCCATGTTAGAACAGTTAATAGTAAACAAACACTTGAGAGATTAAGCCGTATTAACCGGTGAACACAACATCACTCTTTCCCATGTTAGAACAGTTAATAGTCAACAAACACTTGAGAGATTAAGCCTTATTTACCGGTGAACACAACATCACTCTTTCCCATGTTAGAACAGTTAATAGTCAACAAACACTTGAGAGATTAAGCCGTATTTACCGGTGAACACAACATCACTCTTTCCCATGTTAGAACAGTTAATAGTCAACAAACACTTGAGAGATTAAGCCGTATTTACCGGTGAACACAACACCACTCTTTCCCATGTTAGAACAGTTAATAGCCAACAAACACTTGAGAGATTAAGCCTTATTTACCGGTGAACACAACATCACTCTTTCCCATGTTAGAACAGTTAATAGTCCACAAACACTTGAGAGATTAAGCCTTATTTACCGGTGAACACAACATCACTCTTTCCCATGTTAGAACGGTTAATAGTAAACAAACACTTGAGAGATTAAGCCGTATTTACCGGTGAACACAACATCACTCTTTCCCATGTTAGAACAGTTAATGGTCAACAAACACTTGAGAGATTAAGCCTTATTTACCGGTGAACACAACATCACGATTTCCCATGTTAGAACAGTTAATAGTAAACAAACACTTGAGAGATTAAGCCTTATTTACCGGTGAACACAACATCACGATTTCCAATGTTAGAACAGTTAATAGTAAACAAACACTTGAGAGATTAAACCGTATTTACCGGTGAACACAACATCACTCTTTCCCATGTTAGAACAGTTAATAGTCAACAAACACTTGAGAGATTAAGCCGTATTTACCGGTGAACACAACATCACTCTTTACCATGTTAGAACAGTTACTAGTTAACAAACACTTGAGAGATTAAGCCTTATTTCCCGGTGAACACAACATCACTCTTTCCCATGTTAGAACAGTTAATAGTAAACAAACACTGGAGAGATTAAGCCTAATTTACCGATGGACACAACAGCACTCTTTCCCAAGTTAGAACGGTTAGTTGTGAACAAACAATGCAGAAATTAAGCCTTATTTACCTGTGAACACAATATCAGTCTTTCCCATATTAGAACCGTTAATAGTAAACAAACACTGGAGAGATTAAGCCTTATTTACCGGTGAACACAACATCACGATTTTCCATGTTAGAACGGTTAATAGTAAACAAACCATAGAGAGATTAAGCCTTACTTACCGATGAACACGACTTCGCCCTCAAACACTGGAGAGATTAAGCCTTATTTACCGGTTAACACAACATCACGATTTCCCATGTTACAACGGTTAATAGTAAAAAACATTGGAGAGATTAAGCCTTATTTACCGGTGAACACAGCATCACTCTTTCCAATTCTAAAACAGTTAATAGTAAACAAAGACTTGAGAGATTAAGCCTTACTTACCGATGAATACGACCTCGCCTTCAAACACTGGAGAGATTAAGCCTTATTTACCGGTTAACAACATCACGATCTCCCATGTAAGAACGGTTAATAGTAAACAAACCATGGAGAGATTAAGCCTTACTTACCGATGAATACGACCTCGCCCTCAAACACTGGAGAGATTAAGCCTTATTTACCGGTGAACAAACCAGCATTCTTTCGCATGTTACAACGGTTAGTAGCAAACAAACACTGGAGGGAGAGATTAAGCCTTATTTACCGGTGAACACAACATCACGATTTCCCATGTTAGAACGGTTAGTAGCAAACAAACACTGCAGAGATTAAGCCTTATTTACCGGTGATCACAACATCACTATTTCCCCTGTTAGAACCGTTAGTAGTAAACAAACACTGGAGAGATTAAGCATTATTTACCGGAGAACACAACATCACTCTTTCCCATGATAGGATGGTTAATAAGAAACAAATACTGGAGATATTAAACCTTATTTACCGATGAAAACAACTTCGATCTTTCCCATGTTAAAACGGTTAATAATAAACAAGCATTGAAGAGATTAAGCCTTCTTTACCGGTGAACACAACATCGCTCTTTCCAATGTTAGAACGGTTAATAATAAACAAGCATTTAGAAGATTAAGCCTTCTTAACCGGTGAAGAAAACATCAGTATTTCACATATTTGAACGGTAAATAGTAAACAATCATTGGCGAGATTTAGCCTTATTTACCAGTGAACACAATCTCGCAACTTCCCAAGTGAGAACGGTTAAAAGTAAACATGCATTAATCATATTAAGCCTTTTTTACCTTTGAATACTGTCTCGCTCTTAAAAATGTTAGAACGGCTTATAGTAAACAAGCGTTGAAGAGAGTAAGACTTATTTACCGGCGAATACAATTTCGCTCTTTCCCATGTTATAACGGTTAATAGAAAACAAACACTGGAGAGATTAAGCCTCATTTACCGGGGAACACAATCTCATCCTTCCCATGTTAGGACAGTTAATAGCAAACAATCACTGAGAGATTAAGCCTTAATTACCGGTTAACACAATCTCGCTCCTTATCATGTTAGAACAGTTAATACTAAACAAACACTGGAGGGATTATGTCTTATTTACCGGTGAACATAATCTCCGTCCTTTCCATGTTTGAACAGTTAATAGTAAACAAACACTGGAGAGATTCAGCCTTATTTACCGGTGAACACAATCTCGCTCCTTCAAATATTAGAACAGTTATTAGTAAACAAACACTGGAGACATTAAGCCTTTTTACCGGTATACGCAATCTCGCTCTTTCCCATGTTAGAACAGTTAACAGTAAATAAACACCTGAGAAATTAAGCCTTATTTACCGGTGAAAATTTTTCGCTCTTTCCCATGTTAGATCAGTTAATAGTAAACACACACTGGAGAGCTAAAGACTTTTTACCAGTGAACAAGATCTCGCTCCTTCCCATGTTCGAACAGATAATAGTAAACATAAAATTGAGAGATTAAGACATTGTTATCGGTGAACACAATATCGCTCCTTCCCATGTTAAAAAAGTTAATAGTAAACAAACACTGGAGAGATTAAGCCTTATTTACCCGTGAATACAACTTCGCTCTTTGTTACAACGGTTAATAGTAAACAAACATTGGAGAGATTAAACCTTATTTACCGGTGAACACAACATCACTTTTTCCAATTCTAAAACAGTTAATAGTAAACAAGCACTTAAGAAATTAAGCCTTATTTACCGGTGAACAAACCAGCACTCTTTCGCATATTAGAACGGTTAATAGCAAACAAACACTGCAGAGATTAAGCCTTATTTATCGGTGAACACAACATCATTATTTCCCATGTTTTAACCGTTAATAGTAAACAAACACTGGAGAGATTAAGCATTATTTACCGGAGAACACAACATCACTCTTTCCTATGATAGAATGGTTAATAAGAAACAAATACTGGAGATATTAAGCATTATTTACCGGAGAACACAACATCACTCTTTCCCATGATAGAATGGTTAATAAGAAACAAATACTGGAGAGATTAAACCTTATTTACCGGCGAAAACAACCTCGATCTTTCCCATGTTAAAACGGTTAATAATAAACAAGCATTGAAGAGATTAAGCCTTCTTTACCGGTGAACACAACATCGCTCTTTCCAATGTTAGAACGGTTAATAATAAACAAGCATTTAAAAGATTAAGCATTCTTAACCGGTGAAGAAAACATCAGTATTTCACATATTTGAACGGTAAATAATAAACAATCATTGGCGAGATTTAGCCTTATTTACCGCTGAACACAATCTCGCTACTTCCCAAGTGAGAACGGTTAAAAGTAAACATGCATTTAATTGGTCATATTAAGCCTTTTTTACCGTTGAATACTGTCTCGCTCTTACACATGTTAGAACGGCTTATAGAAAACAAGCGTTGGAGAGATTAAGCCTTATTTATTGGTGAATACAACCTCGCATTTCTCACGTTAGAACCTTATTTACGGAAAATAACTAGATGATGCAAATAAAGTAGCTTTCAAATGAGACAGCAGGCACAATTGCACCATAGGCAGAGTTTACTATACATGTATAGTGGGTTACGATCGTTTGTCTTTGCTGCATATTGCATGCTCGATTGTTAACGCCTTTGCATGCGACCACCATCGGACCATCATTTTTCAACGGCGTCTGTTACTGGCCATTACTTCCTCACTAGATTCGCCCATCCACCAGACAACAGCATCTCTTATTGGCCATTATTTCATCCCAAGGTTCGCCCATCCACATGACAACAGCACCATATACTATTTATAATATTAGTCTAAAAAAGAACGAATAACTGAATGACTGCGACTATATGTGTTATGTGAGTGCATGAATGTGTATAGCACAATGTGTGTACATTCAACCAATGATACGATACCAATGATTCTTGAATTAGCCGCAAACAAATAAAACTCTACGAGTACTTTGTAGAGATACATCATCAGAAAACAAAACATCACAATAAACACGCGCCATTTTCCTTTTAAAACATGTGTATCTTTAATTGTGGTATTTGTACATGGTAGGTGATAAGAATATGACATAAAATCAATAAAATACAGTAGGCAGTTGAAAACATTAACGTTTCGTATAATTTTCTTTTTATATATTATTTGAAATGTAGTTATAAATTATCTGTGATATAACCACATTAACGGAATTAGGTGGTCATAATTTGTGGATAACGTTTTGGAATGAGGAACTGCGCATTGAACCTTCGCCATCTTGCAACAATCTTGTTCAATTTCTGTTCTGAGATGGTCCAAGATACATGTTGATTCTTCAATACTCAGATGTCGTTTCAGTGTGTTCGTATGACATTTGTTGTGCGCGTCCAGTGAATACACGGGGACAGGATGGTTCGACACAAACACCAGCTGCGAGGGAGGCGGCTTTGTGATGGAGTACACCCCATACGAATGGGTCGTTCCGTTCACCAATTATTTGATAAGTTAGAACATGGACTTCTGTTACGGCCTCAAGCGCAGGTTTTACTTTGTAACAATAGATAGTGGCGCACAAGACGCTCACAGCAACTAAAGTCGCGATGAAATCACATATCAAAATGCAAGCTCTGTGGTTTGTCGTTTTAGAGTATCTATGATGGGATAAATTATTCAAGGCAGACGCCACTGCCCTGAAAGCGGACAGAAATGTATGAGGGCTACCGCTCTAGCTGCCCATCTTGTCTCACAAAGTGACTGCATTTTCGTACGTTTGTCCATTAAGTCTCAACATACAGTCTGCATTATGAGTGTTCTGAAATAGTAGCAGCCGTTTCGCAGAGTGGTTGAAAGCGATCTCTTGGACTTTGTCCATCATGTTTCGTGCATATTGTTCTTTAGACGCATGAACGGTCGCGAGAATAAGACTGGCAGTAAACCTTTTATAAGGCGTTAAATAAAAAAAATAGTACCTGTTAGGAAATTTGAAAGTGTGTACACTCTCCCACTTTGATTTAACAAGCCAACGCGATCATTGTCAAAATTCGATCTACAGATGTGTTTTCAAATTCATCGATATGCGGTGGATCGATAAAATTTGAACATTCCGCCATGTTTAAATTTTCTGCGCTTATGAGCTTAAAATAAAACATTCGGATGTTCGGTCTTAATAGACCGTTCGGGGTCTGTCTTTAGCGCGGAATGATTTTTAAAAAATTGCTGTACGGATTTCAAATGATACGCACGGGCGTTTGTGCGTCTCACGATCGACGGGCCTGATGTCAACAGCATCTGTTATTGGTCTTTACTTCCTCACTAGGTTCGCCTACCCACCTGACAACAGCATCTGTTATTGGCCATGCTTCACAGTGCATACGATTGCTGTTACGAAAGTTGGTGATATCTGATAAAAGTGCAAAACGCCGCCAGGCACAAAAAGATAGCGTTTTTGCTTTAAAATTCATTAACCTCATCAACTCCACCATTCTACCGGTGGGCCATTTATCAGATCCATGTCCGCTTTTAAGTAGATCACTTGACCGTTTATATACGGATTACCACAATCTCTGTTTCCTTAAATATCTTCCTTGCAGTGTCATCATTATTTCTGTTCATCAAATTTTGACCTTCCAAGATATAGACCACGTTGACGTGCCTGTATCACTAAGTGACAAGCGCATGCACCCATAATCACAAAAAGTAGAAATGGAGCAAGGTCAGAAACATATCAATATATACCTTGGTTGCGAACAAAGTATGCTGTGAATAAAATTGCATAATTGAAAATATAATACATTTGATGTAAATAAGATTTCTAATAATCAAAAAATAATTGCGAGAAATGTTTTGGAAAACCAATACAATTAACCTCTTAAAACTATTAAAGGAAGTACATGTATATTTCCAAATTTTTCCAAATTTTGAGAAATAAATTCTGATATATCATGCCTATATATGGTCATTGAGACCACAGGCCAAAATAATATATTGAAAGTGATTCCCTAACTTGGCTAACGCGCCCAGGTTCAACTAAAATAGAAATGTTTAATTTTGATTATGATTTGGTCCATCATACTGATTGCATATAATTGTTGATTTTGGTTTATATTAAAAAGAGAATGACGAGGTGAATGTCATCATGTAATATTTTCGTGATTTTGTTTTTAAGAATAAAGTGTCTTAATATTTAAATCAGCAGACATCTCGACACTAAACTCTGTGAAATGTTACCGCGGACTAATTGCAACAGAAAAATGTTAATGTTGTTTCTGACAGTATAGGCCTAGTTCGATTCAAAAATAAAAATAGAGAAAAATCGAAGTTGTGTAAATTGGTTTATTTTGTAAATTGAATTTCGTCTAAATGCGTGTCCGAATACTATACCCCTTTTTCTACTTTCGTTTTGTAAATAATAAATAGATTTATTATGTTCATTTATCGGATTGAAACAGTGGTGATGTTATTTTACGACTTGTCTTTACCGACTATTGCTTCTATATTTGATCGAATCTGAATTCATTTAATGCCCTTAGAGACTGTCTCTATATACTTCTAAGTTGGTTTGAAAATATATGCAGGTTTATTTTCTAGTGAAGATATTTAAAGGCATAGTTTTGCAAACACATTTTAACTCGTATTTCTTTTCTTTTTTCATTCTGTAATCAGACTCGATGCAATATATAAATGCCAGCACTATATTTGTTTCAGAGGCTATTTCTGTATAATGTACGACGATACTTTCTTGCGAAAGTAGCAGTTATGTGATGTACTGTTTTCATAATAGGTGCATGCATCGGATTTTTGATATCAAATTAAAATGGCAAAAAAAAAATGACTATTTAAAAGGGAAAAATAGCAATATGAGCACTTGCGTATTGTGTTAGGAGCCTCTTGAAAACGGACAAGAAACCGTCGCTTTGAGAGAAAAGATGGATGGGAATTCACAAGGCTATTACGGAACGTGGGGACAAAATAACTGTTCAGCGCGGTCAGAGGGTACATAGAACATGGCGACTGAATTATACAAATTCTAACAGCATTAGTTATAAAATGAGAGGCGATGAAGGTGGCATTGGTAACTGGACACTTCATTTCCAATCCTTGTCATATAATGCTATCATAATTTGCATCTGCTGGCCACAATCTCTATAAAAAGTCAGGGTGCATGTCTTAATTACGATTTTCTATAATTACCACACAGAAGTGTACCGACAATTTAGTGAAGGGTTTCATGTGTTGCGAAGAAGTGATCCATATTTGAGAGGACCCGACTGTCGACCGACCTTGTTATAGAGCAAGTGCAAATGAGAAGTTTAAACCATCCGGTGGTCTTGCAAGGGGAATGCGGCAGCATTACAACGTGCTGTTTGGTTACTCTCAACCCAACCACAGAATGTGCAGGTACAAATGAAGCTGTGCAGCAGTCAATAGGTGAGACATTCTCTTCAAGTGATCAGCACAAAGACAACACAAAAGCAAGAAGACAGAGATGATCATAATAAAAATCATATAGCGTTTATAGCGGCTAACAGCAGACGAAACTGTAAATATAAACGATGTCAAGGAAATCGACCAACTGATTGTATGTCTGGTCCGTCTGGTCAACGGGTGCTTGGATTTTTTTTTCAAGAAAAGAAATTAGGCCGTGACTCTTGATAGAAAAGTATCTGTAAAATATATGACGATTGCAATAAGGTTGACCACAGTTGTTGTTTCAGGACTCACACCATTATCTCCCTTGAGTACTCCGGACTTACAGATGAAGGGGGTAGAAATAAAACTTTAGTTCTCTTTTTCTTCTTTTTTTCAGGGCTTTGTATTGCAATGGTTTGTTTTTTTTGCTAGCATGAGTTAAATGGTCAGTATTTTAGAAATCACAACTGAAAATTTGATGCTGATACCAGCTTTCTTGACAATTCTGTGTCATTTCAGAACGGTTGGTTCGAGCCGCATCTAGGGCGAATAGTTGACATATTATTACCTGGAAATTGATAGGTCTCACAAAAGCATTGAATTTAAAAAAAAAAAACCTGGTCGAGGTTTACTTTTTTTCCTCAATAATTGCATATCTTGAACCAGTGAAGAATTTGAGCCTAGACACATGCTGCAGAATTTAATTTTTCACTCTGTTTTGGACATAAACAATGGAGCCCTATGGGAAATGTAATAGTGGTGTGAGACGCTCAACGCCTCATATCTGCTGCAAGAGACATGGTAACCTAAGAAGAGCTAGCTTCTCTTTTTACGTATGCACACATCGGGCATCTCTATTTGACGCAGATGGTTTGATTCGGGTTGCTAATAAACCCCAGCTAGCTAGTGCAATTATGCAATCTGTTTGGAAACCAGCAGTCACTGAAATATATATATACGAGGTATGTCCCAAAAGTAATAGGGCGCATTTAGAAATATGGCTTTTAGTGTTTCAATCCAAAGAAAACTTGGCATTGATAATTTTCAATATCTAAATAATAAGCATGCAAAATTTCAACATCGTACACCACTATTTAACATTAATTTTGACAAGTCAAAATGTATATGTTACAAAGTATGGGGGAGATTGACGTTATTTGTGCGACGTCAAATTAACATAGAAATGAAAGTCTTTCTTTTTTTCAAAGTATGAACCACTATGCAAAACACAATTTTTGTGGTACTGCATCCACTTCTAGTACATGTCACAATACTATGATGACTCGTAGATCCCGTCCACAGAATGTACACTCCGGCACATGGCCCGAAGATACTGAAAGCACTTTTCACAAAGATCTGACTTGAATCCAAGGAAAACCACACAAGATTTCGGTCGTCCAGATCGCTAATGATCAGTTACTTTCGTCTCACCATCGGAAACCCGTTTGTACCACCAATACATAAAGACTCCAGGATATGCCTTCTGTTAAAAAATTGTGTGAAATAAACTTCAGAGTCTCCTGTGGGGTTATATCATTCCAAAACAAAATTTTACCACACTCCAAATTTCCACTCCAGGCATACGTTGTCCAATTTCTTTACCACTCAAATTCGCACTTGTTATTTTAAAAGTGCGCACAATAATCAAATGTTTATCGATAACGTCGAATTTTTAAATGACATTCGTACATGATCTGAAATTAAGCCTACTGTTATTTCATAACATTTTGCACGATATTGAGGAAGATGTCTACTTTTGAAGGCAATATTGCTTTTTTAAATGGCGTCTAATTTCAAAGTCCCCCGTACTTCCAAACTCGCGTTACTATGGTGCCTTTTGCATGAACTTAACAATGACTGAATGTTGATTTGATGTTTTATGACAATAGAAGATGTGTCGATCTATCCATTGATACCACTGGTTTGCATGTGACACCTTAAATACGAAAATGACAGGGTCGTCCTACTACTTTTGGGACATACCTCGTATATATATGTATAAATATATATATATATAAAAACAAATACAAGTATTTCATTCCATATACTGTAATGAAATGGCTGGAAATATCAATATACCTAAATGTGTGAGCAACAGTAATTTTTACAAGGTACCATATGATATTTTTTATCATCGAGAGCGAGAAATAGGATCAGCAATTACATGCATGCCAACGACCTAGTTGGTGTTTCTTTTGGGCAATTTATAAATTGAAATCACAATAGAGTATGGCTACATGAACCACATTATTTTCAAAAAGACAACCACACCAGAATTATTTGCACTGTAACATGCTCAATTGAGACAGACTGATGCAGGGTGTATATGGTAAAAATATATGGTGGCTAATTTGTGCCATCTTATTTGTCATTCTTGTGGGTCGAAAACAACATGACAAAACAACATATAATACATTTATCATTTTGAAATCCCCAATGGACATTAATAAGATCTAGTGAAACAGTGTACTTTTGTTATTCCTTCACTTTACGACCAACATGTTAATATCACAGCCATTCAGTCTCAATACAGTGCTGCGTGGTATTATGGCGGACAAGATATGGAGCAAACAAACAGACACCTGTGGAAGGTGCAAAGATAACAAGTGTAAATTACCATTTCTTAGTGCAATAAAAGCACAATACCATGACAAATTACATACAGGACACAATAAGTACCGGACAAACTGGACATTTTTAATATGTATAGGCACTTACGCATCATTAAGTGTACTAAAGCCAAACTCTTTTAAAATGAAAATTACAGTTATCAATAAAATAAATAAAAGTTATGCATCAAATCCCAACAAAACTAATGTTTTTACAAATCATCAAAACTATACAGAAAATGCGACAATGTTGTTCTCTAGTTAGTCATATATTTCACAGGTTCTGAACATTCAAGTATTGATGATTGTGAAATAGAATTAACAATGCCAAATCATATTTGCAAACAGTCAGATTTTCAGAGTTAACATAAACATATCAAAGCAATGGAAGAAACAGTCAATTTATTAATTGATCTGGAAGTATCACTATTTTTTGTATTTATAACATTTAATTTGGATGAGGTGCAGATAACCTGTGTTGAAAGAGCAGACTATGACTCTAAAACCTCTGATTTATTGAAAGAATCTGCAGATATCCAGATGGACTTTTAACATGGATTAAAAGAATGACATACATTCAACACCATGACTCTTTTCTACTCCCACAAATATTAACTATGATATGCAAGAGTTTACTGGCATCTCAAATATACCAAGTGTAAATCCCCTAAATCACACAGAATCAGAGATCTCAATGATATATGAAGTATTTACTGCATTTCTAACAGTAGAAGCTTAATTCGTGATGACCCATCTCTTTGTAACATTGTCATAGGTGTAGTTGTGGAAGATAATTTGAATACAAGTTAAACAAAACCAGTTGGTTGTGAAATTATGGAGTCAATAATAATAAGACTGTAAATGGATTTTCAATTAAGAATAAAGACAAAACAGTAGTATTTGATACAAAAGAGACATGGAAGGTCGATAAGCCTCTCTTTCAGAGATTAATTTCTCCAGTAAGAGGAATGTTATCATTTGATACCTTTCTTGTTTAATTTTTGGGTTATATAAACCACCAAAACTCCACGTCAGACTGGAATGCCAAGAAAGGGATATAAGGCTGTTTTGGATGACGCTATCTAGGTGTATGCTGCAAACTCTGTCTGTTCCCTGAGATCACTGAATGAGCTCCGTGATTCCAAGGCCATAAAAATGTTCCTTCAAGTGTAAAGTATGTTGGCCCAGAAACAATTACACCAAAATCGGTTGCAGCTAATTGATAACGCCAAAGGACGTATTTAGAGGTTCAGAATTGAAAGGAAACATTTATATCAAACTATAAGAATGGGACTAGCTGGGAAGCCTAGAATAGAAAGTTATTGGGTAGTTCAGTATTGTAAATTAGTATAAACTAAACGGGAAAATGAACCCAAGATGGCGATGGTGACGGAGATGCTTTACAATACTTAGTAAGGATATTCAATGGTGTGCTCTTACTGCTGGCCAAGGACACTTTGCCCTTCAGTGAACTTTATCTACATTAATTAATGGACTTTCAAAATACAGCCAAACCTGTCTTAAGCAGCCAGGCAAGAGAAGGAGCAAAAATGGTCTTTTAAGACAGGTCGTTGCTTAATACAGGTTAATTTACTCTTAAAGTACAGATATGAAAATAGTACATTGTGGCTGCTTAATTGCGGTGACCTCTCACACAGGTTTGGCTGTACAAATTTATATACAGTCCAAGCTGTCTTAAGCAGCCAGTCAAGGGAAGGGGCAAATGTGGCCTTGTAAAACAGATTGTTGCTTAAATTAATACAGGTTAATTTGCCCTGAAAGCACAGAAATGGGAAATAGTAAATGTGGATACTCAAGACAAGTAGTTGCTTAACAGAGGTGACAGCTTAAGCAGGTTTGATTGCAGAAATATACTGGTTTAAAAATAGAAAACTAATACACAATTCAACTGTTTGAAGTTAAAATTGTATTTATTTATCAAACATTATACTGATTTCAACAATATTCAACAACAAGGGGTATTTAAAACTATTAAATGCTGCTTTCAGAATAATTCCAAAAATACACTCAAAAGCTAAAAAGTTCAGTCACCACTTTCATGCAAGTTTAACAATAGTACAAAATTAAATTTCAATGTTTTTATAGATTTAACAATATTTGAAGAAGCATGTACATGTAGATAAACTTCAACAGATTTTTGGATTCAAATATTATATGGCTGCCGGCATGTGACAAAATGTCTGTAATGCTATACTGCCCTGTTGACACAAAATAAAATCTGTGTCTAATGCTCCCCAAAGATGGATGTAAAGTGTAGATCCTTGCTATCTGGTGTGTGTGAAGGTCCATTAATTTACCAAGGAGGACAAGGCTTTGATGCTGCCATAAAGTTGAAGTTTCCAGGCCATGATTGTACTTTCAACTTCAATCATTACATTTAATGCAATAAGTAATGCATGGTTGTCAGCAATTCATTGTTTGAATTTCAAACAGTGATATGAAACACTATCTGTGTTAAATGTTATCTTATACTTGCACAGCCAAACTGGGTAAAAAAAAAAAGTACAAAATTTCTACTACAAAGTGTACAAATATTACTTTTGGGAAACAACCAAAATTTAAAAGTATGAGATATAGTAACGGATAGCCCCATTACATTGCCTCACTCTGAAGAAACTAACTGTAAAACTGAGCAAATATTTGATATGCATTGTAACTTGTTAAAAATTCATGTTTCCTAGCTGCGACCCAAAATTTACACTGTCTCCATATATAAGCCAGAAAAGCCTGACTATTGTCTTACTCTCCTCGCAAACACTTTATTTACTTTTATTTTTCAAATGAGTCCATTTTGGGTAAAAGCATACAGTAGTTGCCGAAGATATAGAAATAACCATTAAACCATTATAAATTAATTGCTAGATTATCATTCAATTTTTTCTTAAAAACGGAGTGGGCGGGAAGATTTATTTTTTACTTTCATTTTTAAAATTTTTGAATGATAATCTAGCAATTAATTTATTATGGCCTTAGTAAGAAGAGACAAGGGGAGGTAACTTAACAATAGCAATGAAATATGGTCCACAAATTGGGTAATTTATTTTCAAGAATATCTATTTTATTACACCATTATACATTAATTCAAATTTTTTTATCCCCACCCTCCCCCATTTCTTCTGACCCGCCAGACATATTTTATTGTCATAAAATCCTCCAAAACAGGAATCTTTATTTACTAAAACGGTGCTACATATTCAAACTTTTGATCTTTAAATGACTTACTTTCATTCATGTATTATACGACACCTTCATTTTAATATCTGAAAAAAAGTGCTCCCCACCTGCTCCCACTATGATTTTGAAACAAATTTGGATAAAAATTTAGGAATTAACTTATAATGACCTTAGACCTTATATAAAATAACTATTTAACACTAGAACTCTGCAGAAAAATAATAAAGTATCACCCGATTATTACTTTTTCAAGAAAAAAGTTTTTCATTGGCAGCCGTGAACATTATTTTGTTTTATTACATTCCTAACAATGAATTACCTGGATATCTTGAATAAAGAATTCTTTGACTTTAGTAAATATTTTTAACTAATAGGAGTTTAATTTCTTAAAGGTCAAAGGTCATTTATTCAAAGAACTGTTTAATGCCACATTCAGATGGTTTCTTTTAATCATAATATTTTGATATTTAACATACAGTCAAGCCTGTCTTTAGCAGCCAGTCAAGGGAAGGAGCAAAAGTGAACATTTAAGACAGGTTATTGCTTTTTATGGGTTAATTTGCTCTGAAATCATAGATATGGGAAACAGCAAATGTGGCTGCTTAATAGAGGTGACCACTTACACAGGTTTGACAATATTCAAGGTAGCAATTTACTGGCAATTTTAACAAAATGTCGTTGTACTTGTAAGAAAATCGTTTTTGAAATTTAGAAGATACTAAACATAAATATTTCACTTCAATTGAGTATTAACCGTACAGAGCTTTGAACAACTCGGCCTTGATATTTCATTTCCTCCTAAATCATTGCCTGAGCAAACTGACATTATCAATATCAAAATGTATATAAAATGAAGTCATTACATAATACATAGATTTGTATGAATTGTGTAGAATGGTTCTGCATGTATTTGAGTGTTTAAAAGTGGTACGTCAACTTTCAGTTTTAATTCACAAAATATAATAAGTTAATTCGATCTTTGGTTTTCGGTATTAGTAAATAATAACCCACATCATTTACAAACGGGAAGATTCTCTTAACACACTCCATTTGCGAATAACTAACAAATTATTTTTCAGTAACAAAAAAAAAACACAACAGTAAACAATAATCTTTACATAGTCAATAGTATAAAAAGATCTTTATTTGGAACATCTTTTTATCTTCCATTTCAGGTATTTTAAAGGAACTTCTCCACAATATTTCATCAAAATATCTAAACAGTAATTTAAAATATTGCGCAAACATTTTTGACCTTGACATTAATACGATTTAGATTTAAGTAACAAGCTTCCATTTTATATTATGAACCTATCTACAAAAGGTCACCAAAATATCTTTAGGGAAACTCAAATTATCGAGCAAAAAACATTTTTTTCTATTTTTAGTAACAGGGACTTTGATTTAATCTCCTAGCAACCCCAAGTGACCTTTTCAGATTAGACACCACCTATCCACTAAATGTCACCAAATATCTTAAAGGAAAATTAAAATTATTCAACAGAAATGAAAGTGCAACTGACGAAAACACAATATGATGATGATGACCCAACACTATGATGATGACAAAGAAATCCATAAGGCAATGCAGGTGACACAAAAAAAAATATTAAACCGACATTGACAAGATACCTTATTTTACATTTTTGAATTAGTTTCTGAACCTTTCTTTTCTGGGTTTGGAACTTTTTTCTTTGCAGCAGGAGACGAATCATCTGTATCAATTTCACCATTTTTCACATTAACATTGTTTTCATCCTGACTTACAGCCTCTTGAAGTTCAGCTTGCTTATCTTTACATACATCACCATTTGGATTGTTTTCTTTGGAATTATTTCTCTTTGAAGCTTTTTGCTCTGTTTCTTTAGCCTCTGTTTCACCTTTTCCACCAGCATCAGTTTTGGTTGAATTTTCATGCCTAGAATTGGATTCTGTCTGTTCAGGTGTAGACTTTGTCGTTTCTGAAAGTTTGGATTTCTTCTTTTCTGTTTGCCCTTAAAAAATCAAAAAGATAAAAGTATTTGCTTATCTGATTTAGTTCACATGATTATGAAACAAGTTCTTGCCACAAATCATGCTCAAAAAATGCTCTAGGAACATGTAAATAGAGTGTCTTAACCCTTTACTTCATATAGATGCCTTTGGACACCTCTAATAGAGAAGGCTTTTGAATTATTGGGTGAATTATGTTTATATTAACTGACTGAGTGGAAAACAGTGCAGGAAGTGTTCAGATTGCTCATTACGAGCAATCTGAACACTTCCTGCACTGTTTTCAAAGGTCTTCTGTGATTGGTGCGGGAAAACGCGTATCTATGGAGTAAAGGGTAAAGGGCAGTATGTCGGAAAAAATTGCAATGAATGGTTATAAAATGAATACAAAGCATCTCATAATCGCTTATAAATCACAAACAAAATGATTTGAAATCCACCATAACGTGACAAAAATGGTATTTTTAATCGGAAAGGTAAAACACACTGTTCAAAAAATAAATATTGCATACATACTGCTTGATGAACTTCACCTCATTATTCTGACTATACTTAAGATAATCAAAATTCAACAATAGGTAACCAATATGACAGATCAAATTGCAATAAAACTCTTATATAACTCATATATAACTCCTATATAACTCATATAAAACTCATATATAACGTTATAAAATACATTAAAATTTTAAATCTAACCTGGGCATGCAGGCCAAATTAATAGAAAAATCCAATTTTAATTTATTATTTTGGCAGATTTAAACAGAAATATACATATGGCAGAAAGAGCTCTGCCAGTATCTATAGGAATGGTATAATCAAAAGATTTGTTGGATGCATAATTTATTTTAAAAAAATCCTGATGTATTTCCTTTAAAGGATGTCACATGTGGTCATAGTGGAGTATTTAACCCCCGACCTTCTGATCCTTGGTATGATGCTCCACCTCATGAGCGTTAAATAAATAGTATTTGTATCATGAACAACCTTAAATGGGACTCAATAACCTATGATACAGTATAGTACCAGATAATGATGGATGGTACATATCCAACATCGATAAGGAATTGATTACTGTTGAGAAGAAGTGCCTGGTGAAGTTCGGACCAAAATAATATACTGAACAGGCAGGTTCGTTTGTAAGTAGTTATAAGCCATTATTTATGAATATAATGATCACTTTCATAATAGACCATAGAGAAAAAATAAATAGCCATGTTACACATTTTATTGAGACAGACAGACAGACAGACAGACAGACAGACAGACAGACGGGACAGACGGGACAGACGGGACAGACAGACAGACAGACAGACAGACAGACAGACAGACAGACAGACAGACAGACAGACAGACAGACAGACAGACAGACAGACAGACAGACAGACAGACAGACAGACAGACAGACAGACAGACAGACAGACAGACAGACAGACAGACAGACCTGCATTCCCCTTGCCATGCTTGCTTGGCCACACTGGGAAGTAGATTTGGAGGTTGCTTTCATAAACTTCAACATCTTTTATCAGGAAAACACAAAATACGATTTTGTCAATCTGAAATAAAAAACAACAGTTACAACAGTTCAGAAAACACCCATCGGTATCAAATAACAAAGTAACAAACGTTAAACACTTAAATGAAAAATGAGTTCATAGAATATAATGTTATATAATACATGTGTTTTATGAAACAAGAGGCCCTTTATCGCTCACCTGACTGACCTTGAGTCACCCAACATAAGTAGATTATATAATACGCTAAAAATTCCAGAAAGATGAGATGGGCAAGTAGTTAGAATTTTGATTTGTTTTGAAGATGTAACAGATGCGTAGAAGAGTTTAAACTTGGTAGAGGTTCAACTATGGTAAATGTCAGTGAAATTACATCAAAATCATGTCAGTAGATTCTGACAAGATGGCTTTTGAAGTTTTTACTATAGATGGTAAGTCTTCAAACTAAGATAAAAATCCAGTTCCAGCACAAAACTAACCTGTTATGTTTAAGAACATTTTCAAACTAAAGCATTAGACTAAACTATTGTGCATGGAACAATCCGCAGTTCCAGCACAATAAATATTCCTATGAGTTTCAAACACAAGCCTTCCCAAAGTATATCACTTGAAAGAATCTTTGTCGCAGTGCACTCTCCCCCAAAAACTATTAAGCTCCTCGTCCAAGACTTCAAGTACACTTCGACACTGAAAATCTCAAGCAGACTTCATGCTGTTATGAAACTAGCTAGGAATATGGTATTGCTTTATTATGAAGTAGTAAACCATCTCTGTCTAAACTAGAAAAACTCTGACTTTTATATTGAGATTAACACCTATTATAATCAAAGCACTGTAGTGCTGATGGGGGCGGAGCATATAAGATGTAAAATGTCGCTATTGTTTTAGACAAACAGGTCAGTTTGCATACGTTGAAGTAGAATAATCCCGATTACCTTTGATTCTTATACATGGTACAGAATTTACATGTTATATGCTTAACGTTGACTCTTTTCTCGAATATGTCAGAAACGTAACAGAATGGTTTGCCTTTGAAATGTATTTCTGCTATAGTAAGAATATTAACTTTTAAATTTGGCAAATGTCCAACTTCAAGATATTAGTTCAACTCAATGATATAGATTTGTATCTTTAACTCAACTCGTGATATTTTCAGAGATGTCAAGCTTTCTATCATAAACAGTATAATATAAAATATCAAAGTACTCTGAATCTAGCACGATGAATTCCACTTTGAGTCTTTATTGATTTCTCTAGCGCAACAGTGAAACAATTCGTTTAAAAGACGAAAAGTAGAAATGTGTATGTCGACATAGATAATTGATTCTTGCATTTATATTTTCTAGGGCCCTATATCACCCCGTAAACGGAACCGCACTAACCAAAATGTTATGGCGCCGATTTTTAGACACATCTGGATGTTTGCGTATTTTCGCTATGGAAACACAAATGCTTTAACTCTTATCTGTTTAAGTAGAAATTATCTACCGTTCCAATTATTGGAAATATGTGAAATATTTACTAAATAATAAAAAAGCAGCACTGACATTATTCATAACTCGATCAATCTCAAATTCTTTTTAGGAATACAAGTCTATTTTTAAACATTTGGGAGAAACCGCAAGTCACATGATCGATATTAGCATATCTCTATTTTTAGAACGAGTATTGATTGTTTATTGACATAAGCAAGGAGTTATAGTTCCTTGGCATAAGGGACATATCTAGAAAAGTTTCGTTACCGTACACATTTTTAAAATGATAGAAAAAAAGCGAAATCAAACTCCCGAATCAAGTACTTATTATCTGAAGTCCTTGCCGAAATATACGACTCTTTCAATGTGCATGTTGGCGATAAAGTTCGTGACATGGAACTTGATTTACAAGATGGCGTAATCTTTTGGTTCAGCGCGTCTGTATTCATGCGCTTTCATTCCTTTGTGCTGATTAATGCTACAGAATATAAACTTGGAATTTATACGATACGTAATTGTTTATAGGTATAAATCGTCGCTGTATGTTATAATATTAATATTTTTGTTGAAATAGGCGAATCTACTGTATATAGTGAGTTCGAGAGCTTATCAGGTGGAACTATTTGATAAGTGGTTGTTAGGTCTGCATTAACACGAAACACGGTTGTAGATTTGCGGTATTGAAAATAAAATCATGTTAGCTCTGAGAGCGGCTGCTAAAGCACCGCCCCCAAAAATGGTTCATGATATTTGAATAATATGAATAGTATTTCAATCATTGATTATAATTGTATCTTTCACCTTTTAATGCTGAATTATCTTTTAAAACTTATATCTGGTGTAATATTGTATAATAATAGCAAATAAGTTTATAGCAGTTTATTTAAAGAGTTTATTACCTCTTCTTATGATAATTGCTATATACAGACAAATATGCTATAAAACAGGGGGAGTAATTTGACATAAAACTAACCCAACCCCCTGGCTGCCATGTTTTTTGATGAATCAAGATGGCTTGAACAAACTTGGCAGAGAGTCACCCAAGGAACATTTCTGTGAAATTATTTTAAAATTGAGCCAGTAGTTTCTGACAAGAAGATTTTTTACGTTTTTACTATAGCTTGTATAGTAAACTAATCCCACCTCCTGGTCGCCATGTTTTTTGACGAATCAAGATGGCTTGAACAAACTTGGTAGAGGGTCACCCAAGAACTATTTCTGTGAAAATATATCAAAATTGGCCCAGTGGTTTCAGAGGAGAAGTCGTTAAAAGCTAAAAGTTAACGAAGGACGATGAATGACAGACGACGGACACCAGGCGATCAAAAGCTCACCTGTGAGCCTTTGGCTCAGGTGAGCTAAAAATGAAGGTGTTGTCGTGTCTACAACATTTTCCCTATATAATTCTATGTAATACAGTGACCTCTGTGGCAACCCCAAAATTGACCCCAGGGATCAGAATACAGCAAATCTTTTAGGGGACCTCCATGCAATGCTACATGTAAAACACTAGGCTTGAACTTTTAGAGAATTTTTTTTTTAAAGTTTCATTTAAAATGTACTTATAAGCCCTGTGGCGGGGGCATTTGTAGTTGATTCACACTGGTTCAAGAACTCGTTCGAGACCTTGTGGTTATATTACTGCTGTGCAAATTTGGTTAAGATTCAATGAAAAATGATTGGTTAATTGATTGAATATTTAGCACCATTTTTATGCCATTTAGGGCAATCAGACGATCAGTTAACCTAACCACTTTTTCCTGGGATCCTGAAAGATTAACCTGTACTCGAGCACACTCCATCTCCGCAAGTAACTGATAACTTCCCCACTTGAATCAGCAATGAGAAACAAATGATAATGAGACACAATTTCGTATATCAATCATCATTTAAAATGTGCTTATAAGCCCTGTGGCAGTTCTTGTACACTGCACTTTCTCTCAATGTACTCAGTCATTGTGTGAAGATTAAACAAATTCCCTTGAATAATTCTGAAGTTATTCTCTGGACAAAAGTGTAAATTAATAAAAGGAGATAATTAAAAAATTAGTAGAAAAAAAGTTCTTGTATACTGCACTTCCTCTAAATGTCTTCTGTGTTTAGATTCAACAAAATCCCTCAAGTAATTTTGGAGTTATGCTCCAGACAAGTAAATTTAATAAAGGGAGATAATTCTGTGAAGATTCAACAAAATCACTTGAATAGTTACATAGTTATGTAGTTATGCCTCCAACAAGTGTTACAGATGGACGCACACATGCAAATTAATAAAGGGAGATCATTCAAAAATTAAGCAAGGTAGAGTTATGGTTCTTGTACACTGCACATCCACTCAATGTCATCTGTTATTGTGTGATTATTCAACAAATCGCCTGAATAGTTTTAGAGTTATGCTCTGGACAATGGACGGACAGACGGAGACCATGACCATATCCCCCTTTGCCTTCTGCGGGGAGATAAAAAAACAATATTAAGAGTGCACCACACAACAACAAAATATTTATAATAGCTCCCTTTTCCTTTAGTTTTAATGAATGAATGGGGTTATTCAAAGCCAATAGGAATAAAGAATCCAGGTTCACTCTACATGTAAAAACAACAAATTAACATACAGATAAACAAGAGGCCCAAGAGGGCTCAGGACACTCTACTAACTCAAAGTGGCCATAGCACTTTTTGAAATTCCACAATATTTACCGTCTTTTGGGGGTTGTCTTAACAACTTATGTATAAATAACCCCACAACACCCATACTGAACAAAAACTTAATTGCTATGAAAAGGAAATACTTAAAATTCCCATACAATTCATCTGTAAAAAATTTTTAGTCCCCTGTACAGAACCCTTGTACAACCCAGCCCCTTAATTTGTCAGAACTTCAATCAACCACTCTTAGCGCTTTGTTATGAGCAGAAATTATTCAAGTTTTAAAAAGAAGTTCTTTTTGTACACATGGATGCAAAATGAAAATATTCAGTTTTCCCTATAATATTCCTATGTAAAAGTCACATTACAGGACCCCAATATATTCCAGCCCCTTGATATGCAGAATTTTCAATCCTTGCTGATGTAAGGATAATTTATATCAAATATGAACTAGTTTGACTGAAAGGTTATTGAGAGGAAATTTGTGAAAATACCCAATATTAACCTTATTGCCCCATCCGCCCCCCCCTGGCTTATTATGGAAATTCAATCCTCTTTATTGAACTAAATTAAATTTATTGTTACTAGACAATGCTTTAGATCTCAAATTGAACAACATATTCACCCAAATGGACAAAAAAATAAGAGTTTTCCATTTTTCCATAGTATTCCTATGTAAAACTCAAAGACCCTTACAGGGCCTCTATACATCTCAGTGTCCCTTAATTTAGATTTCTTAATCATAGGGATAATTCATATTAAATACAAACAAATTTGACTGACCGGTCGATGAAAATAAGATTTATGACAATGTTCAATTTTAATCATTTTGTGACCCCATCTGGCCCCTTTTAAAAAGTCAATCCTTCGTATCGAACAAAATCATATTTATTATGACTCGAAGTTGCTTCAAAAATTAAACTGAATAAAAAAGTCATAAATGAATGATAAAAAAAGAGAATTTCCCATTTCCAATAGTATTCCTATATAAAACTCAAAGTCCCCTTACTTGGCCCTATAAATACAAGACCCTTGATTTGTACAAACTTTAAACCCATACTCATTGGGATAATCATATCAAATATGAACAAATTTGACAAACTGGTTGTTGAGAAGAATATTTTTGAAAATTTTTGACATTTTTTTCTATTTTAATCCTTTTTTGACCCACCCTGGCCCCTTATGGAAAGTCAATTCTCCTTATTGAGCAAAATCTTGTTTCCTATGACTAGATGATATTTCAGAACTCCAATTAAATAATAAATTTGCCTAAATAGATGAAAAAAAAAATTTCTGTTTTCACATAGTATTCCTATGTAAAATTCTAGGTCCCCTTACAGGGCCCCTAAATTCTTATCTGCAATCAAACCCCTACACATTATGATAATTTATGCCAAATATGAAAAAATTCGACATACCGGTTCTTAAGAAAACGATTTTTGTAATTCCCAATTTTTACCCTTTTGGGTCCCCTCCTGACCCCTTAAGACCTGAACCTCCTTCACCAAACACTGCTTCTGTGAAGATATAGGCAAAATTATTTCCATTTTAGACAAGAAAATATCGGTGGAACCGATGGATGCTCCCCAAGTGAGTGTTTGACTCTGTACCCGCTACTTGGTTGAAAAATACCAAACTGCATAGCAGGTAATGATGCATCGTAGCAAGTTTCACAAAATTCCAACATGGGTTTGTAGAGAAATAGCGCGGGCAATAATTTGGTCAGACTCAATCAAAGGGCCATAACTCCGTGAAAACACATCGAACCAGAACACATAGACAATATGTGTATCTGCGCTTGGTAATGATGCATCCTAGCATGTTTCAAGAAATTCCAACATGGGGTTGTAGAGAAATAGCACAGACAATAATTTGGTCACAGACTCAATCAAAGGGACATAACTCCATGAAAAATCACCGAACCGGAACACATAGACAATATGCGCATCTGCACTTGGTAATGATGCATCTTAGCAAAGTTCATAAAATTCCAACATGGGGTTGTAGAGAAATAGCGTCGACAAGAATTTGGTCACAAATAGAATCAAAGGGCCACAACTCCATGAAAAAAATCAAACCGGAACACAAAGACAATATGCGCATCTGCACTTGGTAATGATGCATCCTAGCAAGTTTCACAAACTTCCAACATGGTGTTGTAGAGAAATAGCACGGACAAGAATTTGGTCACAAATAGAATCAAAGGGCCATAACTCCGTGAAAAATCATTGAACCCGAACACAAAGACAGTATGCACATCTGCACTCGATAATGATGCATCCTAGCAAGTTTCACAAAATTCCAACCAGAGGTTGTAGAGAAATAGCCTGGACAAGAATTTGGTCACAAACAGAATCAAATGGCCATAACTCCGTGAAAACTAGGGGACGCATGGACGGATACACGCACGGACAAAGCGGCGACTATATGCTTCCCCCTTTGGGGGAGTATAAAAAAAATTATTATTTTTTTATTATAATGACATGTGTCCCCTAATTGAACCCTCGGGGCGGGTAATTTTAAACCCTATGGACACCATTTGAACAAATCTAACAAAACTATAGATGGTTATAATTACTACATAAACATTTTGAAAATCTGTTGGGCCGTTCATGAGAAGATTTTTAAGTTTTGGACTATTTTTAGCAATGGTGGCCATCTTGAATTTCAGATCGAAAAAAAAATCTTCTGTGTAGTCTCCTATGCAATAGAAACATCCATTTGAAGTTTCAGTTAAATTGGCCTAGTGGTTTCAGAGAAAGTGCTGCTAACACACTTCAGAGACGACAGACGATGGACGACGGACAACGTGCCATCGCATCAGCCTTTGGCCAGTAGAGCTAAAAAACAACATCAACAAATGAATATGCAGAGTAAACCTACAACCTTAATACCTGCAAAACTGCAGAGTTTCAGCAAAACTGTCGCTTCTTACAACACCTTTAGTGTTAAGCTTATTCATTTTACACTGATTGTTCTTACAAACTCAATAGACAAATCACACTTCCTAGGTAGAACCAGTACTAAGCATACGCAGATAAAGTATTTTGCTGAAGGACACCACATGATAGAACCAGTGTTCCCCCTATCCTGGGTATGATGCTCTACCACTGAATCCCGCCCTCCACAATTTTCCATACCGTTCCCATGTTGTTGTCCTGTTTCAACCAGTCCTTAATAGTTTTCATAACAACTGGAGTAGCCTTTTCTATATCGTAACCTAAAACACAAAATATCAGCATGTCAAAAAAACACACTAAAATACCAGTAACTATAAAAATCATTTATTTTCGTGGGTATTAAATTTCATAGTAACCACTTCAAAGCCATATTCATGAGGATTTTAATTCATTGAAAACCAATTTAAAAAACAAAATCTACACTTTCCACATCCAGCTAAATGTACATCTCATAGTGCATTCCATTTATTAACCTTTGCTGTAATACACATGACGCTCGTCAGGGTTTATCACACACTGCTGTGCCAATTAAGAGTTGGCATATGCCAATTAGTACCTTAATATACAAGAACTAATTGTTATGCAAACAAGAGGAGAGGAAAGGAGTATGTGATCTAATCCAGAAATAGTTTTAGAAGGCAGGCCTACTGTAAATAACAATAGTGCTACATCACGCGTATACTGTCCTTATATATATTTTTCGCTTTATTTGCAATGTTAACCGTAGGGCTACTCTTAGCATAAAAATATGTCACATTGTTTCAAACTGTTTGCTAGCAATTCTGACATTTGATTGAAATACACGCCTCTCTAAACACACACGTCTATGAGTAGATGGACGCAGATTTAAAGATGATGAGTATTGAAAATTCTTACACTATTTACAAGATCATCAATGTAAATATTGATGCAATAAGACGAAAAAAAATATATAAATAAAGGATGGATTATTTACCACAATGTGATGCTCATAGGCATATGAAAACAGAGGCAATTTATACTGACAGCATTATATAAAGCGTAAACTAAGTTCGTGGGTATTTGATTTGTTACCTAGGCTCCACACAAAATCAACGAAAATAAGTATCCCATGAAAATTAATGATTTCACAGTATTGTACATGTCCTTCTCCACCTCATATATACCAAACAAATGTTCGATCACAACATTTTTTCAATATTGACATATTTCTGTGTCTTCTAAAGAAACATATTCAAAAGTTTAGAAAAATACTAAAAGTGAAGACCATTCAATTTTCAGTACTTTTTGTACTTTGGTAAGTGTAACCCTTACAAGAAATCCTGCAAGTGTGATTTTATGATTTAAACAAACTTGGTAGGGAACCATAGCCAAATATAACAAATAAAAAATCTAAGAATTTGCATTTGTTCATTCAGAGAAGAGGTTTATGGTTACCCTATGTATTGGATTGCAGAAGCCAATGAAAACCTTTGTTTTCAATCCTACCCAGCAAGCAATTATAGTTGATATGTTCAAATGATTTTACCAAGTGTATTAAAAACCTGCTTGCCAAACAGACCAGTTCAAAGTGTGAGGGTGAACAAAAACTTAAACTGTCTGTATTAACAAGAATTCCACGGAATGATATGTCTCGCCATGTTTGCTTTGACCATTAATACACAATGGGAGATAAAAAAATTAAAATACAATGACAAAAATGGCCGCATGTATCTGTAAAGCTTAAAAATTATTGTTTTAATCCAGTGATAACAGAGAAACGACTTAACAACTTCCATAATATATTAAAAAGTGTTTATATACAATAGTTATTTGATTTGATGAATTGAGTAACAGCCACGATTTGCAAAAATATTTCACAAGAATTTGCATTATATTCATGCAAGAGTTAATGTAGTAGGTTTAATGACCAAGAAATATTGTAGGAAGTAGTGTGCGAAGTTTTGATCAAATACATTAAGTGATTTTTGAGACATGAACTTGATGGTAGTTGCACACAAAACTTTAACCAGATTTTTTCAGTAAAACATATTTGAAAAAAAAAAAAAAAAAGTACTCAGCATCTGCATTATATTATGTAATGCAGGGTGTTAGTTGTCACTATGATCCAAGTATGAGTGTCCTGGCACTTGTACTTGTTGAGAAATAGTGTAAAAATGAAAACTTAACATTGGAGGTAAATGCAAAATCCCGCATCAAACAATGTCAAAGGACCATGAAATGTAGGTCATACTCAGCATCTGCAGTATATTATGTGATGCAGGGTGTTAGTTGTAACTATGATCCAAGTATGAGTGTCCTAGCACTTGTACTTGTTGAGAAATAGTGTAAAAATGAAAACTTAACGTTGGAGGTAAATGCAAAATCCAGCATCAAACAATGTCAATGGACCATGAAATGTAGATCATACTCAGCATCTGCAGTATATAATGTGATGCAGGGTGTTAGTTTAACTATGATCCAAGTATGAGTGTCCTGGCACTTGTACTTGTTGAGAAATAGTGTAAAAATGAAAACTTAACGTTGGAGGTAAATGCAAAATCCAGCATCAAACAATGTCAATGGACCATGAAATGTAGGTCACATTCAGCATCTGCAGTATATAATGTGATGCAGGGTGTTAGTTGTAACTATGATCCAAGTATGAGTGTCCTGGCACTTGTACTTGTTGAGAAATAGTGTAAAAATGAAAACTTAACGTTGGAGGTAAATGCAAAATCCAGCATCAAACAATGTCAATGGACCATGAAATGTAGATCACACTCAGCATCTGCAGTATATAATGTGATGCAGGGTGTTAGTTTAACTATGATCCAAGTATGAGTGTCCTTGCACTTGTACTTGTTGAGAAATAGTGTAAAAATGAAAACTTAACGTTGGAGGTAAATGCAAAATCCAGCATCAAACAATGTCAATGGACCATGAAATGTAGGTCACATTCAGCATCTGCAGTATATAATGTGATGCAGGGTGTTAGTTGTAACTATGATCCAAGTATGAGTGTCCTTGCACTTGTACTTGTTGAGAAATAGTGTAAAAATGAAAACTTAACGTTGGAGGTAAATGCAAAATCCAGCATCAAACAATGTCAATGGACCATGAAATGTAGATCATACTCAGCATCTGCAGTATATAATGTGATGCAGGGTGTTAGTTTAACTATGATCCAAGTATGAGTGTCCTGGCACTTGTACTTGTTGAGAAATAGTGTAAAAATGAAAACTTAACGTTGGAGGTAAATGCAAAATCCAGCATCAAACAATGTCAATGGACCATGAAATGTAGGTCACATTCAGCATCTGCAGTATATAATGTGATGCAGGGTGTTAGTTGTAACTATGATCCAAGTATGAGTGTCCTGGCACTTGTACTTGTTGAGAAATAGTGTAAAAATGAAAACTTAACGTTGGAGGTAAATGCAAAATCCAGCATCAAACAATGTCAATGGACCATGAAATGTAGGTCACATTCAGCATCTGCAGTATATAATGTGATGCAGGGTGTTAGTTGTAACTATGATCCAAGTATGAGTGTCCTAGCACTTGTACTTGTTGAGAAATAGTGTAAAAATGAAAACTTAACGTTGGAGGTAAATGCAAAATCCAGCATCAAACAATGTCAATGGACCATGAAATGTAGATCATACTCAGCATCTGCAGTATATAATGTGATGCAGGGTGTTAGTTTAACTATGATCCAAGTATGAGTGTCCTGGCACTTGTACTTGTTGAGAAATAGTGTAAAAATGAAAACTTAACGTTGGAGGTAAATGCAAAATCCAGCATCAAACAATGTCAATGGACCATGAAATGTAGGTCACATTCAGCATCTGCAGTATATAATGTGATGCAGGGTGTTAGTTGTAACTATGATCCAAGTATGAGTGTCCTGGCACTTGTACTTGTTGAGAAATAGTGTAAAAATGAAAACTTAACGTTGGAGGTAAATGCAAAATCCAGCATCAAACAATGTCAATGGACCATGAAATGTAGGTCACATTCAGCATCTGCAGTATATAATGTGATGCAGGGTGTTAGTTGTAACTATGATCCAAGTATGAGTGTCCTGGCACTTGTACTTGTTGAGAAATAGTGTAAAAATGAAAACTTAACGTTGGAGGTAAATGCAAAATCCAGCATCAAACAATGTCAATGGACCATGAAATGTAGATCATACTCAGCATCTGCAGTATATAATGTGATGCAAGGTATTAGTTGTAACTATGATCCAAGTATGAGTGTCCTTGCACTTGTACTTGTTGAGAAATAGTGTAAAAATGAAAACTTAACGTTGGAGGTAAATGCAAAATCCAGCATCAAACAATGTCAATGGACCATGAAATGTAGGTCACATTCAGCATCTGCAGTATATAATGTGATGCAGGGTGTTAGTTGTAACTATGATCCAAGTATGAGTGTCCTGGCACTTGTACTTGTTGAGAAATAGTGTAAAAATGAAAACTTAACGTTGGAGGTAAATGCAACATCCAGCATCAAACAATGTCAATGGATCATGAAATGTAGGTCACATTCAGCATCTGCAGTATATAATGTGATGCAGGGTGTTAGTTGTAACTATGATCCAAGTATGAGTGTCCTGGCACTTGTACTTGTTGAGAAATAGTGTAAAAATGAAAACTTAACGTTGGAGGTAAATGCAACATCCAGCATCAAACAATGTCAATGGATCATGAAATGTAGGTCACATTCAGCATCTGCAGTATATAATGTGATGCAGGGTGTTAGTTGTAACTATGATCCAAGTATGAGTGTCCTGGCACTTGTACTTGTTGAGAAATAGTGTAAAAATGAAAACTTAACGTTGGAGGTAAATGCAACATCCAGCATCAAACAATGTCAATGGATCATGAAATGTAGGTCACATTCAGCATCTGCAGTATATAATGTGATGCAGGGTGTTAGTTGTAACTATGATCCAAGTATGAGTGTCCTGGCACTTGTACTTGTTGAGAAATAGTGTAAAAATGAAAACTTAACATTGGAGGTAAATGCAAAATCCAGCATCAAACAATGTCAATGGACCATGAAATGTAGATCACACTCAGCATCTGCAGTATATAATGTGATGCAGGGTGTTAGTTTAACTATGATCCAAGTATGAGTGTCTTAGCACTTGTACTTGTTGAGAAATAGAGTAAAAATGAAAACTTAATGTTGAAGGTAAATGCAAAATCCAGCATCAAACAATGTCAATGGACCATGAAATGTAGATCACACTCAGCATCTGCAGTATATAATGTGATGCAGGGTGTTAGTTTAACTATGATCCAAGTATGAGTGTCCTGGCACTTGTACTTGTTGAGAAATAGTGTAAAAACAAAAACTTATGTTGGAGCTAAATATAAAAGTTTGACTGCTGCCACCGTTGCTGTCGACGGAAAAGCAACACCTTAATCTCGCTTTCGCTCATTCATCGCGATGAGACAAAAATATCGAACATATATTGAACTATTGCATTAATATAATATATTTCGAGTTTTACATATGTGTCACTATTAACAATTTTGATGACCAAGGGCTGAGCCAGAGATGCTCCTCAGTGTCTTGCTATGAGCCACCTTGGTAGAGAATCATTAGTCTTTACTACCATTACATTTAAATATCAAGGCCCTAGCACTTAGAGTTGCAGATAAGATGGTTTTTTCCAAGATAAGTCAATGACAGAAACTCTAAGACTGTTTGAAATTTACCAAGTGGTTTGAGAGGAGATTGTTATACAAGTTATTGTAGCCAGACAGACCGTTCCTGTACGGGGGCGATGTTAAACAAGCACAGACGAACAAACAGGTATCTGAGTGACATGAAGAGTTGGGGGCCAAGTAGGGTATGGTTGAAATTTGGAAACTCAATTATGTGAAGTACCGTACCAAGTTTCATAAACATCAAATAACATTTACAATACTTATATACATGTAAATGTAATACAAACCAATACTGTTAATTTCTATCGATTTCTATTTAAAATTTTGGGATAAACATGTGTACCAAGTGTTATTAAAATCTGGTCAGTCATTACAAAATTACTGGCATGGACAGACTGAAAAATGCCAACCAACTCACTCAAAATTGCAGCTGCCCCCAATTTTTTTCATGAAATCTGTCCATATTTGTTGAATATGACTACCAGTATGCAAAATAGAAATATGGCAAATAAAAAATAGCTACCTACCTACCTACCCACATGAAAAATACTGGGTTGGAGCACAGCAAACGAACATTTCTTTAAAGATGGCCTCAGTACTAATAATAATAAGTACTGTAAGAAGTGATTTTCTGGTAATTTAATTTAAAAACTTGGTACAAAGTTATTGAGGTATTCATCAGCACTTACCATATATGCCTGTAGATATGCAGGGAAATGCCTGCAATCATAAAGTAAAACAAATATAAATACAGAAATAGAAATCAGTTATCCTGCTTAACACCATGGATAAAGAAAGACCAGGCTAGACATATTAACACATATATATGTCTGTAAGAAATTCAGACTTTAGAAGTATTTTGGTCTCTGTATTAAATACTCTTGTGTGGTTTGCTCCATTTTGCCAAGTTTGCTAACTTCTGCATATACCAGTTGTATCAAATCAAAAACAAGAAAAAGTCTTGTATTGAAGCTTTTTAACATTTTTATTTTATGTTTCGTGATGAATTTAAGAAACTTTCCAGTGAAAGTGTAAAGTTCACTGTTTTCAAACATAAAATAAAATGGGAAAATAAATGTTTGTTTCACTAAAATTTTAATTGAATTTTTCTCATGAACACTGGCAAGGGAAATACAGGTCTGTCCTATCCTGTCTCTGTCTGTCTGTCTGATGAGTGTAGTATTTCAGTGTTCACTGGACAAAATAACAATAATATTTCACTGAATCCAAACATGATTCGCTATATAATATACAGTCGAAACTCGTTATCTCCATATTGGAGGGACTGCCAATAAACTTGGGATATCCCAATATCGACATAGATTTTGTCTCAAGATCAACATTGATTTTCATCACGTGATAATTGTCGTATGTCAATTGTATTTTCATTTTTATATTACGGTCAATGCAGTAGAATTACACTGTCATGATAAATGCTGGTATCTGGGTCCTCCTTTGAAGATCTCGAAAGTGTGAGATATAAGATGAGGCTGATTGATTGAATCCAATGATATTTAAACAATTTACATGCAATCACTCAATTCGATGACACGATGTTTGCAACAGTCTTTAAAAATGACACCTTTGCCGTTGACTGGTAATTAATGTCGCGTCTTAAGCAAACTGTGAAAATAAGCATGCGTAGATTTTCACATGACGTGGAAAAACACACAAAATTATGTCAACATAATTATATCGAGACAAACATTCAATTAAAGGCCTGAAATGATCAACCGGGAACTAAAACTGGGATCGAGATATCCAAAATATCGATACAGACAATATCGAGTAAAAAGGAATATAATTACATACACAAAGAAGGGGAAAAGTTGGGGATTGAAAACAATATCAACACTACTGGAATATCAACTCAAGCAGTATCAAGATAAAGAGTCTCAACTGTATAGAAAATATTCCATGAGGGTTAATCTATTATATGAGTTGTACAAAGTATATATTGCTGAGCATTATGTAATTTTTGTCAACAAGTTTTAATAAATTTAATATTAAATGAGCATAAATGTGAGATTCTTTTTATCGCTTTACTTAGAACAAGAGCTATCAGAAGACAACAAAGCTCGCCTCTGGGTGTCTAAGTCCAAAAAAGGCCATAACTGTGCCAAAATGCAACCCAAAGTTATGGTTTTTGTCTCTGTGTGTTTCAATGATGATGGTGAACACAAATGCAAAGTTTCATTCATATCCAATGAGTGGTTGCATAGATATCTTACTTGATAAAAAACTTTAACCTGAAAAATTAAGTCGAAAAAGGGCCATAACTGTGCCAAAATTCAACCCAGAGTTATGGTTCTTGTCTCTGTGTGTTCCATTGATGATGGTGAAAACACATGTGAAGTTTCATTCACATCCAATAAGTGGTTGCAAAGATATCTTAAACTTAAACACAAGTAAATGCAAAGTTTAACCTTGGTGTCTAAGTCCAAAAAGGGCCATAACTGTGCCAAAATGCAATCCAGAGTTATGGTTCTTGTCTCTGTGTGTTCCATTGATGATGGTAAACACACATGCAAAGTTTCATTGGCATCCAATGATTGGTTGCACAGATATCTGAAAGTTGTACGCAAAGGTATAACCTTGGTGTTTACAGACGACGCCGGGGTCAAGACAATAGCTCTCCTTGGACTTCGTCCTGGGGAGCTAAAATGATTCATTACCATTTCTTTTTAAGATCATTTCTTAAGGAATAAGACCAATAATTGGCTTTACAAGATGTTATATATGTAACACAATGCATAGTTACCGGTATATTATTTTTCGTAATTCATCGTATGTCATTTTCAAAAAATGTTTGGGGAAGTGAAGTAGCTTGGCAATTTCAGTACGAGAAATGAGCTGTATAGACATGACTGAGCAATAAACTGGCAAAGGTTAATAACACAAAGTTAATATGAACAATATCTCCTGGGTATATTATACGCCTGCACCATAAATTATGTAATAAACATGTATAAATGCCATTTTGTAAATGACGTTTACAGCTTACAATAGTTCTGATGTTGTGCTCTTTGGCAATATTGAGGCAATTTCTGTAACAGCTCGACAGTTTTTTTTCGTCAACTCCAATTGGTCCAACAGTGTGGATGACGTCTGCAATAAACAATCTCATTCTTTTATTTGATTTATTGGATGAAATCATTTATCATGGTTTGTCTAGGATACATGGGTATATAGTGCTTATTACAGTCGTGCCACTTGCTTAGTGACAGAAACACAATACTTGGCTAAAAAAAAGTAATTTTGTAAAAGTAATTTGGTTCGAAATATTTTAAATTAGTTAATAAAGCCAGTGATTTTTTGCTGCAGTTGAGTAGTGAAAATCTGGCATAACATATACTCCAGTAAGATATTACTGGTGTCAAAAAGTGACTTTCGTGGAATTTAATAAATGGATATATTTTAGAGCATTTGAGGATTTCTTTCAAAAAAACAACAACACTGCACTGTCTCAAAAACAAGCAGGTCAACCTGCCAGTTATTGTGCATTTTGAGAGCAGATATATTCCTTGTATGGAAAAAAAGTTGCATTAAAAACTTTCCTTGTATGGAAAAAAAGTTGCATTAAAAACTTTCCTTGTATGGTAAAAAAGGTGCCTTAAAAACTTTCCTTGTATGGAAAAAAGGTGCATTAAAAACTTTCCTTGTATGGAAAAAAAGGTGCATTAAAAACTTTCCTTGTATGGTGAGACTTGAATAGTCAGTTTTCCTTTTCGGATTTGTCTATTGAACTACATGTATAGGCACTCAACAGTCTAGATATGTGTTACATTGTAATACGCATGTTCAAACAACAATACTGTATATCTTTTCAAGCCATTATAACGAATTTTGTAATGACTGCCATGCAAATAAAACTACTTATAAAGTTTGCCAAATATATTTTATTTCCTTCAATTCCAATGTTTCCTGAAGTAGCTTACTGACTTCTCTGTTGGATTCTTTTTAACCATGTTAACTTGCTTTTTTTTTTGCCAAAGCCTAAAGCTTTAATTTCCACCAATTTTATATGATTTATTACAAAATTACATTTATATTGCAAGCAATAGTTATACTTACGTTTTACTGGCAACTTGTATCCTGAAAGTAATAATAAAGAAATTCACAGGGTGTCATTAAATAATATCCCCTACAGTTACCCAACGAGATAACAACATGCTGGCAAAGTTGCAGGGTGTCATAAAATAATATCCCTTACAGTTGCCCACTGAGGTAACAACATGCTGGCAAAGTTACAGTTACATGTACATAAAATAGTATCCTACAGTTACCCACAGACAGTGGGGAGTGTGTGTGTGTGTGTGTGTGTGTGTGGGGGGGGGGGGGTTCTTGGGGTCAGTAACAAAACCGAAATGGGACAGAGTGTTTGATTTAATACAAAACAAAAGCAAGGTGGGGTGGGGGCAGGTAGCTAAGTAGATATGGGACAATGGTCCTGGCATATTCAAAACTACAATTCATACAAATATCCAATAACAGTTTTGGGCTCATAAAACATAACACTTTTAACACGATAATGACAGTATTAACCAAGTCCATTAAATAGGTCAAGGTCAGTGATGTAAACTTTTTTTTAGTTGATGGTGATCAGTTTACAGAATCAATAGTATAACTGAAAAATAAAATTGATTAAAAAAAAAAATTCAAACCTGAGCTAAACAAAAAACTATGGTTTTAGAGCCCAAAGTATGGAAATTTAGGTAATTAGCTATATACATTATTTCTATAACATAATATGAATGTGTTTATGAAGTTTAGTCACCAAAATATGTGTAGTTTGTTCAGAAACAGGGAAAAAGCAGAGTTAAACATAAAACTTTAACCAAACCCGAGCTAAACAAAAAACTTTAACCTAAGGTTTTAGAACCCAAAGTATAGAAATTTTGGTAATTAGCTATATACATTGTTTCTATAACATAATATGAATGTGTTTATTAAGTTTAGTCACCATAACATGAGTAGTTTATTCAGAAACAAAGAAAAAGCTGAGCTAAACATAAAACTTTAACCAGCGGACGACTACAACGCCGACGCCACTGACGCCAGGGTTATGACAATAGTCCATCATTTTTTTTCCAAAAGACAAGCTAAAAATGAATTTACTAACCTCCAGTAATTTACTAACCTGCAGTAATTTACTAACCTCCAGTCATTTACTAACCTCCAGTCATTTACTAACCTCCAGTCATTTACTAACCTCCAGTAATTTACTAACCTCCAGTCATTTACTAACCTCCAGTCATTTACTAACCTCCAGTCATTTACTAACCTCCAGTAATTTTGGCCTCCCCTGTGCGACATCCGTTCAGCTTACAGCATTCTTCAAGAAGTTTTTGTCCTGCTGCCCTGTGTATAGCTCCATCCACTTTTACAAAGGAAAACAGCCCAATCATAATTATTATCCATTATTGGGATAGAAGGCAAGGTCACAATAAAATTTTACTCATGTTTGTGCCCCAAATCAATCTTTACACATATGACCATACAAGGACGTATATAGAAGATAGGAAATTGACTAAGGTTTCATGAACGCTCGCATATCCACGCAATATCTCGCGAAATCTCGTTTTCAATTATCCATTCATCTCAGGAATACCTTTCAAAACTTCTTCTTTGCACAATAAAATTTTCTACTGAATGAGACAATTCCCAGCAAATTGTGTTTAAAATTGTTGAAGTACTTATAATTACAAAATTTGTATCCTGCAACCTAAAGAACAAGGAAAGTACTTAAAATTTTACTTCATACTGCAATATTTTTAATTCAAGATTATTTTGCATGTTTAAAACATCCAACAACATCTAAGGTTACACATATACAACTTATGTTTTATGTATAAGAAATCAGTTTCCTGTAAAATTTGAATGTTTAATTTGCCTTATTACTAATTCTTCGCGTGCTGTTTTATCATTATTAAGTAGAAAGATATAAGTTTCCTATCCTTCTATTTAAGTCCTTGGAACATTATAACCATATGAAGATATTATTTTTATAGGACATGAATTGTTTTACTTCAAATTTTAAACAATTATTACAAGAGATTAATCTGTTTACAAAAATAACGCCGCTATCAATAGGAAACCAAGCAGGTTACACGTCTGACTATCAAGTCAGGGGACGTGAGTTCGAATCCCCGACCAGCAAGTCTCCGTGATGATTGATATACATTATTGTGTCTCATTATAATTGGTCTCTCATCGTGAATTCAAGTGGAAAAGTTATCAGTTACTTGCGGAGATGGGGTGTGTTTGAGCACTGGTTAACCAGTCGGGATCCCAGGAAACAGTGGTTAGGTTAACTGATCACCTGTTTAGCCTTGATGACATAAAAAAGATGCTAATGTTCAATCAAACAATCAGTTATACTATACTCTTTACATACCTCCGCCTCCACCAAGAAGACTGTTGTTGGCGGCATTGACAATGGCGTCGATCTCCAGCTTAGTAATGTCTCCTCGCCACAGAGAAATTTTCATGTTGAGCAGCTCATCTACTTCCTCTTCTGTCGGGATGATGTGTTTAGCTACAAGGAACAGTTTAAACTCAACAATAAAAACTGTTGTGGAATAGAACCTACTCATTAAGGGAGAGGGGCACCAGCACGTGTCCCCCTAAAAGTTGTCAATTCCTGATATTACATTGACTTAAATTCTGGTGCTACTCCTCACCCATTATTCCGCTCCTTAAAAAAAACAATGCACTTTAAATGTTTAAAAAAGACTAAAAATAACCAAAATACAAATGCTTTGATAGTTCACTTCTGCCAAAATATGGAAAAAAAAAATACATGTATTTTAATAAGAGTGGTAAAATGGAAACAGAATTACCATTTTAAGAATAACAAGAGGTTGCCACTAACGTGGTCATATCCCCCGCCACCTCGTTAACCCTTAGAGGCATTTCCAGAGTGGATTTAAATTATGCAAAATGAAAAAGTTGCTGAGCACATAAATCACATGTGAGTACTGGTGGATGTTCTAAATCGAGCCATAAATATTTAAGTTATAACCCCAAGACAAAAGAAAAATTATCTTTGATGAACAAACCCAACTCATTTGCATGACACATCGTCTTGGGCTGGTTAGCATTTGTGCCAATTTATTTTTAAAATTCACAACTAAAGAAGATACGGTCCGAACAGCAGTGGATGGATGGATGGATGGATGGATGGATGGATGGATGGATGGATGGATGGATGGATGGATGGATGGATGGATGGATGGATGGATGGATGGATGGATGGATGGATGGATGGATGGATGGATGGATGGATGGATGGATGGATGGATGGATGGATGGATGGAGCTGTGACCTTCGACGAACAGACCCAAGTCAGTCGGATGACACATTGTCTTGTCATAGTGAACATTTGTGCCAAGTTATTTAACAAGAGGGCCAAGATGGCCCTATATCACTCACCTGAGTAGATTATATAATACATGTACACTCAAATTTCCAGAAAAACGAGATGGGCGAGTAGTTAGAATTTTGATTTGTTTTGAAGATGTAACAGATGCGTAGAAGAGTTGTGCCATAACAATAATATCCTTGTGTGGATATCTGAATATCAGATACTGAAAAAAAGTTTTCACTGTATATCCATATAAAGAAAACCAGCCTCCCCTCCTGGAGACTATGTTTTTAGACGAATCGCAATGGCTGGAACAAACTTGGTAGAGGTTCCCCCATGGTAAATGTCAGTGAAATAACATCAAAATCAGGTCAGTAGATTCTGATAAGAAGGATTTTGAAGTTTTTACTATTGCTGCCTATATTGTAAACTAGCACCTCACTGTGGCGGTCATGTTTTTAAACAAATCATAACAGCTTGAACAAACTTGGTAAAGGGTCACCCAAGGAACATTTCCGCGAAATTGTTTTAAAATTGATCCGGTGGTTTCTGACAAGAAGATTTTTCAAGTTTTTACTATAGCTTATAAAGAAAACTAACTCCACCCCCTGGCCGCCATGGTTTCTGATAAGAAGATTTTTTATGTTATTACTAGTTAAACTTGCCCCACCCACTGGCGGCCATGTTCTTTGATGAATCAAGATAGCTTGAACACAATTGGTAGAGGGTCACCCAAGGAACATTTCTGTGAAATTGGCCATGTGGTTTCTGACAAGAAGATTTTTAAAGTTTTTACTATAGCTTATATAGTAAACTAACCCCACCCCCTGGCCACAATGTCTTTTGATGAATCACTATGGTTTGAACAAACTTGGTGAAGGGTCCAAGAAACATTTCTGTGAAATTATTTTAAAATCTCGAGAGCCAGTAGTTTCTGACAAGAAGATTTTTCAAGTTTTTACTAATTTAACTTGCCCCGCCCCATGGTGGCCATGTTTTTTGACGAATCAAGATGGTTTGAACAAACTTGATAGTGGGTCACCCAAGGAACATTTCTGTGAAGTTATATCAAAATTGGCCATGTGGTTTCTGACAAGAAGATTTTTAAGTTTGATATAGCTTATATAGTAAACTAACCCCGCCCCCTGGCCACAATGTTTTTTGACAAATCAAGATGGCTTGAACAAACTTGGTAGAGGGTCTTCAAAGGAACATTTCTGTGAAATTATTTTAAAATCGAGCCAGTAGTTTCTGCCAAGAAGGCTTTTGAAGTTTTTACTAATTAAACTTGTCCCGCCGGCCATGATTTTTGACAAATCAAGATTGCTTGAACAAAATTGGTAGAGGGTCACCCAAGAAACATTTCTGTGAAGATATATCAAAATTGACCAAGTGGTTTTAGAGGAGAAGTTGTTAGAAGATAAAAGTAAACAACAGACGACAGACGGCAGACACAAGGCGATCACAAAAGCTAACCTAGCTGTAAGCCTTGAGCTCAGGTGAGCTAAAAAGAGATTACATAATTGTTATAATGACAAAATAGGAAAAAAATAACTTGTTAGTTACACTTTTAATATCAATTTAATACCATATTTTGTCCTAATTTCTTCAGCATACTGTGGCCAGCTCTGTACGGCATCTACCTTTGTAAAATTTTCCTTCTTTCTTTCTTCTGAAATAGACCAAAATAACATGTCCTTCATTGATATCAAAGTAACATTATCATATCTACTCATTTTTATCCTCAAAATTCGCTGAAAAACTGGTGTAATACTGAAATCAGTACATTATATAACCCACATTTTTGCTCAGTTATTTTCATATACAAACGTATAGGTTATTAGTACATTCACCTCTGTGTTTTGCTAAATGTTATAATCTTGTCAACATGAGATTTTGTGAAACTTAAAACAAGCTCTTATTTAAATGAATGATTAATCCAGTTTTATTGAATTTACTAAATAACAAGAGCTGTAAGAGGGACAGCACGCTCTACTATTTCGATGCTGTTCTAAAACAACAGCTTTTTCAGGAAATAAGAACTAAATGGAAGACAATTAATATAAAACTCAACGGTGGTAATATTAAACTATAATCATAATATAATGCTTGTCTGTTAAAAATAAATCAGCAAAATAATTCAACAACACCCATCCCTGCATTTGGGTGTATATTTCTTATGTTTTTAGGGGTCTGGTTATACTTAATATTAGCCTTGAAATAACTGTTTCATAACCATATAAACTTAATGTTTTGATGTTTGTTCACTGTAATAAAGAGGAAATGAAGTAGCCTAGGGGTCCGATTTTTATCCAATTTTTATTTTTTCAATATTTCAGAAAAAAGTGTAGGCACGTGCCTATAATGCCTTTAGGAAGCTACGTGCCTGAAATACTGCAATTGCATGACTAGAGTAATATAAGTTGGTCAAGCATATCAAGAAATACCAATTAGAAATTACCAGAAATAATTCCAGCAAGAATTTAAAATATGCAATATATATACTATCTTCAAATCATATGATAATATACCAGTTCTTTGTTAATGGACCTATAGTCTTGTACCAACACATACAGTTTATCATTGCCGGATATCCTTCCACATTTTAAGTTGTTCATTTCTTCAAATAAACAATATATGCACTAACTTCAAATCATGGGGCAATATATCAGTACACCAGTTCATAACAAGAGGCCCAAGAGGGCCTGAGGACATTCTACTGACTCATAGTGGCCATAGCATTTTTTGAAATTTCACAATATTTACCCTCTTTTGGGGTCCTCTTAACAACGTATGGATAAATGCCCTCACCACACCTATACTGAACAAAAACTTAATTGCAATGAAAAGGAAGTATTTTAAATTCCCATACCATTGATCTGTAAAACAAATATAGTTCCTGTACAGAACCCTTATATAACCCAGCCCCTTCATTTTTCAGAACTTCAATCACCTACTTTTAGTGATTTGTTATGAGCAGAAATGCTTAAGATTTTAAAAAAAAATTTTTTGTACACATGGATGCGAAAATGAAAAAAATCAGTTTTCCCTATAATATTCCTATGTAAAAGTCACATTATAGGGCCCTAATGTATCCCAGCCTCTTGATATGCAGAATCTTCAATCCTTGCTGATGTAAGGATAATTTATATTTAATATGAACTAGTTTAACTGAAAAGCTACTTAGAGGAAGCTTTGTGAAAATTCCCAATTTTAACCTTATTGCCCCACCCACCCCCTCACCCTTTATTGAAATTCAATCCTCTTTATTGAACAAAATCAGATTTATTGTTACTAAACAATGCTTTAAATCTTAAATTAACAACATATTTACACAAATGGAAGAAAAAATGAGAATTTTCCATTTACCCATAGTATTCCTATGTAAAACTCAAAGACCTCTTACAGGGCCTCTATACATCCTAGTGCCGCTTGATTTATATAAACTTGACTGAAAAACTAAAAAAAAATGACTGACAATGTTCAATTTTAACCATTTTTTGACCTCCTACCCTACCCCTTTGAGAAAATCAATCCTTCTTATCAAACAAAATCTTATTTGTTATGACTAATAGATGCTTCAAAACTCAAACTGAATAAAAAAAAGTCATAAATTAATGAAAAATTAAAGGAGAATTTTCCAATTTCCTATAGTACTCCTATATAAAACTCAAAAACCTCTTACAGGGCCCCTATAAATACAAGACCCTTGATTTGTACAAACTTTGAACCCATACTCATTGGGATAATCTATATCAAATATAAACAAATTAGACTGACTGGTTGTTAAGAAGAAGATTTTTGAAAATTTTCTATTTTGACCTTTTTTTTATAAATTTGCCTAAATAGATGAAAAAATGAGAATTTTCTGTTTTCCAATAGTATCCCTATGTAAAATCTAAGTCCCTTTACAGGGCCTCTATAAATATTAGCTACTAAATTCTTATCTACAATCAACCCCTACACATTGGGATAATTTATGCCAAATATGAACACATTTGACATACCGGTTCTTACGAAAACGATTTTTGTAATTCCCAATTTTTACCCTTTTGGGGCCCCTCCTGACCCCTTAAGACAGTGGAACCCAGTCATATTCACAAATCTGAACCTCCTTCACCAAACAATGCTTCTGTAAAAGATATACACAAAATCATTTCCATTTTAAAAAAAAAAAATCAATATTTTATTATGACATGTGTCCCCTAATTAAACCCACGGGATGGGGTCATTTTTAACTCAAGATACACCATTTGAACAAATTTAACAAAACTATACTTGGTTATCATTACTACATAAACATTTTGAAAATCTGCTGGGCCGTTCATGAGAAGTAGATTTTTCAAGTTTTGAACTATTTTTAGTAATGGCGGCCATCTTGAAATTCAGATCGAAAAAAAAAATCTTCTGTATAGTCTCCTATGCAATAGAAACATCCATGTGAAGTTTCAGTTTAATTGGCCTAGTGGTTTCAGAGAGTGCTGCTAACGGAAGACAGACGTCAGATAACGGACAATGCACCATCGCAAAAGCCCTTCTGGCCTTTGACCAGTAAAGCTAAAAATGGATCTTTAGTTGAAATGATCATGTACCAGCATGCACAGTTTATCTCAGCTGGATATTCTTTCATGGAAATGTAAAATAAAAAACTTTCTTGAAAATGAAAAAGTGAATTTTTTAAAAAAAAAAAATTAAAAAAGCTGAAGTGAATAATTATACCTGTGCTCCAGACCAATTAGCGCAAGGCCTTGGACTTGCACTACAAACTTTAACCTTCTAAAAATCTCTACCACAATTTCTAAGTCTAAAATGGCAATAATTCTACCAAAATGCAATCAAGTGTTATGGCTCTTGTCTCTGAGTTTCCTAGATGATGCTGAATATATGTGAAGTTTCATTCATGTTCAATGATAGGTTGATGAAATATGTACCAACTCAAAAACTTGTTAAAACACCCTTACTCAATTTTCAAAGTCAAAAAAGGCCATAATCAATCTCATTAAAATCAGATCAACTTTAAGTTTCAATACTCTACGCACAGCAGATCTTATGGTGTCCCACAGAAGGTCACCTCAGATTGATCTTTCATGTAATTAATATTCATAACAATTCAGCCAGTCAGATAAATCGTTACATTCGCAGTTGATTGAGATTTACATGACATGGCTTGATACATTCTTCCTGGGCTTAGATTCGGCCATAGTGATCTCCCTATGTTGTGTATAAATAAACAAGAAATGTCACTGGTAAGTGTCGCATGCCCCCAAAATGGTCTGTGAAAAAAACGATATATTTTGTAATAGGTAGTGATGTATCCATGAATATCAAGAGTCATGGACTGACATTTGACTAGACACGTCAATTCATGTTGTTGTTTTTTTATATAGCAAAGTGTGACCTTGACCTTTGTGTAACCTTGACCTTGACACTAATATAAAGGTCTGGGTATTTCTACAAGTAAATCCAGCTGATCACTTGTGTCAAGCTATTTTAAAATCCCTACATGTAAAACAAAGTTACAGACCACACAATGAAATATCAAATAAACTGAACTGACCTTGACCTCTGAGGTAAGGTTCTGGGTCTTAACACGACACTTCATCATATCATGTTGATCAATTGATAAATTGAGTGTTTTTGAAATTCATCCATGTATGATAAAGTGACAGACTGGACTTAAAATCTCAAACAAACTCAAAGTGTTGTTAAAATAACTCAAAAGTGGGACCTTGACCTTTGAGGTATGGGTTTGGTCTTACGTGCGACACATCGTCATGTCATCTTGATTAATTGAGCCAAGTTAAAGACAATGTTACAGACTAGACACGAAATATCAAATAAATTGAAAGTGTGACCTTGACCTTTGAGGAAAGGTTCTTGGTCTTACACATGACACTTCATCATGTCATGTTGATCAACTGAGCAGTGTTTTTGAAATTTATCAATAGGTGAAAAAGTTACAGGCCGGACCCAAAATCTCAAACAGACTGATATGCTGTCAAACAAAGTTAAATTGTGACCTTGACCTTTAAAGTGGGAGTTTGGGTTATACGTGAGACACGTCGTCATATTATGTTGATCATTTGTAGCAAGTATTTATAGAATTCATGTATAGATGCATGGCAAAGTTACAAGCCAGACACGAAATCTCACACAGATTCAAAGTGTTGTCAAACAAACTCAAAGTGTGACCTTGACCTTTAAGGTACAGGTGCGGGTCTTACACGCGACACGTCATAATGTTAAGTTGATCATTTGTAGCAAATATTAACAAAAACCATCCATGCAAGACAAAGTTACAGGCTGGACACGAAAAACCTGACTGAAGGACGGACAGATGGATGGACACTGCAATTACTATATGCCAGACCGCGGCGTGGTCTAGCGGTAGAGCGTCCGCCTCGCATGCGGAAGGTCGTGGGTTCAATTCCCAGCCGGGTCATACCAAAGACTTTAAAAATGGTACTGGAAGCTTCCTCGCTTGGCGATCAGCATTTAGAGGAGAGTTCTAGGTCTGGTAGGTATAATGTGACTGGGTGGGGTATCATACCATGTGTCTGCGGCATGATACTCCAATGTGACAGCGCTTAGAATACTGTCTCAAGTAGACACCGTCGCGATATGACTGAAAAATTGTTGAAAGCGACGCTAAACACCATACAACAACAACATACTATATGCCACCCCAAAAATTTTGAGGGGGCATAAAAAGTCCCGCTATGATCCCTGATTTCTCAAATTTCTGAAAATCATTTACATTTAACATGGGCTTAGCCATACTGTTTTCGTTGTAACAATTATAAACGCATGATAATCACACATGGTATTTGTTATATTCTTCGTTGGATGGTGGCCGATACAATACGAGATGGACTCTTTGGTAGATTCTTTATTTAGGACTTAAACCACATGGTCATGTTATTATCCACACCGGTTTACAGATTCCGGTACAGTATAAAACAGCTTCCGGTACAGTATAAATTCTTAACATAAATCATCGGATGAGTGGATACAACAGTATTATGATCCAGCTAAATTTAGATTTCTCTTCGATGAAATCATCTTTTACTTCCAACTTCAGAACTTTGAAGGCAATGCTTTGATTGGCTGGCTGAGAAGTCAATCTGAGGTGACTTGCTAAGAGTATGGAAGATTCAAAGTTGATCTGATTTTAATGATATTGGACAATAATTTTTCCAAAATGCAACCCATAGTCATGGTTCTGGTCTCTGTGTGTTGGACGGTTCTGTTGATGATGCTGTTCACACATGTGAAATTTCATTCATATCCAATGAGTAATTGCATCGATATCTTAAAAGATAAAAAACTTTAACCTGATACATTGGTCATTTGAGTTAAACTTTTATAACTTTAGTTTACACAAGTTGAACATTGTATTTATAATTTAACATGCCCTTTTCTTCTTCTTCTTCAAATAATGTACAGGGCCCACTCTGAGGCATTGTTGTACATTTATGACTGTACAAGAATGATGTGAGGCGCGAACTAGTAATGCAGGTTTAAAAAGAAAAAAAAACTTTGTATAGTGTGGGGTATGATATTAATACTGCACAAGTCCCCCTTGAATGCCTCCAGTTTGGACGCTGTGGCCAGGTGCTCTGATAGTTGGTTCCGCAGCTGTGTAGCTCAGGGGAAGAAGGAGTGGCGAAGATAGTCTGTTCTGCAAAATGCTCTTTTGACTTTATTAGCTTTAGTTATTCCTACACTTAAACTCAAAAAACAATTATGAGCATACTTCATCTAACTTCATACGTTCTTATTCCTTTATTTTATTATCAATAAACAATGGGCAATGCAGCTTGTTAACGAGTATATGATAATTATAATTAAGAGCTATAGAAAATGTCAACATTCCGTTCCGACATTTTTATAAGCACTTTGTTTGAAGATATTTTCACAATCTATTCCATTAACAGACATTACAATACATACTTTCGGTTTTATATATAAGAATCAACAATCCTTAAAAAACTTGCAGTACAGTACACTAGTCTGACATGCTGCTTCTGAATAAAGACGAGTTTCTCCTTAGACAGCTCATCGGATATTGAAATAATAAAAAGCTGTACATCCACGACTTATTTGAATATCATGCAAATAGGGATAATTGCACAAGCTACTTATTAACAACATTGTCAAAGGCAATATTAATACAGCACATCACTGCGAAAATGCTGTTAAGCCTCAATTTATTTATTGAGAAAGACGCACATACTATGATGGAGCGTATGAATCAATAAGAATAAGTCATACCTTTGATATGTTTCTCTTTCTTTGCCACATCATTTCGTGTAATAGGTTTGGTATCGCTCCGAAATATGTTTCCCATTTTATCTTTCGTTTTCTTGTCCTCAGTTTTATCTTTCGTTTTCTGGTTGTCAGTGGACATTGCTCTGCAATTCATTGGAATCGAGCATACACCAACAGCTACCAAAGCGGTGACAGTTGCCAACGGTACTTTCAGTGGCAACTTGCACGCTTTAAGGGCATGCTTGGATATAAAGTGTTTGTAAACTAATCGTAACATACGACTTAAATTGTGTATCCGCCTAAATATTATTTGTTTCGTTTTCGAATACTTCCTTTCTGAATTCAACAATTTACTCGAGTTTAATGTCGTATTCCTTAATTGCATTGGTTGCCGCAAGTGCCTAACCTCTAGTAAATTTTGTTTTACCGAACTTGCCCAAAATGAAAATACGGGCCACTCTAAAACACTAACTTTTATGTAAATATCAGCTATGGGCTGACCAAATTATGCGGAAAACGCTGAACGAGTCAATACTATTTTCATTGTAAACATTTTTTTGTTTAAATTTATGTTTACGTTAAATAAGTTGTTTTTTAATAATATACATAAATATAATGTTCCTCGGTTTGTTTTATAGCTTATTTTTCAGTTCAAAATCGGAAGAAAACGATGACCAAATCCGAGTTAGACAGGAAAACGTTGACCAAGTTAATAAAATACTTATTGTAAATATGTTGTATTCAAAAGTTATATTTTTATGTAAAATAAGATTTTTTAACAACATAAATAAAAAAAAATATTTATCAGAATTTTGTTTTAACAGCTTATTTTTCAGTTCAAAATATGAAGAAAACCAAATCCGAGTTAGTCAAGAAAACGCTTATAAAATAGCAGATGTTTATTTTAATAATTTATTGTTAGGCTCAAAATATATAATATAAACAGCTATGGACTTACCAAATTATGGGAGGAAAACGCTGACAAAGTCAAAATATACTTATTGTTAACATTTTTTTTAAAACAAAATTCTGATTGATATTGTTAAAAGCATCTCATTTTACATAAAAATATGGTCAGTTTTTTCCCAAGGACTTGTATAATTCCTCGTTTTTTTTCTTCATATATATACAAGTCCTTGATATTTTGAACTAATAAAATCCCACAAACATATGATTATAACTTTTATGTATATTTTCAAATACATCTTATAAAACTTAATTTGAAATAAACAATGTTTCCAATAGAAATATTATTGACTTGGTCAGCGTTTTACAGTGGCCCTGAAAATACTCTTCAAAATGAAGTCGTTTCCTGTTTTACATTTCGTACTTTTTCAATTCGTAATCGAACATGGCTATACTAAATAAACTGTAATTTTAAGACAGTATGGAGAAAAAAACCGTTAAGCGTCGCGGTGGTCGCCCAAACCGTGGAGGTCGTGGTAATCGTGGTGCACCGCGCGGTGGACGTGGGTCAGGGCCGCCATCGAATCGCTCTCGGGGTCGTGGAGTCGAAACTCGTGGGCAACATCATGGACATGGTGGAAGGAAAGGTGGTGCCGATTTAATGGCAGAATATGAAGACGATTTATATGATGATGATGGCGATGATGGTGATTTTGGTCTACAATTTACAAATAGTGCCAAGCATGAAAGACCATCAGACAGAGGTGGGCGCGGTAGAGGATCTGGGTTTGGGCCACCAGCCTCTCGTGGTACTGCTGGTCACAGAGGGTCTTTTGGCCACAATAGGTGAGGCTTTGCAATGGGGGAATGTATTATGAAAGAAAATGTTTCTGTAAAAGTATAGAAAAAAACGTACAAAATGTTGCTCCCAAAAAGTGAATCAAAAGTCACACATACGATGCGGTTAATATGTAGCGTGTTCTTAGTGAACTTTGACTTCTTAAAATAAAATAAAATAAAACATCAGCATCGTACAATAAAATTGTTAAAAAGTGTTTGTTTACACAAATCACGAACTGGTGTTGTGCATAAGTTGTGAAAATTGTTTATGCATATATTTTCTTGCATAAAATTGCATTGAAAAATAGGGGGTGGGGGTTAGAAGCGCGAAGTTATAGCCCCTTCAAACTCTGTCTCACTCTGACACACCATGCCATGATGGCTCCTTGACAGTTCTGAGGGTGTCTGTCCTTCCATTGGTCTTGTTCATCCAAAAAAAGATGTTGTCTGTTTGTCATATTTTCTACATTATTGCCCACAATAATATCAGTTGGAAAAATGTATTGACCAAGATTGGTACTTCCTCCTTCATATATAATACTTCTGGAGTTCTGGCCAAAATGATTGTTATTGCTCTTTAAGTTTAATACCAATTATTTTAATTAGTCCTCTGTGGTTGAGTTGTATGAGACATGGTCTCAAGATCTCATCCCTCACCAGTGAGGTCATGGGTTTGAATCTGGTTGGTTTGTACTTAATGATTTTAGACTGATTGCGAAGAAAGCTCAAATCTTATAACTATGAACAGCTCTCAAGTCCGCTACCTGGGTAAAACCAGTACTGAGTGTTGTTTTTAGAAAGGTGAGGATCCAACCTGCAACCTCAGGTGTGAACAACCAACACTACCACCCAACTGAAAATGATAAATTTGAAAATTTGTGATGTCGGCTCTGTGATGTATGTTTCATCTGTTGTGCCAAATTTCTATTCTGCTTATCTGGTCTGTCCCGTCACTTATTGTTTAATGTTCGCCTTGATTTTATCAACCAACACAATATCCCCACCCACAAAAGATTTTTTATTTCACTTTTTTTCACATTACAATATTTTTTTTTCATCACAGGTTTGATCCTTAGGCAATGTCTAATTTGCTCAGTCCATGACCTTTCTGAAGTTTTTAAGAGAGGAATATGAATTCACTGTTGATTTTATAATACTGTAATGTTTCTGCTTTCTAGGAGAAATCCAGTTAAAGTTACTATGCAGCACTTGCATATGAGTACTGAAAACCAGGAAATGGTGAAGGGAATGCTAAGGGATCTCCATGGAAACGATGTGGACATCAACAGGTAATGTAAGCTTTAATATGGAAAATGTTATAGATCAATAGAGAATCTTTATATTGTCACAATATATAGATATAGAAGAAAATTCAGGTTGGTGAGCACTTTTGGAGATAGTGAATCAAAAAAACTTTCAATGTGTTAGTCTGTGTATTTCATGCCTAAATGTAAGCTAGATAAATTTTGTTGAGCCAGCAATGAGCTTGATAAAGTCATCACTGTTAAATGAAGGTTTGGTGTATGAGTGGCTTCCTGTCTAAGTCTTATCCAGGTGATAACTTTTTCTTTCATAGAGGGATTTTGAAATAATATGGCACAAATGCTCATCATTATCAGATGATGTGTCATGCGCAAGATTCAAAGGTCAAAGTCACACCTAGAGGTTAAAGGTAAATAATAGGTACAAAATTTCATGTCCACTGCATATAATATCATGGCACAAATGTATATCATAATCAGATGATGTGTAGCATACATGACTCAGAACCATAGCTCAAAGATCAAGGTCACACTTAGAGGTTTAATTATTTTATATAAAGGTATGAAATCAGTACAAAATTTAGTGTACGCTTGAGGTCTTGTAAACCATTTGGTAGATTTTGAAATAACATGGCACAAAATGTTCACCATAATCATATGATGTGTTGCACGCAAGACTCGGTGTGTGACGCTCAAAGACCAAGGTCACATTTAGAGGTTCACGGTGAGAAATAGCACAATTGTGTGTACGCTTCATATCCTGTAAACCACTTGCCAGATTTTGAAATGACATGGCATAAATGTTCACTACAATCAGACCCAGTGCAAGACTCAGGTCAATCGCTCAATGTTAACAGTGACCTTTAGAGGTTAAAGGTCAGAAATACATACAATACAAATTTTGTTTCCGCTCTATATCTTGTAAACCACTTGACACATTTTCAATTAACATGACACAAATGTCACCATAATCAATAGACACACAATGTGTCTTACACAAGACTCAGGTTCATAGCTCAAAGGTCAATGTCACACTTAGAGTATAAAGGTCAGAAACAGGTACAAAATTCTGTGTAACATGCCATAAATATTTACCAAAATGAGACTACGTTTGTACTGGTGGGCTCATCATTGTACTCCTTGGACTTCTAGTTATAAATTTAAGCTAATAATTTTAGTTTAATTGTGAAGAAAGTTCAGAGCTTTTAAGAAATTCTGTTCAGTCAGTTGCCTGGGTAAAACCAATACTGAGTGTTGTTTTACAGAGGTCATAAGGTCAAGTCTTGGATAAAATTTTAAATCTCTGCATGAGCAGCCAACAGTATCCACTGTACTACTGCCCCTTTTGATATTATAATTAGTGGATAGAGCAAAGCTTTAGTTCTCTGTAGACATATTAACTTTTATTGGGGGAGTGGGGGGTCAAAAGTAAAGGTGACAATGATGTTTGATTTCATATTGTTTTCAACATGTACCAGTATGTTAGATATAACATGATTGGACTGACTTTATAGGTGTTATTGTTGTCAGCAGTTAGTTTGTTATTTTTGTCAAATAAAAATAGAAATATATGGTAAGAGGGAAATAGGGAAACAATCATATTATTTTTTTTTTTAATAAATAGACATAAAATAAAGTATGTAAAATATAATAATTTCTTTATCATACAGTGAAGATGAATATGAGGAGTTGGATTACAGGGCAGAGAACCAATACTGGATTGCAAATAATCGTATGCAGATTGCCGACGTGTCAACAAACGCGCTGCCAGAGCAGGAAGGTGACGAATATGAGGACATCACTGTTAGTTCATTAGCTGTTAATAAACTTTCCAGGTACATGTATATATTTAACTTTAATGGCACACTCACCCTGTGTTGCTGTTAGTTCATTGGCTGTTTATAAAATTTCCAGCGTCATATATATAAATTTGTTTAACTTTTATTAGCTGATCCTGTGTCTGTTATCTGCCTGTTTTTTTGTTGTGTGCACTTTAGCACCCGCATTTTTCATTGAATCTTCACCAAACTAATATAGTGGTTAACCATTATATCTCTGACAAGTTTTTGCACTGACTGAATCAAGTAATTAATGTCATCATTGCTTAGTCAGTAGCTCGTCTGACTATGAATCCAGGGGTCATGAGTTTGAATCATGCCCGGCCACAGTCTCCGTGATTATTAATATACAACATTGTGTCTCATTGTCATTAATCTCTCACTGCTGATTCAAATGAGAAAGTGATCTGTTACTTCCAGAGATAAGAAATCTCTAGTACTTGTTAATATTTCAAAATACCAAGAAAGAGTGTTAAGGTTAACTGATTGTCTGTTAGTCATCGATAGCATAAAAATGATGCATTTCCTTCATTAGTACCCAGGAAGGCATCAAATTGTAAGAACTGGTTTTATAATCAATAATAAATAAATAAGTTCTAACTAACATTAAACCGCGATCTCAAAAAATCATTGTCTTTTTGTCACATTCTATGCATATGTATTTAATAATGATTGCATGGTTTTATTTGAACATAATAATTGTTATTAAAAATAAAACAACTAACTATTTCATGCTTTTTTCATTTTTAAAATTTATTAGGTATGGTTTTCACAAAGCAAGATGCACTGAAGCATTACAAATCTGTGACGGCGACCTTGGAACAGCCCTTGAGTATCTTCTAGCAGAATGCTTTGACCTTGACAAATCTGAATCTGATGATGTCGCAGAAGATGAGGATGTTTTAGAACAGAGGAGTGATGAAATGCTTGCCTTGCAATCAATATTTGAAGACAAGTTCAGTGAGAGAATTCACAATAAGGTCTGGATTTTAAAAATATGTCTTCCTCATCTGGATAAGATAACTTTTCCCAAGAGAGAAAAGAGGGAAGAAAAGGACAATAAAGATATATGTAGATTTTATTTAAGAGGTTTTTGCAAATTTGGAAGACGTTGTCGATCGATTCATGACAAACCAACAAGGGATGGAGCTAGTTCTGATGGTAGAATTGATGCATCTGATCAAGAGTCAGAATATGAGGTTGAAATCAGATTTCCAGCTGGAAACAAATATCCACAGGAAACTCCATGTATCGCGTTTTCCTCAACATCAAGAATTGATAAGCATATCTGTCTCAATATTACAAAACACATGATGGAAGAAGCAAAGGCAATGGCGGAGAACCAAGAACCATCAGTGTTCACTGTCATCAGTATGCTAGATGATGAAAAGTTTCTTGACGATGTTGTGAAAGAATCTCCACACGAATTCAGCTTTTCTCCAAACAGTAAGAGCTGGAAAAAGCGTGCTACAGATGGGAATGATAAAATCAGTGCAGGCTTAAGTGATATCACCAGTGATGCTGAAGCTGATAAAAAGCTAGCTGCTTCAACAAGTACTATGTTGAAAATGGCGACAAGTGACTCCAAGAAAAATATGAAAACTAATATTGCCTCAGAGAAAAATGAAAAAGTTGAAATGAAAAAGTCAAGTAGCAAGGAGGCTGTTAAGAAAATTAACCCAGCAGAAATTTTAAAAACTAACAGACGATTGATTGATGACTTCAAAAGGAAAAAGGTAAATATACAACCAGTACATCTTGTATCTTGGCCCCTATATTCACAACATATCTTCCATTGAGTATGCACACAAGTTTAAATTTTAAAAATTAAATATGGCACAAGCTTAGATTTTTAAAATTGAGTATACACATAAGCTGAAATTTTAAGATTGAGTATGCATACAAGTTGAAATGTTAAAACTGAGTATAAACATAGGCTGAATTTTAAAATTGCATATGCGTACAAGCTGAAATTTTAAAATTGCATATGCATACAAGCTGAAATTTGAAAATTGAGTTTGCATTTAAGCTGAAATTGTGTACAGATCGAACACCTTACTTATAATCCACTACACTGATTTTACACCATGCCTATAATCCACTACATTGATTGAACACCGTACTCATAATCCACTTCACTGATCGAACACCATTGTATATACACATGCTGAATATTTTTAAAATTGAGAATTCACAGAATTCACAAGGTTGAAATTTTAAAATTAAGTATGCACACAAGATGAACTTTTAGAATTGAGTATACATGTACAAGTTGAAATTTTAAAATATACTCAAAATGCTTTTATTTTCTCTTTAAAAGTAAGAAAAAGCATAAGCTTTATACGTCATATACTATTTGAGTAGCCGGGCCCGATTAGCTCAGTCGGTTACGCGTCTGACTATCAATCCAGGGGTCGTGCGTTTGAATCCCCGCCTGGCAACAGTCTCTGTGATGATTGATATACGACATTGTCTCATCATTCGTCTCTCACCACTGATTCAAGTGGGAAAGTTATCAGTTACTTGCGGAAATGGGGTGTGCTCGAGTACTGGTTAATCCCAGGAAACAGTAGTTAGGTCTGTTAGCCCTCGATGGCATAAAAATGATGCTAAATATTCAATCAATCAATCTATTTGAGTAATGCCCAGACTATTACACAGTCAATTATGAACAAAGCAAAAGAGAGTTAATAATAATGAAATTAAAACTGCATTGAAACAATTCTATTATATTGTATTTTCAGACCTCTGGGAAATATGAAAGAATGCTGGCACTGAGACAGAAGCTTCCTGCGTGGGACAAACAAGACGACATTCTTCAAGTTGTTGAGCAGAACCAGGTGGTGGTCATCAGTGGCATGACTGGGTCTGTCATACTATGCTTCACTTTTTATACCCCCATTATTTGAAGAATGGCGAAGGTCAATAAGTGTTACCCCTGTCTGTCTATTTATTTGTCTATCCGTCGATCTGTCCATCAGTTAGTTTGTCTCTGGTCAAGAATTTCTTTAAAAGTCTACATATTTAATTAATATTTTGTGTGTACTGTATAATTATAAAATACAGTTCGAGTTTGATATTTGTCAATGTACATCAAATTTTACAGGAGTTAAGTCCCCTTTTCAATTTTTATTTTCAGAGAAAAAAGGTTTCCAATTAATAGATTGATTGATTGATTGATTGAATATTTAGCGTCATTTTTATACCATCGAGGGCTAATAGATGATCAGTTAACCTAACCACTGTTTCCCGGGATTAACCAGAACTCCAGCACACCCCATCTCCGCAAGTAACTGATAACTTTCCCGCTTGAATCAGTGGTGAGAGATGAATGATAATGAAACACAATGTCGTATAGCAATCGTCACTGAGACTGTTGCCAGGCCGGGGATTCGAACTCACCAACCCTGTATTGATAGTCAGACACGTAACTGACTGAGCTAATCGGGCCTTGCCTGATCAATAGAGGTGGCAATCGTGTTGACAGATACATTTTTGGTTGTATAATAGCCCATGATTTCATAGCATGTGTATAACCTTTCATTTATGGTGATAAATGTTTATCAATATTGACATTGCATTGTGGGTAGGGAATTGTGGGGTTGATCCCCAGTCGGGTCATACCAAAAGATTTGAACAATGGCACAAAAGTTTCCGTGCTTAGCACTCAGCATTTTGAGGATAGTTCCAGGTCTGGTCAGCCCGGTATGCAGCATAATACTCCATTGTGGCAGCGATCAGAATATTGTCTCAAGTAGACTCTGCCAAAATATGACTGAAAAATTGTTGAAAGTGACAATAAACACCATATAACAACAATATAACAACAGTTGTTGAATTTGTCGTAGAAACCAAAAAATGTATGCTAGGTGTTATATGTCAGAATAATGATGGTTATAATGTCAGAATAATGATGGTAATAATGTCAGAATAATGATGGTAATAATGTCAGAATATAGTCTTATGATTTATATTTTTATATTTACTAATGCAATAGTGTCCGGTATAGATATTTAGATGACAGATCCAAACCACTGTTTTCCGGGATCCTGGAATGTAAACCAGTACTCAAGTACACCCCATCTCCACAAGTAACTTATAACTTTCTCACTTGAATCAGCAGTGAGAGAGGAATGATAATAAGGCAAAATGTCGTCACAGAAACTGTGGCTGGAAGGGAATCAAACTTGCGGTCCCTGGACTGATAGTCAGACACGCTGCCTTTTGAGCTAACTGGGCCTAGATTATTTAAAATTGATATTTAAAATACAAGACTACATCACTACATAAGTTTATTTCTCGTTGCATAACTTACATTTCATTCATTTCACCGTTAAATAGATACATAAAAAACATTTGTAATCTCCTACATTTACTCATAGTCTCATGATAATTGTTTATAACACCACGTTCAAGTTGTTAATGATAAGACATGTTTTTGTAGATGTGGTAAGACAACTCAGGTGCCACAATTTATCCTTGACCTTTACTTGACCTCTGGCGACCTTCACCTTTGTAACATACTATGCACCCAACCACGACGTATCTCAGCAATGGCAGTCGCAGAGCGTGTGTCAGAGGAAAGAGCTGATACGCTTGGCAGAATTGTGGGATACCAGATCCGGCTGGAAAAAATGCAGGTGTAGTAATAAACTTGTTTCGTCTACTGTTTTAAAGATCACTACTTTGATTTGTAATAACTTGCAGAAATTTACTTTTTTTTAATTATGATTATATCATATATGTTACAGTTAAGCTTTGTTAATTATTTATGGAAACTTTCAGACAAAAAATTATAAAAACACAATTTGTCATATTTAAATAAAAACCTGAGGTCTCTGAACCTCTACAAAACTTCTGAGTTGATGTCTCCATTGAACAAAAAAATTGTATATAGTTGGCTGATTTATTTCCCTCACATCAGTAAAATGACCTGAATAATGCCCCCCCCCCCCCCCCCCCACTCCCCTACCACCCCTGTATTTTTTATTGACAATTATTTTAAAGAAACATGCATTATTTTTTATATAGACTTTTACTCAGGTTCTTGCATCAAATCCATCTTTACATCTGGGAATGTTAAAGGAAATTTATCAGGATTTTTCAAAAATATTAAAATTGGCTAAAAATAGTATAACATGCCTGTATATACTCACTGAGTCCATATTGCCTAAAAGATATTTATTTAAACAAGCCAAAATAATATATTGAAAAGGGCTTTCCTAACTTGGGCTACGTGCCTATGTTAGACTAAAATAGATTTCCTTGCTTAAAATGGCAACATATATTGTGACATATTAAACGAGTCACATGAATCAATTTTGATTTCAGTTTGATCCGTTATACAAGTTTACACTTAGTATAATGTGTTTCAGAGTCAGAATGACAATGAGAAGGTCACCTGTTTATTTTTTAGAATTTTTAGATTTCGTTTCAGTTTACCACTCCAATTTACATATTAATTTTGTCACGTTTTGGTGGAATTGGCATAATACTAAACTATTAGGTTTATATTTATCAAGTATAATGAGATGCTTTTTATCCATTTTGATAATTATTTTATTTTTTAAAACATTTATAGCATTTTGTCCTGATACACTCCTTTTAAACAATTTGAAGACATTAATCTCCAAGTATTATTATCTGAAACTGAAAATTTTAAAGATTATTAACATTTTTGATAAATCTAGTCAAATTATGATAGTGTTTTATGGCTTGCGGGATGCACTACACTATAATTATAAAGAGTATTATACATATGACATTTATATTTTACCTGGATGTTTCAGTCTTCCATGACGCGGTTGTTGTTTTGCACGACGGGTATAGTTCTACGTCGCCTGGAAGGGGACACAACTCTAGATGGTGTGACACATCTCATCATTGATGAGGTACATGAACGATCAGAGGAGAGGTAACAATTATCTGTAGTAAATGACTTTATCATTAATTGGACGTAAGTTTAACTGCAGTATCAGTCTAGAGGTAGAGCGTCTGCCTTGCATGCAGAAGGTCGTGGGTTTGATCCCCGAGCGGGTCATACTAAAGACTTGAAAAATGGTACTTAGTCTAGAAGCTTTATCGGGTCGCACTGAACATTTAGAGGATAATTCTCGGTCTGGTTTGCCTGAAGTCGATATAATGTGACTGGCTGGAGTATCATACCATGTGTTTGTGGCATAATTATCCAGTGCGGCAGTGCTTAGAATATTGTCTCAAGTAGACACTATCGGCAATATACCTGAAATATGTTGAAAGTTTGTGAAAGTGATGCTAAACACCATACAAGCAAACAAATTGATATAAATTTGATAAGTGAATCTCATTAATTTGTATTGAACAACTGAATTTCATCATACCAATGTATCAAATGTTTAATTTTTATTAACTACATGTGTTATTTGACCTTGTGGTCCATGACACCATCTCACAATCATTTACAAGTCACTGCCTAGGTCCCAATGGTTCGAAGGCAGCTTATTCCAATAGCTTTAATTGAGAAAGTTTATCTGTTACTTTGATGGTGGTTCTACTTTGATTTATAGTGAGGTTTTCCTTCACTAGTGAATGTGAATGCAGAAAAAAAACTTAAAATGTTCATTAGTTTGTGTGACCGCGGCGTGGTCTAGTGGTAGAGCGTCCGCCTCACATGCAGAAGGTCGTGGGTTAGATCCCCAGCTGGGTCATACCAAAGACTTTAAAAATGGTACTAGAAGCTTCCTCGCTTGACGCTCAGCATTTAGGGGAGAGTTCTAGGTCTGGTCGGCCCGGTGTCAGTATAATGTGACTGGGTGGAGTATCATACCATGTGTCTGCGGCATGATACTCCAGTGTGACAGCGCTCAGAATACTGTCTCAAGCAGACACCGTCGTGATATGACTGAAAAATTGTTGAAAACGCCGCTAAACACCATACAACAACAAAATCATTAGTTTGCAGAATGATCAAAGGCAAAATTGTATTATTTCCATACTGAATAGCATTAACATGTACCCACAACATGGACCTACCTTTCTTGGCTGGATCTACATGTACCAGTATATGTCATCCGATATTTTCTATTTAGTGTGTTCATTTTGCTATTATTGGAAAAAATAAATAATTTAATTTATTTAATTTGGCGCACTGATTAAAGTTAAAATACTGTAACTGTATTAATATTCCATCTGTTTCATGACATAAAATATGCCTGTCAATATCAGCGATCATGTGTAATTTCATTTTCATAACCATTACTTAAACACACATATATTCGCTAGTAACTGACAACTTTCCCACTTGAATCAGTGGTGAGAGACAAATGACAATGAGATGTAATGTCATGCATCAATCATCATGAAGACTGTGACTGGACATGGATTCGAACTTACAACCCTTGGATCAGTAGTCAGATGCACTACTGACTGAGCTACCTAGGTCTGGCATAACACAGGTAAATGGTTGAAAGATGTCCTGTTTGACACATTTGTGATCTTGCTTGATTTTGTTACTTTGTTTGTAGTGATTTCCTGCTGATGTACCTTCGAGACATGCTATCAGAGAGACCAGACTTGAAAATAATATTGATGAGTGCTACCTTAAATGCCAAGTTGTTCTCTGATTATTTTGGTGGATGCCCTGTCATTGACATCCCTGGTAACCATTTTCTCAGATCAAATTGAATAATTACAACAATTACAGAATACTGAATGTATCATGCTTATTTCAAGAATAATTGTTACTCTTTTTCATGTAATTGCCAAAACAATCATTATTCGACAAAACTCTATACTTAATTTGGGTGACATCTTTCCCTGTGTTTCAACATATGACAGGTTATATAAAAATTATGGAGTCCAGTTTTATTGGTTGAAGAAGACTTCAGAATGAATCTGAGTCTGACCACCTTACTTCCACAAGTTACTTGAAGTAACTGGCAAACGTTTTTGGACCAAGCTAATCTTGAATTCACAACTTCAGCGATGATGGTAGATGAACATGAGCAGCCGCTTAGACAAGTCGGCCGTGAAGGATCTTCACCAGGATGAGAAATCAAACTTGGGTACTATCAATGACCATTACGTCTAATATTTTTTTATTGCTTTCATCCAATTAGAATCTTTCATATTAAGATGTAGCTGTACCTTGAAACTAACATCTCATGTACAGATGAGTGCATATTTATTTTACAGGCAGAACATTTCCCGTGGATCAGTACTTCCTGGAAGATGTGGTGGACTTTACTAGGTATGATGACCATTGTCCCTGTTGTTATTCCCTTTCATTCTATACACTACTGACAATTTGTCACTTCTTACAAAACCAGTCTGAAATGTCATAAAAACCAGTCTCAAATGTCATAACAAGCAGTCTCAAATTTAATGTCATAAAAAGCAGTCTCAAATTTTACAAAAGGCATTTTTTAAAGCATTCTCAAATGTCATAAAAAGCAGTCTCAAATGTCATACAAAGTAATCTCAAATGTTATCAAAAGCAGTCTCAAATGTCATAAAAAGCAGTCTCAAATGTCATAAAAAGCAGTCTCAAATGTTACAAAAGCAGTCTCAAATATTACAAAAGCCATCTCAAATGTTACGAAACAAGTCTTAAATGTTACAAAAGCAGTCTCAAATGTCATAAAAAGCAGTCTCAAATGTTACAAAAGCAGTCTCAAATGTTACGAAACCAGTCTTAAATGTTAAAAAAGCAGTCTCAAATGTTAAAAAGCCATCTCAAATGTTACGAAACAAGTCTTAAATGTTACAAAAGCAGTCTCAAATGTTACAAAAGCAGTCTCAAATGTTACGAAACCAGTCTTAAATGTTACAAAAGCAATCTCAAATGTTACAAAAGCAGTCTGTAATGTTACGAAACCAGTCTCAAATGTTACAAAAGCAGTCTCAAATGTTACAAAAGCAGTCTCAAATGTTACAAAGCCGTCTCAAATGTTACGAAACCAGTCTTAAATGTTACAAAAGCAGTCTCAAATGTTACAAAAGCAGTCTCAAATGTTAAAAAGCCATCTCAGATGTTATGAAACCAGTCTTAAATGTTACAAAAGCTGTCTCAAATGTTACAAAACCAGTCTGAAATGCCATACAAATTGTGCATTAGACAATAACCTGTCAGGTATCGACAGTTTAAAACTAACTCATTCATTAGAGCAGTCATAATGTCTGATTTAAGTGCCGGGCTTTCTTTATATTTTTCTCTCTTAAAAAGTTATGTATGGTATTTAATTCTGGAATGGGGTTTAATGCCATTTTCAACACATATCAGGATATATATATTGGCATATCCAGCTTTATTGGTGGAGGAAGACCTCAGAATGAATCTGAGTAGTTGCCATCATCCTGGAAGTAACAGGCAAACTTTCTCACATATTTTTTTTGGACAGAGCCAGGCTCATAACCAGCAACCCCAGTATAATTAGATACCTTAGACCACTCAGCCACAGAGTATCTAGTATATTCTTGAAAACATGCTGAGTACAGTAAGAAACTCTATACTCATACATTTTGTGTAAAAAGTATATTTCTAAATTTACAGCTTATATACATATGTTAAAATGATGGTTTATCATTCACTGTGTGTTGCGATGTTGATATTCATAATACAGCTTTATAGAAAAAAGGAAAATTATACTAGACAAAATAAATAATGTCATTTCATGCAACACAAATCTTCAATAGGACAGTTTGACATTATTATCAATACTGGAATTATGTGTTCACAAAACATAGTGGACACAACCTGTCATTTGTCATGAAGTGAATGTAACTGTTATCCTTTAATACTGACATTTTGTAATAAACATATTATGTATTTATAAAAGTATGGAAAAACCACAACAATCAGTGCTAATTTTATGTTTTACAGCCAGTGTAAAGTTTGGCGTTATTAAAAAATTACCTCAATCAACGATTATTCAACAATTTTTCAGTTAACAGTTGGTAAATGAAATAGACTACTGACATACATGTGTAACTAGATTTTTTCTAAAAGAAAGGGGTAAAATTAAGTTTGTGAAGGGCTCTGTGAACACATTTGGGTTCCATCTATTTTCATTAATTTTGTAGGTTTGTGATGGATGAATCGTCCCCTTATGCCCGTCCTGTGAAGCACATGAATGCAGTAAGGCGGGGCATGCATGAGGAGGAGGGGCTAGAGGATGATGACAATGGTGGCTCCTCCCACAAGGCTAGTGATAGGGTGCAGGACCAGAATCTGTCTGTCAAACAGTTGTTTCTGCGATACTGTGGTAAGTTACTTAGTCTGTAGAATGGACCCAGCTCTCCTGATTTGGTCTGTTAAATAACAGTTGTTACAAACATGCTGATTTGTTATCATCTATCAATATAGTTGGAGGACTCTGATTGGTCAGTGAATTGACATTGGGAAAGTCACATTTCAGCATGTTGATTGGTCACTTTGTTCAGGAAAAGTTTGAATGATGTCATTGTTAAGTAAGCATCCAATAGCTATGAATTGTGGGACAAGCATGGAATTCCCTGCTTTTTCATTGTGGGTTAATAGATCTGATTCAGGAGATATCAGGTTCTGTATGTAGACTATAAGTTAATGGTAAACAAAGTTGTTACAGACTGATAAACAGTGTTGTAACAGACTGGTACACGTTGTTTTGTTTTTTAGAGGCATCGTGTTGAGCATGGGATTGAACCTGCAACCACTGGCGTGAGCCGCAGTTTCAGTATAAAAACGTAACACAGTGAAATCTCCGTTTGGAATGTCCTTATTTCATTCTGATACCTATAAAAGATTCTAATACTCTTTACTCTGCCAGCTTTATATAAAATGGATATTACATGTATGTGTTGTGCAATATTTTTAAGTATATTGTATCCAAAAATGTACTATAAACTTAAAAACAATTTTTTTTTAAAAAAGTTTTAAATATTGTATACAGTAGTTAAAAATATTTGTCAGATGAGTTCTTTTAAATTTACCGTACTTAATTAGTTGTGTTTTTATGTTGTTTATTAGTAAATATGTTTACTTTTGAACACAATTGTTGTTGCAGATTATCATAAATCTACAGTAAAAAGTATGGCCATGATGGATCACACGAAGATCAACTTTGACCTTGTCCTTGACCTTATGTCCTGGATAGTTACAGAAAACCACCAGGATCTAGGGGTAATGATGATGCCATTTATATATACAGGATGATCCTCATATACAAAATTAATCAAACATCAAGCTGTCTGTCAAATGTCTAATATGTAGGGTCCTCCATTGCTGGGTGGTCTAATGAGCTGTCTCAACATAATTTTTCTCTTGCCAGTAAGCTCAGTTGGTAGTCTGACTATCAATCCATTGGTTGTGAGTCTCCGTGATGATTGATATACAGCATGGCATCGTATTGCCATTTGTCTCTTGCTGCTGATTCAAGGACTCCAGGAAAGAATGGTTAGGTTAACTGATCCTGTGTAAGCCAAAAAACAAACAATTCTGTGCTGAGGTTGTAGGTTTGAGCCGAGCTCTGTCCAAGAACTTTGTGTGAGATTTATGTAGTTTGCCAATATAAGCTGATGATTCTACTTGGATTCTTGTATATGCATGATGCCATCTAAGGACTTCCTCTATCAATAAAGTGTAATGCTATATAAACTGATATTTTAAATGTGCGCTTGGAGCATGTGGTCTAGTAGTAGAGCATAGGACTATGAACTGAAGGATTGTGAGTTCCCTCTACTGCCATGGTCAAAACTTTATCCGCATCACTATTCTAATTACTGCTTCTACCTAGGGAAAATTTTGCCTAACGTTAAAAATCGATGTAAAATAAATAAACAATTGATGTGCTGAAAATGGTGTTAAACCACTCCATTCTCTCCCAAATGGTGTTAAACCCCTATTCTCTCCCAAATGCACCAATGCAATAACTTTAATTTTCTTTTCAAACATGTTAATTTTGGAATATTCAATACAATCATATGCAAGTAAGTTATTGTTGTTATTATACATGTATATGTTTTGCTACAGTTTCCAGATGATGGGGCCATACTTGTGTTTATGCCGGGCTATGCTGAGATACAGAGCTTGTTTGATATGTTACAATCCAGCCCTGTGTTTGGTTCCAGAAATAGACACAGGTGTGTAGCACTCCACTCCACTGTATTTTCATAACTGGACTGCATAAATATTATATTGTTTCTTTTCATAATCAAATTTTGGTAGGTATAATAAAAATTATCATTGGTAGGTATAGTTAAATAAGTTAAAACATTTGGAGGGCCAGAGTGGCTGAGTACTAAAGGCACTGTGTCAAAATCACTTTTCTCATGTAATTGAGATTGCTGATTTGTGTCAAAATCACTTGTCTCTTGTAATTGAGTTGCTGATTTGTGTCAAAATCACTTATCTTGTGTAATTGAGATTGCTGATTTGCATTAAATCACTTATCTCGTGTAATTGAGATTGCTGATTTGCGTCAAAATCACTTATCTCTTGTAATTGAGATTGCTGATTTGCGTCAAAATCACTTATCTCTTGTAATTGAGATTGCTGATTTGCATCAAAATCACTTATCTCGTGTAATTGAGATTGCTGATTTGCATCAAAATCACTTATCTTGTGTTATTGAGATTGTTGATTTGCGTCAAAATCACTTGTCTCGTGTAATTGAGATTGCTGATTTGCGTCAAAATCCCTTGTCTCGTGTAATTGAGATTGCTGATTTGCGTCAAAATCCCTTGTCTCGTGTAATTGAGATTGCTGATTTGCGTCAAAATCACTTGTCTCGTGTAATTGAGATTACTGATTTGCGTCAAAATCACTTATCTCGTGTTAATGAGATTGCTGATTTGCGTCAAAATCACTTATCTCTTGTAATTGAGATTGCTGATTTGCGTCAAAATCACTTATCTCTTGTAATTGAGATTGTGATTTGAGTCAAAATCACTTATCTCGTGTAATTGAGATTGCTGATTTGCATCAAAATCACTTATCTCATGTAATTGAGATTGCTGATTTGCTTCAAAATCACTTGTCTCTTGTAATTGAGATTGCTGATTTGCATCAAAATCACTTGTCTCTTGTAATTGAGATTGCTGATTTGTGTCAAATTTACTTATCTCTTGTAATTGAGATTGCTGATTTGTGTCAAAATCACTTGTCTCTTGTAATTGAGATTGCTGATTTGTGTCAAAATCACTTATCTTGTGTAATTGAGATTGCTGATTTGCATCAAAATCACTTGTCTCGTGTAATTGAGATTGCTGATTTGCGTCAAAATCACTTATCTCTTGTAATTGAGATTGCTGATTTGCATCAAAATCACTTATCTTGTGTAATTGAGATTGCTGATTTGCGTCAAAATCACTTATCTTGTGTTATTGAGATTGTTGATTTGCGTCAAAATCACTTGTCTCGTGTTATTGAGATTGCTGATTTGCGTCAAAATCCCTTGTCTCGTGTAATTGAGATTGTGATTTGCGTCAAAATCACTTGTCTCGTGTAATTGAGATTGCTGATTTGCATCAAAATCACTTATCTCGTGTTAATGAGATTGCTGATTTGCGTCAAAATCACTTATCTAGTGTACATGAGATTGTTGATTTGCGTCAAAACCACTTATCTTGTGTAATTGAGATTGCTGATTTGCGTCAAAATCACTTATCTCTTGTAATTGAGATTGCTGATTTGCATCAAGATCACTTATCTCTTGTAACTGAGATTGTGATTTGTGTCATAATTTCTTATCTCATGTAATTGAGATCGCTGATTTGCATCAAAATCACTTATCTCGTGTAATTGAGATTGCTGATTTGCATCAAAATCACTTATCTCGTGTAATTGAGATTGCTGATTTGCGTCAAAATCACTTATCTTGTGTTATTGAGATTGTTGATTTGCGTCAAAATCTCTTATCTCGTGTAATTGAGATTGCTGATTTGCGTCAAAATCACTTATCTCGTGTAATTGAGATTGCTGATTTGAACCCAGCTCAGACCAAATACTTCATCCGAGAGAGAATTTCATTTTATTTCCAAAAATCAATGTTTCTACTTGGATTCATGACTATGCATCTGAGATCTACCTTTACCAATAAAACTTGTTTCCACATATAAACTGTAATACATGTATATATAAAATGGCAAAAAAACGACATGACAAAACCTCACCCCTGTAAATATAATTTTACTGAAATATTTCACTAAAGAAATGTCAAAAGTTCATTAAAATGAATATAAAATCAAATTGGCATCTCGTTGTATACATGTACTTGCTAAAAAGAGACAGTTGTTACATTTATATTTTGATGATAATTAAGTCATATTTACCACTATGATGGCTGTCATACAAGCTGTATGGGTACATAGGATGCTCTATCAAAAGTTCAATAGCATTACTGAAGTCAAGTACCAAACTGTTATCATCTGAAGTCCACACTTCATGTATGTGTATATTTTCTACATGCTCGTTTATTAATTGGTACATGTTTCAGGTTCCGGATCATACCATTACATTCTACCCTGTCATCTGAAGATCAACATGCCGTCTTCTCGTAAGTTATTTTCTTATAAAATTATTTAAAAAGAAGTCATTTGCCTTGATATTTTTTTTATTGAAGGTTATACCACCACAATGTCATTGTTATACTTCATACATGTATATAGCCACTTTAACTTTTCAACCCAGGGGTCGTGAGTTCGAATCCCTGCCCGGCAACAGTCTCGGTGATGATTGATATACGACATTGTGTCTCATTATCATTCGTCTCTCATCGCTGATTCATGTAGGAAAGTTATCAGTTGCTTGCGGAGATGGGTGTGTGCTCGAGTACTGGTTAACCTTTCGGGCTCCTAGAAAACGGTGGTTAGGTTAACTGATTGTCTGTTAGCCCTCAATGGCATAAAAATGATGCTAAATATTCAATCAATGAACTTTAACCTTTAACTAGGCTTTCATGCTGATTGTCTCTGCAGGGCTGGAAAATTCTACTTGTCTAATAGATGAATAGTGGCATGGGAGGACAAGTAACTTTTATAAGAAATTTGAAGCCCTGCTCTTGCAAGTTTGTCCAAATTGTTTGATACGTTTAGGAGTCCAGACAACAAAGTATGACAAACAGACATATGTAAAGGCAGACAAACAATAACCAATCTATATCCCCTCAACATAAATGTTTGGGTGCTTAAAACCTGATCAAAATGAAGTGAAACACAATTTCCTACTGTAAAATGTCGGTTGTTTTTTGTAAAGTAGTAGCTGTTAAGTCAGTAGTATTGGTATACGGTTAAAACATTTGCTGTTTAAATTAAGTGATATATGTGAAAACAATGAATTAACCATTGTTTTGATGCCATTGAGGTCTATCTGAAAATCAGTTAACTTAACCACTCTTTTCTGGATCCTTGAAGGTTAACCAGTGCTCGAGCACACCCATTTCTGCAAGTAACTGATAACTATTCCACTTGAATCAGTGGTGAGAGATGAATGACAATGAGACATAATGTTGTGTAACAATAATCAATTAGAATGTGACCGGAAGGGAATTTGGACATGCCCCCTGGATTGATAGTCAGATGTGCTACCAACTGAGCTAACCAGGCCTGGCATAAAGTGATATAATATATTGTTTATGTTTATGCAGAAAGCCACCAGAAGGTGTTACAAAGATAGTAATTGCCACCAATATCGCGGAGACATCCATCACCATTGATGACATTTGTTTTGTTATTGATACCGGAAAAATGAAAGAAAAAAGGTATGAGCAGGACTCTTTTTAGTTATTTGTTATTTTTAAAAAGAGATAATGATTTTGAATTTAGTAATGTTTACATGAATCATTAAGTTTCAACAAGAGAGATATAATGGTGAACAAAAACCATGTTACTGTTTAAACTTACTTATTTTATAATAAACAACTTTGTAGGCATTAAGAAAAAATATCAACTACCTTTGTATAAAATTCACCGTATTTAATTACGCTTTTAAACTGATCACGTTTTAATATGTAAGGTCATATTACTTTTTAATAGTGAACATGACTTTATTGTTGGCAGAGTAGACTCTCGATTTAAAGTAGAAAGGTAAAATTCTGGCAATTATACTTAATTTACCAAATGTTTCAGTCTATCTTTTCAATATCCCCTTGAAGTCATTTAATCATCTTCTGATAAATGGGCAATTATTTAATGTTAAAAAATCTTATTTCTTATACAAATCACGAGAGTAAAAGGAAGTCATGCATGCATGAACACTGAAAAGCCATATTCTGTGCACATATCTATAACTGTTGGGTGAGATTTTCTTACTAAAATCATAATGTCTTCACAAGATCTCTCTATCTATTGCTGATTGTAATACAATACTTAATCCATCTGTGTATGTCCTATGTTTGTGTCTATGTTCTATGGTTGGTTTATGATGTCATTTATGCTCCTTATCCTGTCCAGATATGACCCAACCAAGGGTATGGAGAGTCTGGATATGGTATGGGTGTCGAAGGCGAATGCCACTCAGAGAAAGGGTCGTGCCGGCCGAGTGAGATCCGGTGTCAGCTTCCACCTGTTTACCAGTCACAGATTCCAGCACCATCTGCTTGATCAACCCGTACCTGGTATGTGAGGAGTTGGGGATTATAATATGACCTTGTGCACCCCAGTGTACTTGCTGTCAGAGATACAAAACAGAGATGCAAAAACATGACAGTTTGCAAACACTTGTTGATTATATACCGCCATCTCTCCATCCCCTCCCCCCCACCCCACACACACACATTTACACATTTCTCATGTAGGTATTAAAAAGTTGTGCTGAAATCTTCACCTGTCCTACCTTGTTAACATGTTCTGTTCAACGTTTGCTCACATTATCAAATTTATTTTTCATTTTTCTGGACACTGGCTCAACCACAAATTAGTGCTCAGTACACATTAAAGTTATGGAACCAGGCAGTTAATGTTTTTGCTGTATAACTGTTTTGATCACAGCCCTGTAATCACTGCTGAGTGAGAACCATTGCTGAGTGAGAACCACTTTAATATGAGAACCACTTACAATGAGGTATATGTCACATGGCTGCAGGTCTTCTCTAACTGTGATTACAGGGTGATAAATATCATGAGTGTAAAATAAAATTTGTTTTTTAATATATAATACAGACTATGATTTTATGTTTATTCTCTACCAGAGATCCAGCGTGCGCCACTGGAGCAAATAGTCCTCAGAATTCGGATGCTTGACATCTTCAAAAGAATACATGTGCAGGTAAATTACATTCCCCCTATTTTAAGGTTTCCTTCAGAAATACTAAAGCAACAATATAATGCATACCTTTATAACTATATTAAACATCGCCAGGAGCATTATATTTTACACTTTTAAGCGGGGTGTGGTCTATATAAGAGACCAAAATAAAAGTTGCAAAACATTTTCTATCCTTTTTATATGCCTCCATCATTTGAAGAATGGTCAAAGGTCATTAAGTGTTTCCCCTGTTCGTCCATTCATTTTTCTTTTGTGTGGCTAAAATTAGCAAAAGTTAACAAAAACTGGTATTTATAGTTCATGTTTATTTGTGTCTGCTATTGCAGGATGTATTAAACCAGCTGCCGGAGCCTCCTGATATTAAAGTTAACAAAAACTGGTATTTATAGTTCATGTTTATTTGTGTCTGCTATTGCAGGATGTACTGAACGAGCTGCCGGAGCCTCCTGACACTGATGCTATCTCCTCGGCTATAAAAAGACTTGAGGTTCTAGGGGCTCTTGATGAAAAGGGGGTATGTGTTTATGTTTATTCCTAGACAAATAGCTATGGTGTTGATACAGAAAAAACATCACTACTCAGGAGAGCTAGGATGGTTTATACAGTCTAAATCACTCTGTATCACACATGTCTTCCTGTGTAAAACCAGTACAAAGCATGTACCGATAAAGTTTCTTATTCAAAGACACAACAAATACTACACATATTTCTTAATGAAGGTAAAACCAACTACCCACCAATCCTAGGTTCAGTATTCTATTACTGGACCATGCACTCCACACAAATACATTATATAGGAAAGTTATCCACTGATTTCACAGTAGCTAGGCACCTTTACCCAGTAGTGAGATACTAGTATGAGCCTGCTGATTGGTCAGTTGCTTTAGGGGAAGTTTAATGATGTCATAGTTTGGTAAACATGTTAGAGTGCTATGAATTGTGGGACTGGTTGGGAAATCCATGCTTTTACATTATGGTATATTAGACCTGAATTGAGAGATATCGGGCACAGGGATAGACTAAGTGTATACTTAGTAAGTTGTATGAACTTGTGTTGCAAATAAAAAATAAATAAGCCCCACTGCTGGAAATATGAAAAATATAGGACAATGTCAACATCAAACATTGCAAAAAAATATTTGAGTATAGTCTAACATATATGTTTTTATGTTGTCTATGCATGAAAATGTATTTCAAGAAAATACCTTAATTCTAATGTGTACATATGATAAAGTTTATACTTTGAACCAGTCAAGAAGTTAAGTCACATTTCATTTGGTTTAGGTGAGAGATCTCTCATATGAAAATCATAGAAATGAGTGTCATAATATGCTTCTCATACAAAGTTCATATGATTCATATGAGGTGCAATAGTTAATATTCGGAACTGATCTGGCCAGGTTTTTCCATGTAGGTACAAACATTACTTATTGATAACTTCTCGTGCAGAAAATAAATTACATGGTCATACATGTAGCTGACCATGTCAAAATTGTAACAGTAAAAATTGTTTGTACTTACATAATTTTTTATACATCTTATTATGAAGTAAACCAAATGTCAAACCTATGCTGGATGAAGCCTATCAACAGAGCAGACCGGGTACAGTTAGCTTAGTCGGTAGTGCATCTGACTATCAATCCAGGGGTCTCAGTCTCCTTGATGATTGATATACGACATTGCTTCTCATTGTCTCATTCATCTCTCACTGCTGATTCAAGCAGAACAATTATCAGTTACTGGCAAAGATGGGTGTGCTTGAGTACTGGTTAGCCTTCCAGGGTCACAGGAAAGAGTCGTTAGGTTAACTGATTGTCAGTTAGCTCTTGATGAAATAAAAATGATGCTAAATACTCAAACAAGCAAATTTTATATACATGCAAGATTCTCATTTAAAACCAAGGTTGTGGCAATCATTAATAATCTTTCGTATACAAGTCAAGTATGGTTCAATTTCTTAGTTGTAAGTGTCAATAACTGTATGCAAATAAAACACATTTTCAGTATTTAGAACATTGTTTAACCCTTTACTCCATAGATACATGTTTTCCCGCACCAATCACAGAAGACCTTTGAAAACAGTGCAGGAAGAGTTCAGATTGCTCGTAACGAGCAATCTGAACACTTCCTGCGCTGTTTTCCACTCGGTCAGTTAATATAAACATAATTCACCCAATAATTCAAAAGCCTTCTGTATAAGGTGTCCAAAGGCGTCTATATTAGAGGTGTCCAAAGGCATCTATATGAAGTAAAGGGTTAAAAAACATACAATATTTTTGTCTGTTACAGGAGTTAACTCCCCTGGGATACCATCTTGGAACATTGCCAGTAGATGTCAGGTGATTTACGTTTTCATTACAAATTATATATAAACCATCGAAATGCATTTGCCTAGTGGTGAAGGGGCATTAAATTTGACCCCAGTTTGTGCAGCTTCTGTGTTTCCATAGATCAAATTGGTTAAGATGAATTACTTAAGTTATTTAGGTATTTTATAATCAATATCAATGAAACTGTAAAATTATGCAGTTTTACTGGAATCATTCTAAAATCATGATCACCTGGATGGTTTTCTTACATTTACATTTTTTTTTATATATTTTTGTATTTGGTGAAACAGGAGCTTGTAGTGCAAAAGTGAGTTACATGTTGACATATGTATTAAATTATATGTTCTTTTGACTCTTATTGTTTCTTTACTATTGTAGAATTGGCAAGCTGATGTTGTTTGGGGCAATATTTCGGTGTTTAGATCCAGCCCTGACTATTGCTGCATCTCTGAGCTTCAAGTCACCATTTGTAAGTCGATATCTCACGTCTGTCTGAAAGTTTGTGTTCAGAAATGTGTATACACATGTATGTATTGTTGGACAGGACTCTAGCTGGACTATAAATGTAGGGAGTAGGGACTTCGTCTATATAAAGAAAAAACATCTCTTCTCCCTCCAGTGACTTTATGGGAGAAGTGACAAAATGAGGGAAATAGTTTTCAGAAGTATTTGTTTAGTAGATGTTGATCTGGCAGATACATTAGATGTAATTATTATATTGATTTGATTTTCTGTTATATATGTCACTGGTCCCAAAATACATTAAATATATGACAGATGTTAGACTGAGAATCCAGTTCAATTGAAACACATTTAAAAAAAGACAGCATTTTAAACCTATTTATTTTTTACTTCATTTATTTATGAAAACATTTTAGTTATAATTTTTGTTTATCAATGACATTTAGGTAGAAGATACAGAAAATACCATGTTTGTTTAATGTAAACATAATTAAATTGAATAGATTTAAAGATCTCATCCATATTGTATTTAAAATATTGAGGTTGAAGATGATCATAATTATATAACATGCATTCAAAGCAGAAATGAATCTGGGGCGTGTGGACCAGTGGTAAAGCATTGAAGCCAGGATCAGGTGATCATGATTTCGATCTTCAGCATAGCCATGTGTAGTTTTTTTTAGTAAGACACTTTATCTCCATGTGCTTAGCACTGGATCTACCCAGGACGATTTTGAGCATGATTTGTCTAAGTTGTAAGAAGTTGTTTAAAAGGGATGTAAAATAAATATGTTTAAAAACTTAAAAGAAATGAACAACGTCTTCTATTACTAGCACATTACATTTTATCAAACATATTTATCTTCCCTTTTCTATCACTTAAAAATAGCTCCAGCATCTAAAATTTGATAATGTCTTTCTACACTTGAAGGTAAATCCAAACAAAGATATGACCCAATATTAAGCAATGACTTGACATTATAACAAGAGAAACAGTCCCACTGTGTGTGATGTATCTGTGTTAATTGCTTCCTCTGCCACAGTTTATTTCTTTATTATACTTCAATTGTTTCCTTCTTGCTGTACACTCCTACAGGTGACCCCATTTAACAAGAAGCACGAAGCCACGGAGAAAAAGCTGGAGTTTGCAGTAGGAAACTCGGACCATCTCACCATGCTTAATGCCTATAATGTAAGCACTACAACAACTGGTTTCTGCTCTTTCAGGTTGCAGGTCTAGCATTGTTTAACACTTTTCTGTATTTGCTAAAACTACTGTGAAACCCAGTAAGCTTCCGATGTTATTAAAAAGCCATCATCCTTTTCCAAGATATAGAACTCTTTCCTATGATATCTTTCAAAACAACAACTTTTTTGATGTACAATATATATAATTATATTTCATATTTAAGTAAATATTGGATTGCCTTTAACCAGTAGAACAAAAATACAGAAATATTCAAAATTTTATCCAAATTAAACGATATTGTATGCACAAATCCAAAATTGTATTATTTGCTTTAACAGGGTTGGCTGGAGGCAAAACAGAGGAGTGGTCAGGAGGCGTGGCACTTTTGTCAGGACAACTTTCTCTCACAGAAATCGCTACAGGTATCGCTATTGTTTATCCATATTCATCTTGAGAAAATTTTGATAAGTTTTCACCTCTACTAACATGATGTGGAATTCCTTTTTCCTAAGTTACTCCTTTATCCTACCTACCTCTAGCCCCCTTTCATCATACTGGTGAGGGGGGCATTTTATTTGAAATTATTTAATAGTACCAAAACTTGCAAAGATGGTTGTGGTTCTGGTTAATCTTCCAGGATCCCAAGAAAAAGGGGTTAGGTTACCTGATTGTCTGTTAGCCCTTGATGGCATTAAAAAATTACTAAATATCAAAAGAAAAAGAAAACTTTGAATAGTTTAAAGCAAACCAGAAAATATTTTTGTGAAACAGAGCATATATTTCAGAAGTTATGTTTTGAACATGGTAGTTTGTATGTGCTGAATGTGACCTCTTCATGTTACAGATGTTGTCCAGTATGAAGCAGCAGTTTGTGGAACTTTTGTCTGACATTGGGTTTGTCACAGAGGGAATCTCGGCCAAGGATGTGGACAGGGCGTCCAGACGGGGCGGGGATGGTGTTACTGCTGTCACAGGTGAAGAGGTATAATTTGACCTGTTAACTCCCATATTGGTAGTTAAATGAAATTACAACTACAAGTAACATGTTCACATGATAAATTATTATACCCCCGACAAACGAAGTTTTGAGGGGGTATATTGGAAACACCCTGAGGTCGGTCTGTCGGTCTGTCGGTCTGTCGGTCTGTCGGTTGCAATTTTCCATGTCCGGAGCATCACTTGAAAAGTACTGGATGGAATTTCATCAAACGTCATACAATGGTAGAATATAATGAGAGGAAGTGCAGTGTACAAGAAACATAACTCTATTATTGCTAATTACAGAGTTATTGCCCTTTGATATTTTTTCTTGTCCGGAGCATAACTTGAAAAGTACCGGATGGAATTTCATCAAGCTTCATACAATGGTAGAATATAATGAGAGGAAGTGCAGTGTACAGGAAACATAACTCTATTCTTGCTAATGACAGAGTTATTGCACTTTGATATATTTCCCTTTGATATTTTTTCTTGTCCGGAGCATAACTTGAAAAGTACTGGATGGAATTTCATCAAGCTTCATACAATGGTAGAATATAATGAGAGGAAGTGCAGTGTACAGGAAACATAACTATATTCTTGCTAATTACAGAGTTATTGCCCTTTGATATATTTCCCTTGTCTGGAGCATTACTTTTAAAGTACTGGATGGAATTTCATCAAACTTCATACAATGGTAGAATATAATGAGAGGAAGTGCAGTGTACAAGAAACATAACTCTATTCTTGCTAATTACAGAGTTATTGCCCTTTGATATATTTCCATTGTCTGGAGCATTACTTTTAAAGTACTGGATGGAATTTCATCAAGCTTCATACAATGGTAGAATATAATGAGAGGAAGTGCAGTGTACAAGAAACATAACTCTATTATTGCTAATTACAGAGTTATTGCTCTTTGATATTTTTTCTTGTCCGGAGCATTACTTGAAAAGTACCTGATGGAATTTCATCAAGCTTCATACAATGGTAGAATATAATGAGAGGAAGTGCAGTGTACAAGAAACATAACTCTATTCTTGCTAATTACAGAGTTATTGCCCTTTGATATATTTCCCTTGTCCAGAGCATTACTTTTAAAGTACTGGATGGAATTTCATCAAAATTCATACAGTGGTAGAATATAATGAGAGGAAGTGCAGTGTACAGGAAACATAACTCTATTCTTGCTAATTACAGAGTTATTGCCCTTTGATATATTTCCCTTGTCCGGAGCATTACTTTTAAAGTACTGGATGGAATTTCATCAAACTTCATACAATGGTAGAATATAATGAGAGGAAGTGCAGTGTACAAGAAACATAACTCTCTTCTTGCTAATTACAGAGTCATTGCCCTTTGATATATTTCACTTGTCTGGTGCAGTACTTTTAAAGTACTTTTAAAGCCATCAGTGATAACAGTTTAATAAAGTTCATGAAAGAACCAAGTTGATGAATACATGGAGTTCGAGCAAAGCAGGTTCGATATTGTATTCCTAGTGCTCTGGTTTGTTTCTTATCCATAAAATTGTTGTCCCTCAACATAACTCGAAAAAGTATAACATTTATTGATTGCCATGAAAGCTTGTACACTGCACAATAATTAAAAAGACCGTTTTTAAATTTAACAAAACCATAAAAAAATTAACAATACAAAAAACTCAATCCATAACATTCTCTTTTATTAAGAATTTTTTTTGTCTGGAGCATAACTTTAAAACTATTGGATATAATTTAATAAAACTTCATACAATTGTTAACCATTTTCTGTCATGGCGGCGTTTGGGGGTATTCATCGGCTTCAGTGATAGGTCTAGTTGTCTTCTGTAATTAATGATTTAAAAAAAAAATACAAGGTAAAGCTATTGATTGATTGATATGATATACATGTATACATGCAGGTGTAAAAAAATAGAATATATTTTACTCTTACTATACATAATGATATGCTCCATTGTACAGGCCAATTTGAATGCATCAAATAAGAAGCTTGTGGCAGCCATCTTAGTTGGAGCCCTGTACCCGAATGTTGTACAAGCCCTGACACCGGAACAGCAATACGCACAAAGTGGTGGGGGTAAGTGCTTTATTAATTTTTAAAAGCCAGCTGCGTGCAATATTTTTCTGACCCCTGAACCCTAACATTGTTAAAGCAGAGTAGCTTTTGGGGTTGTAGAGTTGTGCCCCTTTAATTTGTGAAAAATCGTCATACTTTGGTTTCCATGCAATAACTTAAGACTGCCTGAATCAAATCTTTTGAAATTCTAATACAGTGTTTATAACGACAAAACACAGACTTTGTGTGATTTTCGGGGTTGTGACCTTTGGCATTGTAGAATTGTGTCCCTTTAATTTGTGAAAAATCTTAATTTCCGTCAGTCTGTCACACTTTTTGGGGTTTCCGTGCAATAACTTAAGAATGCCTGAATCATACCTTTTGAAATTCTAATACATTATTTATAATGACAAAACAAATAATTTTGCTTGATTTTCAGGGTGGTGGCATTTGTCATTCTAAAGTTAATCGCTTTTAATTTGTGACTTATGGTATTTTTTTTGGTTTCGGTGCAATAAATTAAGAATACCTGAATCAAATCTTTTGAGAAAAGTGGGGGACATAAATTCCTTAATTTGCTTGTTAGTATGGTAAGGTAAATTACAATATTTTATATTCTTGTTACATGTAACATACATGTTTAATATTCATTTCTATGTATTTGGCAGGCGCTGTCGCCATTGCCCCGAAAGCAGAAGACATACGGTTCAAAACAAAGCCTGATGGTTATGTAAGTAAAATTGTTGAGACAAACTTTCTTGCATTCTAGACACTGCTGTGTGGTCTAGTGATAAAGCTTCCGCCTAACATGTGGAAGGTAATGGGTTTGTTCCCTGGCGTAGACTAGAAAAATGGTATTAAAAGCTTACTTGCTTGATGCTGAGCATTAAGGACAGTTCTAGGTATGGTTGGCCTGGTGTCAGTATACTGTGACTGGGTGTGGTTATCATACCATGTGTCTGCGGCATGATACTCCAGTGTGACAGTGCTCAGAATACTGTCTGAAATAGATACTCTAGCGATATGACTGAAAAATTGTTGACAGTGATGTTAAACACCATGTAACAACAACATCTTGTATACCGAACAAGTATTTCTGCATATTTTTACTGGATTTGGATTTTTCATCCTACACTCCCTCCATGCACTCAGCCTACCCAGCTGTGAAGTTGGAACAATTGATGACGTTACATATTAAAACATATGATTTAAGATATCTTATTTGACATTAACTGATGTCTTTAAGGCAGTCGTGGCAATAACATAAATGGTCAATATTTTTATCAGCTTAACTTTGGTACCAAAATGATTTAATTCAGACAATGGCTCAAAGAGTTATGAAAATATAGAAATTCTAACTATTCCACATGAAATTTTAGCAGCATATATTGAATTGGTATTAGCCAGCAGCTGTCTGTAATTAAGTAGCTGTCTTAACCAGTATCAGTAATTAAATAAAAGAGATGGGATGGATACATTTCTTGCTACTATTTTTATCTGTTTCATTACAGGTTAAAATTCACCCATCTTCTGTGAATTTCCAAGTGCGATATTTTGAAAGCCCATATCTGGTATATCATGAAAAAGTAAAGACCACACGGGTAAGAAACAACATTGTTTGTCTATCTCTTATCTTCTACTAGACAAAATATCTTAACTTGAGCTTTGTTTTAAAGTATATATTTGATTTTAAACATAAATTCAAAGAAACTCTTCCAATATTATTGCAATTCTATTATATGTTATAGTTTTATTAATATTGATAACAAAACATATAAAATGTCTGTTGTCAGTCAGTGTGTCCATCTGTCTTCCGACCATTAACACTGTAGCACTTTCAGTTTTCATCTGCGGTTGCTCGGGCCGGATAATTCAGACATTATATTTACAACAGGAAAAATATGGAAGAACAGTTGTTGTTTTTTTTTAAAAAATAACTGTCAAAATAAACAGCTGAAATTGGACTTTTTTCTTTAATTTCATTATTATAAAATGGTTACATGTACACACACTTGTATCAATATAATAAAACAATTTATCTATTAGTAATTTATAAATTCTAGCTTTGTTATGTCTTCATTTCTGAAACAAATTTAAGGTCCATATATGATAACAATACATTAATAAACATTTCATTTGATTGAGTACATTTAAAATTTAAAAAAGATATATATATATATCTTATTGAATTTAGTAAATGAGTTGGCAAAATATATTATGTTTGGCTTTGCAGAGCTTTATATCATTTTTGCCTATGAGTTTAATAAATCATATAAATAACGAGCACTCATGTAAGATTCTTTTTATCACATAACTCAGAAAAATAGTACATGTACCATTTATTTAACATACTTTGTCCATAAGGAACGAGAAAAAGTCCAGCTTATTTGTTTCCGTCATTCGTCGTATCATGTAAAGACTCATAGTAACATTGTGTTACAATTACAAATTGATGTTATTTATATATTTGGGGAAGTCAGACTGTAGTTCAACATTTTACCACACGTAAAATCACAGCCGAGTTGTAAAGAAAAGAATGATGAATCCACAGAGATGCAACATTGTATTTTAATCATCACAGAGACTTTGGCTGGGCAGGGATTGGAACTCAAGACTCCTGGATTGAAAGTCAGACGTGCTATGCTACCAACTGAGCTTATTGGACCTGACCTTAAGTTAAAGTTGATGTATGGTACAACAAAAGTCTTGCTTTTTTTTAAAACACCTTTGCTTTATGATTTAAAACCATTAATATTTATGATATTGTTATGTCATAATCAATCACAAATCTCAAACAAGATTGATTTTTATCATACCCGAACCAAAAATAACTGTTCATGGGCATGTGTTCATATGAACATTAATGACAAAATTCTATATACAGATCAATGAATGAGTTGTCACAAATATTAATATTACAGATATACATCCGGGACTGTACCATGGTGTCTGTGTACCCCATTCTGTTGTTTGGTGGCGGACAGATTGGTGTAGATCTATCACGGGGCAACTTTATACTGTCTGTGGATGATGGCTGGATTAGGTTTATGGCATCTTCTCATCAGGTAGGTAACACAACACTGGTATATCAAAGTACCAAAAATACTGATAGCAGGACTTTAGTGAATATTCATAAGCCTTCCTTATTTGATTAATATTGTTGTAGAGTTTGGTTTATTTTTTTTTTTCAAAGTAATATAATACAATGTCAATAAAATATTATTATTGTTTGATTTCTCGTTGCTAGCATATTTAAAATACAATCAAACCTGTGTAAGCACTCACCTCTACTGAGCAGCTACATTTACTATTTCTAATGTCTATGCTTTCAGAGCAAATTGAATTGTATTTAGCAACAATCTGTCTTAAAAGGCCAATTTTGTTCCTTCCAATGACTGGCTGCTTGAGACAGGTTTGACTGTACATGAAAAAAAAAGAAGAAATTCAAGAAATAAAAAGTAGTTCCTGCCGCTTATGCTCATTTTGACGATGCTCAAACCTGGAAAGCTTGATCATGGCAACATAAGCAGGGCTTTATATCGTGTTCTGCAAATAAGCTGAATATGAGGGCTATATATCCTGTTTCTGCATAAAGCCTGGCTGAATATGAGGGCTATAAATTGTGTTTCTGCATAAATCCTGGCTGAATATGAGGGCTATAAATCATGTTTCTGCATAAAGCCTGGCTGAATATTAATGCTATATATCATGTTTCTGCATAAAGCCTGGCTGAATATGAGGGCTATATATCGTTTTTCTGCATAAAGCCTTGCTGAATATGAGGGCTATATATCGTGTTTCTGCATAATGCCTGGCTGAATTTGAGGGCTATATATCGTGTTTCTGCATAAGGCCTGGCTGAATATGAGGGCTATAAATCATGTTTCTGCATAAAGCCTGGCTGAATATGAGGGCTGTAAATCATGTTTCTGCATAAAGCCTGGCTGAATATGAGGGCTATATATTGTGTTTCTGCATAAAGCCTGGCCGAATATGAGGGCCATATATCGTGTTTCTGCATAATGGTTGGCTGAATATGAGGGCTATATATCGTGTTTCTGCATAATACTTGGCTGAATATGAGGGCTATATATCGGTTTTTGCATAAAGCCTGGCTAAATATGAAGGCCATATATCATGTTTCTGCATAATGCTTGGCTGAATATGAGGGCTTTATATCATGTTTCTGCATAAAGCCTGGCTGAATATGAGGGCTATATATTGTGTTTCTGCATAAGGCCTGGCTGAATATGAGAGCTATATATCGTATTTCTGCATAAAGCCTGACTGAATATTATGGCTATATATTGTGTTTTGCATAATGCTTGACTAAATATGAGGGCTATATATTGTGTTTTTGCATAATGCTTGACTAAATATGAGGGCTATATATTGTGTTTTTGCATAAAGCCTGGCTGAATATGAGGGTTATATATCATGTTTTTGCATAAGGCCTGGCTGAATATGAGGGCTATATATCGTGGTTCTGTATTAAGCCTGGCTGAATATGAGGGCTATATATCGTGGTTCTGTATAAAGCCTGGCTGAATATGAGGGCTATATATTGTGTTTTTGCATAAAGCCTGGCTGAATATGAGGGCTATATATCGTGTTTCTTCATAAAGCCTGGCTAAATATGAGGGCTATATATCGTGTTTCTACATAAAGCCTGGCTGAATATGAGGGCCATATATTGTGTTTCTGCATAAAGCCTGACTGAATATGAAGGCCATATATCGTGTTTCTGCATAAAGCCTGGCTGAATATGAGGGCTATATATCGTGTTTCTACATAGAGCCTGGCTGAATATGAGGGCCATATATTGTGTTTCTGTATAAAGCCTGACTGAATATGAGGGCCATATATCGTGTTTCTGCATAAAGCCTGGCTGAATATGAGGGCCATATATCGTATTTCTTCATAAAGTCTGGCTGAATATGAGGGCTATATATCATGTTTCTGCATAAAGTCTGGCTGAATATGAGGGCCATATATCGTGTTTCTGCATAAAGCCTGGCTGAATATGAGGGCCATATATCGTGTTTCTGCATAAAGTCTGGCTGAATATGAGGGCCATATATCGTGTTTCTGCATAAATTCTTGCTGAATATGAGGGCTATTATCGTGTTTCTGCATAAAGTCTGGCTGAATATGAGGGCCATATATCGTGTTTCTGCATAAAGCCTGGCTGAATATGAGGGCCATATATCGTGTTTCTGCATGAAGCCTGGCTGAATATGAGGGCCATATATCGTTTTTCTGCATAAAGCCTGGCTGAATATGAGGGCCATATATCGTGTTTCTGCATAAAGCCTGGCTGAATATGAGGGCCATATATCGTGTTTCTGCATGAAGCCTGGCTGAATATGAGGGCCATATATCGTGTTTCTGCATGAAGCCTGGCTGAATATGAGGGCCATATATCGTTTTTCTGCATAAAGTCTGGCTGAATATGAGGGCCATATATCGTGTTTCTGCATAAAGCCTGGCTGAATATGAGGGCCATATATCATGTTTCTGCATAAAGCTTGGCTGAATATGAGGGCCATGTCGTGTTTCTGCATAAAGTCTGGCTGAATATGAGGGCTATATATCGTGTTTTTGCTTAAAGCCTGGCTGAATATTAGGGCTATATATTGTGTTTCTGCATAAAGACTGGCTGAATATGAGGGCCATAGTGTTTCTGCATAATGTCTGGCTGAATATGAGGGCTATCTATTGTTTTTTTGCATAAAGCCTGGCTGAATATGAGGGCTATATATTGTGTTTCTGCATAAAGTCTGGCTGAATATGAGGGCCATATATCATGTTTCTGCATAAAGCCTGGCTGAATATGAGGGCCATATATCTGTTTCTGCATAAAGCTTGGCTGAATATGAGGGCCATATATCGTGTTTCTGCATAAAGTCTGGCTGAATATGAGGGCCATAGTGTTTCTGCATAATGCTTGGCTGAATATGAGGGCTATCTTTCGGTTTTTTGCATAAAGCCTGGCTGAATATGAGGGCTATATATTGTATTTCTGCATAAAGCCTGGCTGAATATGAGGGCCATAGTGTTTCTGCATAATGCCTGACTGAATATGAGGGTTATCTATCCTGTTTTTGCATTAAGCCTGGCTGAATATGAGGGCTATATATCATGTCTCTACATAAAGCCTGGCTGAATATGAGGGCTATATATCATTTTTTGCATAAAGCCTGGCTGAATATGAGGGCTATATATTGTGTTTTTGCATAAAGCCTGGCTGAATATGAGGGCTATATATCGTGTTTCTGCATAAAACCTGGCTGAATATGAGGGCTATATATCATTTTTTGCATAAAGCCTGGCTGAATATGAGGGCTATATATCGTGTTTATGCATAAAATCTGGCTGAATATGAGGGCTATACATGTATATCGTGTTTTTGCATAAAGCCTGGCTGAATATGAAGGCTATTTATCTTGTTTTTGCATAAAGCCTGGCTGATATGAGGGCTATATATATTGTGTTTTTGCATAATGCTTGACTGAATATGAGGGTTATATAATTTATCATGTTTTTGCATAAAGCCTTGCTGAATATGAGGGTTATATATTGTGTTTTTGCATAAAGCCTTGCTGAATATTATGGCTATATATTGTGTTTTTGCATAATGCTTGACTAAATATGAGGGCTATATATCGTGTTTTTGCATAAAGCCTGGCTGAATATGAGGGCTATATATCATGTTTTTGCATAAAGCCTGGCTGAATATGAGGGCTATATATCGTGGTTCTGTATAAAACCTGGCTGAATATGAGGGCTATATATTGTGTTTTTGCATAAAGCCTGGCTGAATATGAGGGCTATATATCATGTTTTTGCATAAAGCCTGGCTGAATATGAGGGCTATATATTGTGGTTCTGCATAAAGCCTGGCTGAATATGAAGCTGGCTGAATATGAAGGCTATATATCGTGTTTCTGCATAAAGCCTGGCTAAATATGAGGGCTATATATCGTGTTTCTGCATAAAGCCTGGCTGAATATGAGAGCTATATATCGTGTTTTTGCATAAAGCCTGACAGAATATGAGGGCTATATATCGTGTTTCTGCATAAAGCCTGGCTGAATATGAGGGCTATATATCTATTTTGCATAAAGCCATGTTAAATATGAGGGCTATATATCGTGGTTCTGTATAAAGCTGGCTGAATATGAGGGCTATATATTGTGACTCTGTATAAAGCCTGGCTAAATATATGGGCTATATATCGTATTTCTGCATAAAGCTTGGCAGAATATGAGGGCTATATATCGTGTTTCTGCATAAGGCCTGGCTGAATATGAGGGCTATATATCGTGTTTCTGCATAAAGCCTGGCTGAATATGAGGACTATATATCGTGTTTTTGCATAAAGCCTGGCTGAATTTTAAGGCTATATATTGTGTTTTTGCATAATGCTTGACTAATTATGAGGGCTATATATTGTGTTTTTGCATAAAGCCTGGCTGAATATGAGGGCTATATATCATGTTTTTGCATAAAGCCTGGCTGAATATGAGGGCTATATATCGTGGTTCTGTATAAAGCCTGGCTGAATATGAGGGCTATATATTGTGTTTTTGCATAAAGCCTGGCTGAATATGAGGGCCATATATCATGTTTTTGCATAAAGCCTGGCTGAATATGAGGGCTATATATCGTGGTTCTGTATAAAGCCTGGCTGAATATGAGGGCTATATATCGTGGTTCTGTATAAAGCCTGGCTGAATATGAGGGCTATATATCATGTTTCTGCATAAAGCCTGGCTGAATATGAGGGCTATATATTGTGTTTTTGCATAAAGCCTGGCAGAATATGAGGGCTATATATCGTGTTTCTGCATAAGGCCTGGCTGAATATGAGGGCTATATATCGTGTTTCTGCATAAAGCCTGGCTGAATATGAGGGGTATATATCGTGTTTCTGCATAAAGCCTGGCTGAATATGAGGGCTATATATCGTGTTTCTGCATAAAGCCTGGCTGAATATGAGGGGTATATATAGTGTTTCTGCATAAAGCCTAGCTAAATATGAGGGCTATTTATCATATTTCTGCATAAAGCCTGGCAGAATATGAGGGCTATATATCGTGTTTCTGCATAAGGCCTGGCTGAATATGAGGGCTATATATTGTGTTTCTGCATAAAAACTGGCTGAATATGAGGGCCATATATCGTGTTTCTGCATAAAGCCTGGCTGAATATGAGGGTTATATATCGTGTTTCTGCATAAAGCCTGGCAGAATATGAGGGCTATATATCGTGTTTCTGCATAAAGCCTGGCTGAATATGAGAGCTATATATCGTATTTCTGCATAAAGCCTGGCTAAATATGAGGGCTATATATTGTGTTTTTGCATAAAGCCTGGCTGAATATGAGGGCTATATATCGTGTTTTGCATAAGGCCTGGCTGAATATGAGGGCTATATATCGTGTTTCTGCATTAAGCCTGGCTGAATATGTGGGCTATATTTCATGTTTTTGCATAAGGCCTGGTTGAATATGAGCGCTATATATCGTGTTTCTGCATAAAGTCTGGCTAAATATGAGGGCTATATATCATGTTTTTGCATAAAATCTATCTGAATATGAAGGTACTATGACAGAGTTACAGAACAGAGGTAAAATAAATCTAATCAAATTCCCACGTTGCATATTTGTCATATAATAAATGATTACTAGTATGCATAAAGCACAAACTGTTTAGTTTAAACTTATTTATTTTTACATTGATTCTAAATTCATTTTTATACATATTTTATAAATCAGTCTTGAAGTCTGTCATGGTAGAACTAATATTAACAACATGCCAATAAAATGGCTACACTTGACTACATATAGTCCAGGTGGAGGATGGAACCCACACTCACTAGCATTTTGGGTCTGATGCTCCATTATTTAACCATACATTCTACATGGCAGTTTAGAACAACACATTCTGATAATGTACACTTATATGAACTGAATGAACCAAGTGTAGTATTCAGAGTTGGTTCTTCACATTCTATCACATATTGTGTAGGAACCACTTGACTCACATTCTATTTGTTATTTCAGATTGCAGAGTTGGTTCTTCACATTCTATCACATATCGTGTAGAAACCACTTGACCCACATTCAATTGTTATTTCAGATTGCATAGTTGGTTCTTCACATTCTATCACATATCATGTAGAAACCATTTGACTCACATTCTATTGTTATTTCAGATTGCAGAGTTGGTTCTTCATATTCTGTCACACATCGTGTAGGAACCATTTGACCCACATGCTATTGTTATTTCAGATGCAGAGTTGGTTCTTCACATTCTATCACATATTTTGTAGGAACCACTTGACTCACATTCTATTTGTTATTTCAGATTGCATAGTTGGTTCTTCACATTCAATCACACATCGTATAGGAACCACTTGACCCACATGCTATTGTTATTTCAGATTGCAGAGTTGGTTCTTCACATTCTATCACATATTGTGTAGGAACCATTTGACTCACATTCTATTTGTTATTTCAGATTGCAGAGTTGGTTCTTCACATTCTATCTCACAGCGTGTAGGAACCACTTGACTCACAATCTATTTGTTATTTCAGATTGCAGAGTTGGTTCTTCACATTCTATCACATATTGTGTAGGAACCACTTGACTCACATTCTATTTGTTATTTCAGATTGCAGAGTTGGTTCTTCACATTCTATCACATATTGTGTAGAGACCACTTGACTCACATTCTATTTGTTATTTCAGATTGCAAAGTTGGTTCTTCACATTCTATCACATATTGTATAGGAACCACTTGACTCACATTCTATTTGTTATTTCAGATTGCAGAGTTGGTTCTTCACATTCTATCACATATAGTGTAGAGACCACTTGACTCACATTCTATTGTTATTTCAGATTGCAGAGTTGGTTCTTCACATTCTATCACATATTGTGTAGGAACCACTTAACTCACATTCTATTGTTATTTCAGACTGCAGAGTTGGTTCTTCACATTCTATCACATATTGTGTAGGAACCACTTGACTCACATTCTATTTGTTATTTCTGATTGCAGAGTTGGTTCTTTACATTCTATCTCACATTGTGTAGGAACCACTTGACTCACATTCTATTGTTATTTCAGATTGCAGAGTTGGTTCTTCACATTCTATCACACATCGTATAGGAACCACTTGACCCACATGCTATTGTTATTTCAGATTGCAGAGTTGGTTCTTCACATTCAATCTCATATTGTGTAGGAACCACTTGACTCACATTCTATTTGTTATTTCAGATTGCAGAGTTGGTTCTTCACATTCTATCATATATAGTGTAGAGACCACTTGACCCACATGCTATTGTTATTTCAGATTGCAGAGTTGGTTCTTCACATTCTATCACATATTGTGTAGGAACCACTTGACTCACATTCTATTTGTTATTTCAGATTGCAGAGTTGGTTCTTTACATTCTATCTCACAGCGTGTAGGAACCACTTGACTCACAATCTATTTGTTATTTCAGATTGCAGAGTTGGTTCTTCACATTCTATCACATATTGTGTAGGAACCACTTGACCCACATTCTGTTATTATTTCAGATTGCAGAGTTAGTTCGCGAACTTCGGATAGAACTTGATGAGCTCCTTGCAGATAAAATTCAGAATCCCCACATGGACCTGTGTACTTGTCCACGAGGAAGCAAAATTATAGAAACTATAGTTAAACTTATATCAACGCAGTGAACAATGTTCTTCAGTTGAGAGGCCCTCCCAGAGGGGTCCCTGTTCCCTGGATTTATTAAAGTAATGGCCATTGTTCCCAAGATCCCCAAAAGTGTTTGTCATAGTTCCCCAAAAATATTTGTCCCAGATTTCTAAAATTAGGACTTTGGTCAATGGATCCCTAAAAGTAGACCAATGTTCCCCAGATCTACCAAACAAACCCCTTTGAGAGCCTCATTGTGCAATACTTAAAAAACTGTTTTGATGGTATTTATATTTATGTAGTGTGCATGTACATGCGTAACTACATATGGAGTTATGCAATAAAAGTGTGTATTTTGAGGAAATTATCATGAGAAAAACAACAAATTGACATGTTTATAAAGTGATATTCATAAAAAAGCATGTGGTTAAAGAAAGACGTATTTTATTTTATGTGTTGCATGTAAGACCATAGAATATAAGTCATGGTTGACACCAAATCTATTTGTTTGGTAGATGTCTTGATATTTTGTCTGTGGTTTGCATTGTAGCTAGGCACGATCGCTGTAGTCAGGTCTGCACATTTATGTATGGTTGTTCACAAATAATATACATAATATATATATATATATATATATATATATATATAAACAAACACTATAAATATATATTTTAAAATAACTCTATGCATTTAATAGTTAACTTCACTCAATTGGTTATGTGAAATGGTATGGTGTACTTTTGCATGTGGTATGCAGTTGTGTTATGGTTTACTTCTATATATGGTACACAATTGTGTTATGGTGTACTTGTGGTACATAATTTTTTATGGTGTATTTTTACATGCAGTACACAGTTGTGTTGTGGTGTATTTTTACATGCAGTACACAGTTGTGTTATGGTGTATTTTTACATGCAGTACACAGTTGTGTTGTGGTGTATTTTTACATGCAGTACACAGTTGTGTTGTGGTGTATTTTTACATGCAGTACACAGTTGTGTTGTGGTGTATTTTTACATGCAGTACACAGTTGTGTTATGGTGTATTTTTACATGCAGTACACAGTTGTGTTATGGTGTATTTTTACATGCAGTACACAGCTGTGTTGTGGTGTATTTTTACATGCAGTACACAGTTGTGTTGTGGTGTATTTTTACATGCAGTACACAGTTGTGTTGTGGTGTATTTTTACATGCAGTACACAGTTGTGTTGTGGTATACTTTTACATGCAGTACAGAGTTGTGTTGTGGTATACTTTTACATGCAGTTCACAGTTGTGTTGCATATGACAACCACGAGTCATGTGCTATATTTATCCCAATGAATTCTGTAAAATATTACTCACCCATCGAGTCTTCCATTCACCTAAAATTATTTAATGTTCATGTTTTTAGAATATACATTTTGAAGGCTTTATTTTTCCAAGACAATAGCTTGTTGTAGTAAAAGTTTACAGACTTGTAACACAATATGGCTTTTTTGCTTTTGTTTTATTTGAATTGACTATTGCTCTACGTGGTATCTAGTCAATTGTTAGCATAGCTGGGTAACCAAAATAATGGATATAATTTTTATGATGTTGTGGATGTATGTATTTATATCATCTACATGTACATATGTTAAGCCATGTAGTTTTGGGAAATGATCTAACCACTGTCGATCTCTGTAGAGTGGTAGGAATCCTCTAGGTGGATGCCGTGTCCATTTTTATAAATTTTTGACATGTTAATGTTAATGTAATTAAATCATAAACCCATGTGTAGTTTAAGGTTACTTTATGGTCAATGGCAAGAGTTGGTTCACTTTGGCTCATGTATGTGACAAACTGAGCATTTGATACAGAGTTTGCTGAAACTTACAGTTCTGCAGGTATTAAGGTTCTAGCTTCATTTTTCATGCTAGCTTGTACTGAAGAAAATTTCATGACACTCCCAACGAGATGGTGTTTTGGGTATAAGAATGGGGTTGCTACCACAAAGGTCAATGTCATACGTTGAGGTCAAACGTCAAATGAGTCAATTCATGTCATAGTTGTAAGTTTGAAAGTACTGCAGAGGATTTTATGAAACTGTTAGCAAAAACAACTGGACTTGTAATATTTTTTATTTGTCATTATTACTAAAATTTTGTATTTTCTTAAAAATAAAATATTGAATATGTTATTAGATATAGTTGAATGGCATAGTTATTCAAACAAACTGTAATGTTAGTTTTATAATAAATGTAGTAATGATGCTTCATTAAACATATTCATGTTTCAGTAAATGTATTCATGTTTCAGTAAATGTATTTATGTTTCAGTAAATGAATTGATGTTTCAGTAGATACATTTATGTTTCGGTAAACATATTCATGTTTCAGTAGATATATTTATGTTTCAATTAATTGTATATGTTACAGTAAATGAATTTATGTTTCAGTAGATATATTTATGTTTCAATAAACATATTTATGTTTCAGTAAATTGTGTATGTTTCAGTAAATGAATTTATGTTTCAATTAATTGTATATGTTTCAGTAAATGAATTTATGTTTCAGTAGATATATTTATGTTTCAGTAAACATATTTATAATTCAGTTAATTGTTTATGTTTCAGTAAATGAATTCATGTTTCAGTAGATATATTTATGTTTCAGTAAATTGTTTATGTTTCAGTAAATATATTTATGTTTCAGTAAATGTATTTATGTTTCAGTAAATTGTTTATATTTCAGTAAATTAATTTATGTTTCAGTAAATATATTTATGTTTCAGTAGATATATTTATGTTTCAGTAAATTGTTTATGTTTCAGTAAATGTATTTATGTTTAAGTAAATTGTTTATATTTCAGTAAATGAATTGATGTTTCAGTAGATACATTGATGTTTCAGTAAACATATTCATGTTTCAGTAGATATATTTGTGTTTCAGTAAATTGTTTATGCTTCAGTAAATGAATTTATGTTTCAGTAGATATTTTTATGTTTCAGTAAACATATTTTTGTTTCAGTAGATATATTTATGTTTCAGTAAACATATTTATTATTCAGTTAATTGTTTATGTTTCAGTTAATGAATTCATGTTTCAGTAGATATAATTATGTTTAAGTAAACATAGTCATGTTTCAGTAGATATATTTATGTTTCAGTAGATATATTTATGTTTCAGTAAATTGTTTATGTTTCAGTAAATGAATTTATGTTTCAGTAAATATATTTATGTTTCAGTATATATATATTTATGTTTCAGTAGATATATTTATGTTTCAGTAAATATATTTATGTTTCAGTAAATTGGTTATGTTTCAGTAAATGTGTTTATGTTTCTATTGGTCAGTTGATCAACCATTAAGTGTTTTATCCAACCAAAATTAACCATGTAAAATACCACAGCGGAGGTTTAGTGGTAGAGTGTCTGCCTTGTATGCAGATTGTCATGGGTTTGATCCCTGGCTGATTCCAACCAAAGACTTGAAAACTGGTACTAGAAGCTTCATCTCTTGACAATCAGCATTTAGAGGATAGTTCTACATCTGGATGGGCTGGTGTCAGTATTATGTGGCTGGGTGTGGTAACATACCATGTGTGTGTGGCATGATACTACAGTGTTGCAGTGATTAGAATACTAACACGTTTTTGTACAAGCAACTATAACTTCAACATAAGGCCTTTTATTTGATTTAAGTTTCATCTAAATAGTCTGAGATTATGAAGGCATCAGTGAGTTACCTTTCTTTTCGGACACCCTGCAACTCAAGTAGACACTGTCCCAATATGACTGAAAAATTGTTGAAAGCGACGCTACACACCATACAACAATAACAACAACAACAACCTGCTATTAAAGGTACAGTGTCGATCTCTGCAGAGGGGTATTGGTCCTCCAAATGTTATGTTCATTATTGTGGTTGAAGTACTGTGAAATTCTATGGTGCCACACCAGTGATAAATTGGACCACTAAACTCATGTCTGTAGGAAGTCATAAATTGGATAGAATTCTGCAGGTATCAAGGTCCTAGGTGCATTCTGCTTATTTTTATTGTTGATTTTTTTATGTTGTACCACAGGTTGACAGCTGTAGTTGTTTGTTACAGATTTATCATTTGACATTTTTACTATACTATAGTTATCATATGCTGTGTGACTAATTATTATGTTAAATAGAACACATGTGCCTTACATTATTTATCGCCTTATTATTGGCGTTTTTTTTATTCTACCACAATAGTGCTCCCTTTATTCATTGTCATTTGACATAAAAATTGTGATGCAAATCAATACTGTTGGTTTTTTGTGCAATTGTTAGGTTACACTGAGTTGCTGGGGTGGGACGAGTAGGGCTTGCTGAGTTTCAGGGTTAGGATGAGTAAGGCTCGGTGAGTTTCTGGGGTAGGACGAGTAGGGCTCGTTGAGTTTCTGAGGTAGGACGAGTAGGGCTCATTGAGTTTCTGGGGTAGGACGAGTAGGCTCTTTGAGTTTCTGCAGTAGGACGAGTAGGGCTCGTTGAGTTTCTGGGGTAGGACGAGTAGGGCTCGTTGAGTTTCTGGGGTAAGTTTCTGGGGTAGGACGAGTAAGGCTCACTGAGTTTCTGGGGTAGAATGAGTATAGCTCATTGAGTTTCTGGGGTAAGACGAGTAGACCCCGCTGAGTTTCTGGGGTAGGACGAGTAGGGCTCGCTGAGTTTCTGGGGTAGGACGAGTAGGGCTCGCTGAGTTTCTGGGGTAGGACAAGTAGGGCTCGTTGAGTTTCTGGGGTAGGACGAATAGGGCCCGCTAAGTTTCTAGGGTAGGACGAGTATGGCTCGCTGAGTTTCTGGGGTATGAAGAGTAGGGCTCGTTGAGTTTCTGAGTTAGGACGCGTAGGGCTTGCTGAGTTTCTGGGGTAGGACGCGTAGGGCTCGCTGAGTTTCTGGGGTAGGACGAGTAGGGCTCGTTGAGTTTCTGGGGTAGGACGCGTAGGGCTCGCTGAGTTTTTGGGGTAGGACGAGTAGGGCTCGCTGAGTTTCTAGGGTAGGACGAGTAGGACTCGCTGAGTTTCTGGGGTAGGATGAGTAGGGCTCGCTGAGTTTCTGGGGTAGAACAAGTAGGGCTCGCTGAGTTTCTGGGGTAGAACTAGTAAGGCTCGCTGAGTTTCTGGGGTAGGACGAGTAAGGCTCGCTGAGTTTCTGGGGTAGGACGAGTAGGGCTCGCTGAGATTTGGGGTAGGACGAGTAGGGCTTGCTGAGATTCTGGGATAGGATGAGTAGGGCTCGCTGAGTTTCTGGGGTAGGACGAATAGGGCTGGTTAAGTTTCCGGGGTAGGATGAGTAGGGCTCACTGAGTTTATGGGGTTTGACGAGTAGAGCTCGTTCAGTTACTGGGGTAGGATGAGTAGGGCTCGTTGAGTTTCTAGGGTAGGACGAGTAGGGCTCGTTGAGTTTCTGGGGTAGGATGAGTAGGGCTCGCTGAGTTTCTGGGGTAGGATGAGAAGGGCTCGCTGAGTTTCTGGGGTAGGACGAGTAGGGCTCGTTGAGTTTCTGGGGTAGGATGAGTAGGGCTCGTTGAGTTTCTAGGGTAGGACGAGTAGGGCTCGCTGAGTTTCTGGGGTAGGACGGGTAGGGCTCGCTGAGTTTCTGAGGTAGAAAAACCTCAGAATGAATCTGAGTAGAACATCTGTCTTCCTGCAAGATTATTAAACTTTTTTTCTTGCTCTACTTTTAATTTGAACTCAAACACAATTTTCAGGATTTATATAATTATCAACACAAATTAAAGCCCAAACACTTTGACTTTGAAAAATATTGTTGCCGATTTGAAGTAGAAAATTATATTACATAAGATATTTTAATTAATTCCCCAATTCATTCATTCATTTATACTATTCTGCTCAGTTTCATTGAAATATTTTAAAGGTGTTAAAAATAGTATTGCTCATTCAGCATAATGGCATTTGTAAAGATACGTATTAATGGAAGCTTATTTTAGATTTTATACCATAGATTGTTGAACAATGCATAAAATCTGGCCCCAGTTTTACGAAAATACTAAAGTCTGTTATTTTACTTAAACTCAATAGTGTGCTCAGTTTCATAGTAAAATTAAACACTTTTTGAGTTTTAGTAAAATAACAGACTTAAGTATTGTCATAAAACTGGGGCCATAGTTGGTATTTGATATAATTTATAATATACATGTATATATAAAGCTTTTTTGAACATGATACCACATCGCCCACATACTCTCTCCTATAGAACTTAGTGGGTATAGTGAAACTGGCCAGAATCGGCATACACCTCCCCCTCTCATATAACCCTTAATTGGACAAAAAAAAGATGCTCTCTTAAATGTTGGATTTTACCTCTATCAATTTGTTGAGAAGTGGCCGAAAATTTACAGGAGGCCATGAGTTCCAAGCCAAGCTTTGTCCAATATGTTGTAAGTAAGCAAGCAAGCAAGCAAGCAAGCCAGCCAGCCAGCCAGCCAGCCAGCCAGCCAGCCTTTTATTATAGTGACATGCGTACATGTAACATGATATACGTGTATAGTATTTTAAACAACACACCCGGCCCGATGGACCTATAAGTCACCTAAACAAATAAATAATTATATTATAATAGCTATCATATAAAAGGATATGAAATTGAGAAAATAATTTTCAAGTGTGTTATATGTGATCAAATAGAATTTGAAACAAAGGAAAGTGTTCCATAAACAATATGCTATAAGAGGATACTAAGACATTAAAGAGTGCTGTATTTTTATAGAAAAGAATGATCTGATACATTAAGAAAATAAAATTGTGTTGTAAATAATATTCTATAATCTGATGCTATGAAAATAATTTTTAAGCCTGTTGTAATTAATAGAATAATAGAATGAGAAAAATAACAAATTATATGAGAAATAAAATATGATCTGAAAAAGACATTTGTTTTGGTAAATCTTATTTCCTGTTTAATGTAGTAAACAGTATACATGCAACTTATATCATACATGTGATTTCTAATTTATGAACAAACTTTATTTGCATAAATGTACACATGTTCAAAATAACATCCAAGTTATCCGCAAATATATATTTAAGTAATTTTTTATAAGAATGATTGAATTTTGCGTGCTGAAATATACATTAAAAAAGCTCACAGAATTTTGCAAAAATTCACAGAAAATAATCACTTAATTCACAGGTTGGGGTCCAGAAAATATCACATGTATGATTATTTCACATGAAATTATGCATGTAATTAAACATCATCAAACAAATGAATAATATATACAAGGTTATTACATAACAACATATTAATTACGGCTGACTGGAAAGTCATTGGTTATATAATGCACTTCTTCTTCTCATGTAAGCCTTAACAATATATTTAGCTGCTTTTCTGGGATCATGTGTGACAAGATTATGAATATCATCCATACCATTAAATGTTATATGTGAAAGTTCTCCTAATTCAATCAATCGTCTTCCTCCACCATTGTAATGTAACCTGTAATGTGTTGAAAATGGATTTAAACTCAATTCACTATTTCCCTCGACAAGAATTAAATATGGCTGCCAAGGGGACATTATCTTTACATCAGATGAGTTATAAAGCTAAATATATAAAAATGACTTCACTTTATTAAATATTTCCAGAAAAGTTTGATTTAAGTGATCACTGAAAAACTACTTAATGTAGGAATATGAAACTTTACTTGGTCATAAAGGGCAATGAGGAGATTTTGCAAATCATTTAATATTTCGTGTCGGACAAATATTTTGGTTGCTATGGCAATGAAAATGAAAAATAGTGCCAATATCTGGATCCTGTGATAACTTAAGTCCTTAGGTTTGACTTGTGAATCTTGGCATGGTGATAGAGAGAGAGAGCAATGAGGAGATTATGTATATTATATTGCATTTTAGGTCAGGCCAATATTTTGGTTGCTATGGCAATGAAAGTGTGAAAAAATAATGGCACTGCATGTAATTTGATCCTGTGATAGCTTTAAATATATTGAATGCAGATTTTAAATTTAACATGTTGATTGAGAAGAATAATAAGATCATATACATTGTTTGGAATAACAGAGATGGGATCAATATATAAGTTGCTATGGCAATAGATGTATATAAAAAGAGATTGAGCCAAAATCTGGATTCTATGATAACATAAAACATACTTATGGTAAACTGGGTGATAATGGAGATTTACTTATTATTTTGATTTTTAGGTTTATAACTGTACTTTAAGTATTTCTTAGTTATTGCATAATCAAGATTTTGCTGACAGACATCTGGTGCCCGTTTCACTAACGTTCATAAGTTTACGAACTTCTTAGTGTAAAATTTGAAGTTAAGAAAAAAAATTGGGAAATTCATTTAATGTTTCGCCTTCACCATTTTATGAACTTTCATAAGTCTTGAATTCTTTTTAAAAATTGCAAAAATATTGCGCAAATGATATGTTCATATGTGTCACAACTTGTTGGTACGAAAATCTTTATACTAACGATGGTTAGTGAAACGGGCCCCAGACTATTTTCTTCAACTTCTTTAACTATTCAAGTCGTAAAACACAACATAATTACTCTGCAATACTTGAACAGCATCTTGTTATTCTATCTTTGGCACATTTGTAAGATTGTTGCATAGTAGGACTGTCAAATACAACTATGGAAAATGGAATTTGCAAGACAATCAACTACACGAAGATGCAGGGAAATAATTGTCCTTAAGTTACCGCCTGTGTGATAAAATAATGATTGTGCTTGTCGCATTAGTTTTGTTTGTTAAGCTGAATAAGATATTAGTTCTTATTATAAAATAAATATTTATTAGAATAAAAAAAGTGAAATCATAAAAAATAATTGTAAGTTTGTTCATAACTATCCTGTATATACAGTCAAACATGTTCATATGGTCACCTCCATTGAACACCCAATTGAATCGTATGTATTTCATCTTTAATCATCAGTGCAATGGACTGTAACCTGTATGCAGTTTGCAGTATATTTCATGAATTATTATGCAATGGTCCTTGGGATAAATAATGCCAACTGTAAAGCCCCATAGCTTTCAATGTCCTAAAATGTATCAATCGTGTTGAATTAATGAAATGTTAAATGTGTTGTCCCAATATAGTTTTTTCTTTCAAAAGAACTATAATTCACACCTGTCTATTATGTATATCATTTGTAAGATTTCATCAGTGCTGTAAGTTCAGGTTGTCAAAACGTGACACCATTACATGATTTGTAAGATCCATCAATGCTGTAAGATTTTGTTATCAAAACGTGACATTTATACCTGAATTGTAAGCTTCCATCATGACTGTAAGTTATGGTTATCAAAACGTGACATTTAAACCAGAATTGTAAGCTTCCATCAGTGCTGTTAGTTATGGTTATCAAAATGTGGCATTTATACCTGAATTGTAAGCTTCCATCAGTGCTGTTAGTTATGGTTATCAAAATGTGGCATTTATACCTAAATTGTAAGCTTTCATCATGGCTGTAAGTTATGGTTATCAAAACGTGACACCTTTACCTGAATTGTAAGTTTCCATCAATACTGTCAGATTTTGTTATCAAAACGAGACATTTATAACTGAATTGCAGGCTTCCATCAGGACTGTAAGTTATGGTTATCAAAACGTGACACCTATACTTGAATAGTAAGTTTTCATCAGGGCTTTAAGTTATGGTTATAAAAACATAACACCTATATCTGAATTGCAAGCTTCCATCAGGACTGTGAGTTATGGTTATCAAAACGTGACATCTATACCTGAATTGTAAACTTCCATCAGTGCTGTAAGTTATGGTTATCAAAGAATGATGCCTATACTTGAATTGTAAGATTTTTATCAGGGTTGTAAGTTATGGTTATCAAAACGTATCACCTATACTTGAATGGTAAGCTTTTATCAGGGTTGTAAGTTATAGTTATCAAAACGTATCACCTATACTTGAATGGTAAGCTTTCATCAGTGCTGTAAGTTATAGTTATCAAAACGTGACATCTATACTTGAATGGTAAGCTTTTATCAGGGTTGTAAGTTATAGTTATCAAAACGTATCACCTATACTTGAATGGTAAGCTTTCATCAGTGCTGTAAGTTATAGTTATCAAAACGTATCACCTATACTTGAATGGTAAGCTTTCATCAGTGCTGTTAGTTATAGTTATCAAAACGTGACATCTATACTTGAATGGTAAGCTTTTAGGAAATCTGCAGGAGAACTACCATAGGATAGTTATACGTTTCATGTGAAAAAGCGATTTCCAGGAATAATTGCTTAAAACATTTGCTTATTAAATAGTAATATCACTTCCAACTGTCTGTGAAGGGTGTAATGTTGGCACTAAACTGACTAACTGCTCATTTGAATTATTTTCCGAAGAATTTAATATGGAAAATACCAGGTTGCCGAATGATGACGTATTCAGTATCGTGTCATTTAATTCTAAAAGCGGAAAAAACGCCCACCTCAAACATTAGTTTTTTATACTAAACAAAGCAATGGTATTGATTCTCTTCAATGAAACATAAAAAATACGATATCTCTTTAGTATGATTGAACGTATCGAATAAAGCACAGGGCCTGAACTAAATATGCGTATGAATGCCAGCAGAGAACGTCAGAATTTATTGAATCAATTATCTGTAATTAAAAAATGTCACAGTATATATAATGACGAGTGCCTTCATTAGATTAAACAATAGTTTATTCACATAATTCGTATTGATGATGATAATACTACTATAATATCAGCTCATTGTTGGTGTGAGAATAAGGACAGCTTGCGTGTATCTCTTTGATAGTTGCTCGGTTGATACGTTTGTTTACCATGCCATGTTATCATAATTCGTTTAGTAATTTTTATAAACGGAGCATGTGCGCCAAAGTTCACGTGAACCAAATAATAGAACTAAAATAGATTGAGAGAGAGAGAGAGAGAGAGAGAGAGAGAGAGAGAGAGAGAGAGAGAGAGAGAGAGAGGGGTAGAACAAGAGAGAGCGGTAGAGAGAAAGAAAGAGTAGGTAGAGGGATATTGAGAGAGAGAGAGAGAGAGAGAGAGAAGAGAGAGAGAGAGAGAGAGAGAGGGAGTTCTCAGTTCTCAGTCCAATTCAAACTTTGTATTTAAATATAGCACTCCAGAATATGCAAATGTATTTACGCAGACTGTATATACAACATTTTTTAAATAGGTCAATGTGAATGACTGTGGTCACTTACCCCTGACGTCCTCAGTAACTTCACCACAGTCAATATAACAATATCGTATGGCTGTTTGAACATCGGGACCACATACCTTCTGCTTACACAATTTGACGGGGGTGAATTATTTCACCTATTTTTTTATTACAGTACAGCACTTCGAGCGAGGCATATCGTGTTTCAAGCCAAACCAATGCGTTTAAAAGGAGTATATCTGGGCGAAAAATTGTATTAATGTTTTGAAAAATAAAATAATTATTAAAATTGATAAAAAGCATCTCATTACCAGTAATAGATGAAATCCGAATGGTTTTGTATATCAAATCTATCAAAACGTGACAAAATCGATATTTAAATTGGAGTACTAAAATTGAAACATAATCCCCATTCTAAAAATAAACAGATCAAATTGAAATCAAACTCGTTTAGTACGTCACAAAATATGTTGCACTTTTAAGCAGGAAATCTATTTTTGTCTAACATAGGCTAAAATTAGGAAATCCCTTTTTACTATATTATTTTCGCATGTTTAAATAGATATCCTTTTGGCAATACGGGGTCAGTGAGTATATATAGGCATGATATATAGGCGGAAATGTTTTCAGCCAATTTTAAAAGTTTGAACAATCTTGATAAATTCCCTTTAAACTAAAAACAAGTCAGTAAGTGCTAGTACTTGAGTAGGCTATTTGTTTATATTTTCCATTTTCTCGCATTAGTCTATATACAGTTGGGGTATGTAAGCAAACTAGCACAATAAACTGAACACAACGTGCATGTGGTGAAATTGGGTGCCTGAAAATAACATCATAAGAAATTTGATAATTTTTATAAAAATGCATTCATAGAATATGGTTGCTAATATCAAGGAGGTATAAAGAGAAGGAAATCTCGTTTTCAAATATCCTAACTTCTATTCATCACAGAAATACAAATTAAGATTCTTTTATTGCACAATGGAATTCTTTACAAAACAAACGAGACCATTCCCATCACATCGTTTTTATAATTGTTAAAGTAATTATAATTACAGAATGTGTATACTGTAACTAAAAAATCAAAGAAAGTAGCTGAAAGTTTACATTAAACTGCAATATTTTACAATAAAACTCATTTTGCGTGTTTAAACCAGTATAAAACATCTAAGGTTACAAACACCTTGCATTTTATGTTGTCTGTGAAATTTGAATGATTATTTCTTCGCATGCTATTTTATAAACATTTAGTAAAGACATACAAGTTTCCTATCCTTTTATCTATGTCCTTGATATCAGTAATAATTAGCTCCATATGTGACGAATATATTTTCTCGAAATTTTGACATTTTGACACGAGACAGTCTAGGGGAAAATGATTTTCACGGCTTTGATGAGGTTTATTACCTAAAGGCAATGCTTCTCTGTAGGTTTTGTTTGCACCGAAACAATTGTAAAATTTCGTTATCGGACGGACTTATTATAATGATAGGAAACCAGAATCTCTCTACTTAATGTTGATAAACAGCACACGAAGAATCAATAATTTGACAAAGTAATCTTTCAGATTCCACAGGCAAATGATTTGTTATGAATAAAAATTTAAGTTGTATGTAACCTTTAGTGTTTTATAATGTTTAAACCATGCACAATGATCTTAAATTAAAAACATAGTTTGAAGTAAACTTTCAACGAAATTGTTTATTTCTTTAGTTGCAGTGTACATAGTTTGTAATTACAAGTATTTCAACAAGTTTAAACACAATTTCCTGGGAATGGTCACGTTTTGTTGAGAAGTTCATTGTGCAAAGACAGAATTATGATTTGTATTTTTTAGATGAATAAGGATAACTGAAGACGATATTTCGCGAGATTTTGCGTGAATACGGGAGCGCTCATAAAATTTCAATCGGTTGCCTTTCGTTCTTTATATTATTCCTCGGTTATACAGACTGGTAAAATAAAGCGAATTCTTTAGAAATACACCTCGTTTGAGTACTCGCAGACCTAGACTGTGTCTCTTTAATTTATTTACAAACATGACTTTTTCAAAGACAAAATGCAATCTGAATGTCCGTATATACTGGTTAACCATTAAAGAGAGATGTGAAAAACGTGTAAACCCACCATTGATTTGTCTTCTTATTTTTATAGTGAATGAAACATTTTTATATGTGTGTCATTCATAGAAAGACTCAATATTTAAGAAGGGAAACTAATTTATTGTTTGGTGACAAGAGTATGTTTAAATTCACAGTTTAAACATGACAACGCTTATTTAGATGTTCCAAATACGCCAATAATGTCATTTTACTGCCATTTCTATAAATGAATGGCAATCTTTTATAAATGCTTCATTAATGACACTATATAGAAACAAGAAGGAAAATCAACGGTGGGTTTACCGTTATGTCGTAATATAATTTGAGCCTTGTGTGACGATGGTATGACGCCTATATACTTTATTTCAGAGTAAGAGTACCCCCCTCCCCCACCCCCACTACCACAGGCGATAAAATGTTGAGGAGTAGCCGTAGAATGAAGTTAACGTGTGCCATTAGTTTATCACAGTACCTCATATCTCCCGTATCAGGTCTATTAACCACCAATGGAAAAAGCAGGGAATTCTATGCCTGTCCCACAATTCATAGCTATTGAACGCTTACTAAATTATGACGTCATTCAAACTTTCACTGAAGCAACTGACCAATCAGCGTGCTCGTAACAATAACGGTTGAACGGACCCAATCGGTTCAACAGACTAGTGTGCCATCTACAATTAATAAAAAGCTGCAGCTGGGGAAAAAGCAAATTTCATATAACGGTAAGTGAGTCTGGGAATGTTTCGTCAAAAAAAAACAAACAACAACAACACAGCAACAAACAACAACAGCATGTATTCATTGTCAGAAATACTGGGGTATATACAGAACGGAACAATTAACCCACTACTTTTGTATTTCCAATATCTTCGTCAAACATTGAGTAACGTTACTAAAATTTGTATACGAATACGACAAACGGACAGCTATGTATGGATTTTACAAAGCAGTTTTCTTTGTTATTCAAGTTCGCATTTCATTGCAATTTCTTTGATACATTTTGAGAAAATACATGAAATGTTAGGTGGCGGGTTAGCTGTTCCGTACAGTATATCAATAAAACCCATGTATATCAATTTACAAGGCTCGCTATATAGAAATGTATTATGTTTTCCAAAACATGTAATTCTATGACACACAGAATGTTAGTGCTGTGAGCAGAAATGAACAAATCTGTATGAATTGGATCTACCCAGCTATTCATTTGCATTGATGACGATATTTGTGACCTGTACATAATTTGTAAGTATCAATAAAACCGAGTAATCTTTTTTCTTTCCTTGGACACGTTCTGTGCTTTAATTGGATCCTTTTATCATACAATATTTCATCAGTAATAATAATGACCCTGCATGGAAAGAAAAATATTTTTATTTGACGAAAATATTCGATATAATTTAATCATTTCTAATAGTTCTGTCAATCGGAACATCGCTCGGCCATTTCCGTAAACGTTCGAATGTTTCGATTGGAGTTCTGTGGGGGAACTGTAAATGACGTAGAACTGAGAAGATTTGGACGAAACTTGACGAAACATATGAGCTTTTCAGAACGGTCGCGTATTTTATTTAAACCATGTATGTATTTTAATTAATGGCTTACAGCTTTTTATGTCATTATTTGAATTATATCCACCACCACTATTATCATTATCATGGTTACGCATGTATTGATATGCCATGTAACTAATTATAAAGAAATAATGGTAGTGTGTCCTAGGGTATGTTCGATCATTAAATAGTATGTCGATGTGTGCTTGCGTGCGTCCGTATGTCCATTATTTTTTTTTATTTTAGAATAAATATCAAGTCCTGTGTGGTTCCAGGGAGCCATATGAGTGATGGTAAGAATAGGATCACTGTGGCTCATGCATGTCGTAGGAACCGACAATTTGAGTAATACGATAGAATTTGCTGAAACTCTGCAGTTATGCAGGTAACAAAGTTCTAGGTTCATTCGGCATATTCATTTGTTGATGTATTTTTAATCTGTATGTTAATTTGTTGTATTTGTACATGTAGAGTGAACCTGGAATCTTCCTTCCTGTTGGCGTCGAATAACCTATACTATGTTGGTACGCCGTAAAACCCTATTCATTCATTCATTCATTCATTCATTCATTCATTCATTCATTCATTCATTCATACATTCATTCATTCATTCAAAATTACAATATTACATAATAACACAATAATGTGTATATCGGTTGATACAAGAGATGCAATGCAAAAGAAAGTAATATAAGAGCATAATTATGTAATAATTACTAAAATATAGTAACGTTTTATTTGTATCGGTTGGTCGAAGACTCGCTTGCACATCTAAATATATAATGAAATATTCTCTTAAATAAGTTAAAAAAAATACTGAATCAATGGTCAAATTATTTGATAGGTCTATAATTATAGATGTCCATTATTGTGTAGTTAAGCTGGATGTATTTAGTGTAACGACGGTACTACAGCTGTAACAGATCAACATCTAGTTACATGTACGGCATGTCATCGTGTACGTGTACGTGTACGTGTACGTGCATTGCTCCTTCCGCAACATTTTACAATTGAATAAAAAGCTTTAGTAAAATACTTTTTTATAAGGGTCACCGGACATAAATGTTGCAGGGCAACAGCACGGTTTAGTAGTTGACATAATAGTTGCTTCAGCCCATTAAATGTGATACTGAATAGGACTGGATGGCACAGATGGGGCATTAATGTTCGGAAAGTCGGAAATAAAGTGGTTTGTTGATTGCTAATCAGATATATAAAATATAAAAAATGGGTTAATATTTTCTTTTTGAATATTAATAATAAGGTCTGCTAAGCTACCGAGCTGTTTTCCGGTAGAAACTTCATACAATGTTTTATATATATAGTGATCATTGCATCTTTATATGAAATCTTTGACATTAAAACAATGGCACTGATACACCTTTCTTATGCTAACTTTACATTTTTATACATACCGCCTTCGTTAAACCGATAATTTCCGTGAAACCGAATCGTAAAATCTCTTTTCTTTTAAATAACGTTTATTTGCTTTTCAACTTGATATATTTCTATTCTATATTTGTTCATTTGTATTTAATATTTCTCGATTTTTATTGTATACAGTATTGTAACATTTCAGTCTATTCTTTATTTACTCATTTAATTACTCACGATTTGCGTAATAATACACATAAGTAAATTTTCCTTCGGAAGTCTCCATCAGGGTTACTATGCTTAAAGAAAAATTGAATAAAGGTAATTGACGTTCTTCCCTACACTGTTTATAGCAAGTTAATTTTTGTTGTTTTGAATAGACATTTTATAAGGTATCACTTAACAGTTATTTCCCCTTAGTAGTGACGGTAGCAATATTCTTGCGCCCGAAAAAAATAGAGCTGTTAAAATTGGCTTGACATATTTTCCCTTGAAAATGCTTAAAATGGGCATGTGTCTTTCCTACAGGTTTGAACATTTTCATGAGTTCTGCCAAATTTTGATGTTGGATGAAGAAATGACAGCTTGAATGTGCGTAGTGATACGCTATAACACATGGACGGAAATTTTTACCTTTGACACTTTGAAAATGCAAGATGGTCAACCCATAATTTTCCTGCATATTTGAAGCAACAAATAACAATCCACAAAAACAATACACCTTAAGCACCATTGATAATATGCTCAGAGATTTAGCGAAAGAGCATTTCCGTAAATGTGGAACAGTGCAAATTAGATTGTTGTGTTAGACCAGAGACTATGTCTCTGGTTAGACGTATACGTGTACAGTTCTGTGCATAGCGGGAGTATAAGGGTACCAGTATTATATAATCTTTAGAAAAATGATTACGGTTTCTTAAACTGCACCTATATGATAGTTTCTGTATGTACGTGTTATTGCCCCTGTATTGACAACCTATGCTCGCTTAACGTATTCTTAATTGCATTTTAATTCCTTAATGCATATTCATGATTCTGTGTGAAAAATTAGGCTGAACGTGTTACTTGGTTTAAGCTAGAATTTAACATAAGCCTTTTCAATCTTATATCTTTCTGGATTTGTTTTTGGTGAAGTTTGCATACAAAAACTCTCTTGATTTAATAAGAAAATGAATGCCATCATTATATGTAAATAAGCCACAAAGCAAGTACATTAGAACTTCGATGGCTCGGACCCGGCGGGATTGGGCAAGTATTGTGTATCCGTTTTCCAGCCAACCAATTTTTACTGTAATTCAATTTAACAAAAGTATGTACAGTTTCTCTGACATATATGTCTTTACCTTGAACACATTTGTTGATATAGATATATTATTCACATATTTTTTTATATACCAGCAGTTTTAATAATTATTGGAACGATGCAAAGTTCAACATACCTCTTTCTCGAACCAGGTTTTGAATATTTGCCACTTAACTTAGTCAATGTTACATAACAATGATGTCCAAATTGTCAACTTATTTTATATACACCTCATTTAGTAACGTCCCGATACACAGCTGTCCATCTGTTAAGTGATTCTTGCGTTAAAAAAAAAGCATTTATTTATAATTTTGTCCGGATTATTTTCAAAATGACTGCGATGTCTCCTTGCAGATGGTTAGTGTACAAGCTTTCATAGCATTAACATATGAGTGTTTTTTAGAGTATTCGAGGATGATTTCTTTTTTAAAAAAAACAACAAAACTTAAGAGTATCACTGCACTGTCTTTAAAACGCCGAGCTATCATTGTGCATTTTAACGAATAGATACACTCCTGCTATGGAAAATATACTTTAAAAACTTTTCTATCTGGATTTTTTTTTACTATGGAAATCCTAGACCTTATTTTATATAGAACATAGAGCAAAATGTAGCTGTGTAAAGAGACCTGAAATATTAACAAGATGAACAAATAAACGCTAATTTCAGATTTACATGCCTAAAATAATATAAAACAAACTACACTGGGGCAATATTAAAAAAAAAACAAAGATGCAAATCAAAGTGTGAAATGTTTATTTAAATACTAGTATAGAACTATTTTAAGAGAGGGTTATTGATGACACGTGGGTAATTTGTAACATATTTTTATATGATAACAGTGTTGTATATCTTAAAACATAAAAAAATAAGAACACAAGCTGATACAATCAAACAGATGTTTAAATGGAAGCAAGGAGAGGAAAATATACTTGAACGTGTGAATTAATAAAACAGTCCAATAACTAAACATAAAAAAGTGAACATATGAAAAACGGGGAAAAAATGCAAACAGGGAGATAGACATGGGGATAGGTAGACATAGGCAGAGAAAGGAGCAGATAGGCACTGGGAAAACTTTTGGGAGCATATACATATGCTTCTTGCCAAGAAGACAGGCAGATATGTGAAGCTGATCCAGCGCCAGTAAGGGTCACTCCAGCCGCGAGACATACAGGCTTAAGAAGACGTATGTGTAAGATACGGACAAACACATAGAAGAGGTAACTAGGAACGTATATCTCGTACACGGGCAGGTTGAGAGAAAACGAGACAGGTATGAAGATGCATTTATGAGGATAAAGAAGCAAACAGAAAATAAATTGAAATGATAAAGAAACGCCGGGTGAATGTTAGAGCCACATCATTTAAGTATTGTAAGCGATTGCTACAGTTAAATAATTTGTATGTTAAGGATTTTTCATTAATGGTTTTGTCAATAATACTGATCACATTGACGATATATTAATGAAATACCGTAACATATATATTCTTAAACTGTAAATATCGTTTACAGTAGTTAGATAATGTGGCTCAGAAATTCATCTGGCGTTTCTTTATCCTTTCAGTATAGATCATAAAGCCACAATGTACAACCCACAATGGGCTGGATGGACACACTATGTTAGGCATAGATAGGAGAACAGACACACAAATAAGGAACCAGGTAGATGGGAGAGGCAGTTAAGGAACCAGGTAGATCGTAGAGACAGTTAAGGAACCAGGTAGATTGTAGAGACAGTTAAGGAACCAGGTAGATGGGAGAGAAAGTTAAGGAACCAGGTAGATGGGAGTGACAGTTAAGGAACCAGGTAGATTGGAGAAGCTGTTAAGGAACCAGGTAGATTGGAGAGACAGTTAAGAAGCCAGGTAGATTGGAGAGACTGTTTAGGAACCAGGTAGGTGGAAGAGACAGTTAAGGAACCAGGTAGGTGGAAGGAAAGTTAGTGAACCAGGTAGGTGGGAGAAACAGTTAAGGTGGAAGAGACAGTTAAGGAATCAGGTAGGTGGAAGGAAAGTTAGTGAACCAGGTAGGTGGGAGAAACAGTTAAGGTTGGAGAGACAGTTATGGAACCAGATAGATGGGAGTGACAGTTAAGAAGCCAGGTAGATTGGAGAGGCAGTTAAGGAACCAGGTATATGGGAGTGACAGTTAAGGAACCAGGTAGATGGGAGTGACAGTTAAGAAAACAGGTAGATTGGAGAGGCAGTTAAGGAACCAGGTATATGGGAGTGACAGTTAAGAAGCCAGGTAGATTGGAGAGGCAGTTAAGGAACCAGGTAGATGGGAGTGACAGTTAAGGAACCAGGTAGATGGGAGTGACAGTTAAGAAACCAGGTAGATTGGAGAGGCAGTTAATGAACCAGGTAGATGGGAGTGACAGTTAAGAGGCAAGGTAGATTGGAGAGGGAGAGACAGTTAAGGAACCAGGTAGATGGGAGTGACAGTTAAGAAGCTAGGTAGATTGGAGAGACAGTTAAGAAACCAGGTAGGTGGTTGAGACAGTTAAGGAACCAGACAGTTAAGGAACCATGTAGGTTGGAGAGACAGTTAAGGAACCAGGTAGATTGGAGAGACAGTTAAGGAACCAGGTAGATGGGAGTGACAGTTAAGAAGCCAGGTAGATTGGAGAGGCAGTTAAGGAACCAGGTAGATGGGAGTGACAGTTAAGAAGCAAGGTAGATTTGAGAGACAGTTAAGGAACCAGGTAGATGGGAGTGACAGTTAAGAAGCCAGGTAGACTGGAGAGACAGTTAGGAAACCAGGTAGGTGGTAGAGATAGTTAAGGAACCAGACAGTTAAGGAACCAGGTAGGTTGGAGAGACAGTTAAGGAACCAGGTATATTGGAGAGACAGTTAAGGAACCAGGTAGATTGGAGAGACAGTTAAGGAACCAGGTAGATGGGAGAGACTGTGAAAGAACCAGGTAGGTGGGAGAGACAGTTATGGAATCAGTTAGATAGGAGAGACAGTTAAGAAACCAGGTAGATGGGAGTGACAGTTAAGGAACCAGGTAGGTGGAAGAGACTGTTAAGGAACCAGGTAGGTGGAAGAGACAGTTAAGGAACAAGGTAGACTGGAGAGACAGTTAAGGAACCAGGTAGATTGGAGAGACTGTTAAGGAACCAGGTAGGTAGAAGAGACTGTTAAGGAACCAGGTAGGTGGAAGAGACAGTTAAGGAACAAGGTAGGTGGAAGAGACGGTTAAGGAACCAGGTAGGTGGAAGAGACGGTTAAGGAACAAGGTAGATTGGAGAGACGGTTAAGGAACCAGGTAGATTGGAGAGACTGTTAAGGAACCAGGTAGGTGGAAGAGACAGTTAAGGAACCAGGTAGGTGGGAGTGACAGTTTAGGAAACAGGTAGGTGCAAGGAAAGCTAGTGAACCAGGTAGGTGGGAGAGACAGTTAAGGTGGAAGAGACAGTTAAGGAATCAGGAAGGTGGGAGAGACAGTTAAGGAAACAGGTAGGTGGAAGGAAAGTTAGAGAACCAGGTAGGTGGGAGAGACAGTTAAGGAACCAGGTAGGTGGGAGAGGCAGTTAAGGAACCAGGTAGGTGGAAGAGGCAGTTAAGAAACCAGGTAGGTGGGAGGGACAGGTAAGGAACCAGGTAGGTGGAAGAGACAGTTAAGGAACCAGGGAGGTGGGAGAGACAGTTAATGAACCAGGTAGGTGGGAGAGGCAGTTAAGGAACCAGGTAGGTTGGAGAGGCAGTTAAGGAACCAGGTAGATTGGAGAGGAAGTTAACAAACCAGGTAGATGGGAGAGGCAGTTAAGGAACCAGGTAGATGGGAGGAATAGTTAATGTATCAGGTAAGTGGGAGACACAATTAAGGAACCAGGTAGTTGGAAGAGACAGTTAAGGAACCAGGTAGGTGGGAGAGACAGTTAAGGAACCAGGTAGGTGGAAGAGACAGCTAAGGAAGCAGGGAGATGAGAGAGACAGTTAATGAACAAGGTAGGTGGGAGAGGCAGTTAAGGAACCAGGTAGGTTGGAGAGGCAGTTAAGGAACCAGGTAGATTGGAGAGGAAGTTAAGAAACCATGTAGATGGGAGAGGCAGTTAAGGAACCAGGTAGATGGGATGAACAGTTAAGGAACCAGGTAGGTGGGAGAGACAGTTAAGGGACCAGGTAGGTTGGAGAGACAGTTAAGGAAACAGGACGATGGAAGACAGTTAAGGGACCAGGTAGGTGGGAGAGTCAGTTAAGGAACCAGATAGATGGAAAGACAGTAAAGGAACTAGGTCGATGGGGGAGGCAGTGAAGGAACCAGGTACATGGGAGAGGCAGTTATGGAACCAGGTAGATTGGAGAGGCAGTTAAGGAACCAGGTAGATTGGAGAGGCAGTTAAGGAACCAGGTAGATGGGGGAGGCAGTGAAGGAACCAAGTAGATTGGAGAGGCAGTTAAGGAACTATGTAGATGGGGGAGGCAGTTAAGGAACCAGGTAGATTGGAGAGGCAGTTAAGGAACCAGGTAGATTGTAGAGGCAGTTAAGGAACCAGGTAGATGGGGGAGGCAGTGAAGGAACCAGGAAGATTGGAGAGGCAGTTTAGGAACCAGGTAGATTGGAGAGACAATTAAGGAACCAGGTAGATGTGAGAGGCAGTTATGAAACCAGGTAGATTGTAGAGGCAGTTATGGAACCAGGTAGATGGGGGAGGCAGTGAAGGAACCAGATAGATTGGAGAGGCAGTGAAGGACCAGGTAGATTGGAGAGACAATTAAGGAACCATGTAGATGGGGGAGGCAGTGAAGGAACCAGGTAGATTGGAGAGGCAGTTAAGGAACCAGGTAGATTGGAGAGGCAGTTAATGAACCAGGTAGATTGGAGAGGCGGAGGCAGTGAAGGAACCAGATAGATTGGAGAGGCAGTGAAGGACCAGGTAGATTGGAGAGAAAATTAAGGAACCATGTAGATGGGGGAGGCAGTGAAGGAACCAGGTAGATTGGAGAGGCAGTTAAGGAACCAGGTAGATTGGAGAGGCCGTTAAGGAACCAGGTAGATTAAAGAGGCAGTGAAGGAACAAGGTAGATTGGAGAGGCAGTTAAGGAACCAGGTAGATTGGAGAGGCAGTTAAGGAACCAGGTAGATGGGGGAGGCAGTGAAGGAATCAGGTAGATTGGAGAGGCAGTTAAGGAACCAGGTAGATGTGGGAGGCAGTGAAGGAACCAGGTAGATTGGAGAGGCAGTTAAGGAACCGTGTAGATTGGAGAGACAATTAAGGAACCAGGTAGATGGGAGAGGCAGTTATGAAACCAGGTAGATTGGAGAGGTAGTTAAGGAACCAGTTAGATGGGAGAGGCAGTTTAGGAACCAGGTAGATGGGAGAGACAGTTAAGGAACCAGGAAGATTGGGACAGACAATTTAGGAACCAGGCAGATTGGGGAGACAGTTAAGGAACCAAGTAGATGGGAGAGACAGTGTAGTGAGATAGGTACCTATATTTTACATTGAGGAAAGACAAGACACACATGTAGACAGGAGCGCCAATACAAATGAATTGGGAACAATGTTAATGCTCGATGGTTTGCTAGCCAAATTGATCCGCTCTAAGCACGAGTGTGAAACAAACATTTCACATTGCATCACAAGAAGTTAGGATGGGAGACAAAGAGCTGGCAGGGAAAAACTGGCAGACACAGGCGCGATTTTGGCATAAAAAGAGACAGATTTCATATGTATTGTTTTGTTTTTAACTTATTTATTTTACCTCGATTATGAAACAAGTTCTTACAATTTAGTTTAATCACGCTCGATATATTCCTGGGCAGAACCAGTACTAAGCATAAGCGTATAGTATCTTGCTCAAGAACACCATACATGGCCGTGTCGAAGGATCGAACCCACGACCCTCTGATTGTGGATCCGATGTTTTACCTCTGGGCCATGAACTAGTTGGGTATCAAGAAATATAACTGAAGAAAAAATATTAAAAAATTGTTAAAGTTAAAATTGCGGTATTGACCCTGTTGTTCAAAGCTCTGTTAGTTTATGTTACGTGATATTTTGTGATTGCAATATTTTTTTTATGATTTTATGTCATTTTAAATGCATTTTTTTAGAAACAAAATGTTTTTGTTTTTTTATAATTTTCAACAAACTAATAAGCTAAAATGCTGTAAATTTAAAAACTATCGTGATTTGAACATTTCCTCTAAACCAATTAAGCTATCCAAGCTTTGAACAGCTAGACTATTGCTGTTAAACCTAAATGTTTGAAATGGACTATGATTGGCATCCAGTTACATTTGTTGAGAACTATCTCAGAATAAATATAAGCAGATATACCGTCCTTCCGCAAATATCTTACTGACCAACTTTCTAAAACCGTCTTTGATCCGAGCTGGATTTAAATCCGCGGCACCAGCGATGTGAGGTATGTAACCTTAAGACAGCGTCCCACGGAGGAATGAATCAAGGTTACATTAACATGGACAGCTTTATTACAGATAATAAGTAATGTCCCCAGGCTATATAATTACAGTTACATCACAAGAAGGTGACATCTACATGTACGTGTGTATTGAATATTAGAGATGACAGGGATCTGTCAGCCGCCGGCGTACCTGTGCGGGTTTTAATTAGTGTTCAATAACACTAACGCTAATTTTCTCGTTGGTGACTGTAACACCGCTTTATGTTATGTTTACGATGCCTGTAATATTTCTCACAACTCTAAATGTATGTTCTACATGTCATATCAGCGCATCCATAAACACTTGCAAACAATTCTTGTCTGTGCTTTCTTAAAAAGAAGAAATATCTTGTGTGTTTTTTGTAAAATATTATGTCAGACATATTATTTCATGTGTTTTTTATGTTTAATCTAATGTCCGTATTCTTCTTGTATTTATAACGTATTTACTATAATTCATGATCGTCCATACTGGCAATAGTAAATACATGTAGCGAATAGTTTACTAACATTTGTCACGATTTTGTACTTCATAGTTTACCTATGTATACAATAGCAGTATTTACGATTTTTTCTTGATTATCCTGATGACATATAGGCACAATGCGCCAGGTGCCATATAAGTATGTCAATCGTATTTTTGTATAACATAATGAATGTGTACATATGACATAATAATAAGCATTATTTTGTCTTGTCTTGTCTTGTCTTGTCTTGTCTTGTCTTGTCTTGTCCTTTTTTCTTTCTTTTCATTTTCCTTGTCCCTGTCCCTGTCCCTGTCCCTGGTCTGGTTCTGTTCTGTTCTGTTCTGTTCTGTTCTGCTCTGCTCTGCTCTGCTCTGCTCTGCTCTGCTCTGCTCTGCTCTGCTCTGCTGATCTGCTCTGCTCTGCTCTGTAGATGATTTATACTACTTTAAATGTTATGTAATTTACAATCAGAGCAGAACTTTCACCAGATGTATTAAGAACGTTAAAACTTAGTATATACATGTTAGAACTGACATTTAACATTACACTTATGTCATAGCCGTTTCCTGAAGCGGTGTATGTATAATTATGTATTATTGTATGCTAAAATTGTAATGTGTTTATTGGTGCCCATGCTGTTCGAAATCATGAACCTAAGTGTAAATAAAGAATTTGAATTGAATTGTATGATGTATATGAATTACTACCGCTTGATATTGGGTTAAATATTAGAACATTACTTTCTGTATATGTCTCAGTAGTTTCAACATATTTCACAATACTTACAACATTGTTAATACAAAATACAAAATGAGTAGGGATCAGTGCAAAGAAAAGTTTAGCTTATATGTGTGTCTTAACGCTACTATGAAATGTTAGAACAGTACTTTCTGCATAATTATGTATGAACACTTAATATTAGAAAGGTATTTTCTGCATGTCTTAATAACGCTAAATGCTAGAACAGTACATTTTGCATATGTTATAACGCTAAATATTAGAACAGTACTTTCTGCATATGTATGTACACTTAATATTAAAACAGTACATTCTGCATATGTATGTATTACCGCTAAATGTTAAAACAGTACATTCTACATATGTATTAAAGCTAAATGTTAGAACAGTACTTTCTGCATATGTATTAACACTTAATATTAGAACAGTACATTCTGCATATGTATTATCAATTGATATTAGAACAGTACATTCTGCATATGTATTAACACTTAATATTAGAATAGTACATTCTGCATACGTCTTTATAACGCTTAATATTAGAACAGTACACTCTGCATATGTATTAACACTGAATATAAGAACAGTACATTCTGCATATATTTTGATAACGCTAAATATTAGAACAGTACATTCTGCATATGTATTAACACCGAATATAGAACAGATTTTTTTTTCGTTTGTTTTAATAATGACTCTAAATGGTAGAACAGTACCTTCTGTATTTCTGTATATATTTTAATAACGCTTAATGTTAGAACAATACGTCTTTCGTGTCTTGACAACGCTAAAATTCAGAACATAATCTATGTACTTTTCTCTGTGTGTCTAAATAAATGCTTAATGTTAGAGCATGACATATTCCACATGTTCTTAATGACGCAAAAAGTTAGAGCATAATAATTACGTCATGGTTGCACTTGTGTTAAAAACGATCTAGTATTTAAAAGAAATGCCCTTCATATCATGTATGCTTCAATGCACCTTTGTTTTTATGCATACTTCGGTAGTAAAATACCATTATGAAACACATACTTTGCCATTAAAAAAATAAATATCGAATTTCATTGATTTTCTTATAATGTAATGTTTGACTGTCATATTGAAATACGGTCACTGCCATTACTTTAGCCCTTTTGTCATTTAAACTTCATGCCCTTGCTTGCTTGCTCTTTAAACAATTACCCTTTTCACAATTATACAACCCATTTACACAAGGTGTGGGTTTACTGAACTCAGAAACGAATAAGCTGTGACCGCTGCTCACAGAAACGAA